>JAIUJO010000071.1:1045497-1645497 GCA_023846275.1 Vanilla planifolia | reverse complement strand
AGTTTTTATAATTAAAATGTTGTTGAGGAACCCCTACCTACGTCACAATAAGTGTGTGGCTTATAAGGGTTACCTCTACCTACTATGGAGAAAGGGAGTGTGTTTGATAGTGGAATGCATATCGACTTGACTAATGGAGGATATAAGTGTAGGTTAGGTCGAACCACCTAAAAATCTTGTCATTTTTTTCATTTTTATTATGTAATTTATGATATTTACTTATTTAATAATATTTAATTAAAACCATATATGAAAGAAAATTTACTTTTTCTTATAAACCATAAAATATATTATTGAAAATTATTTTAAAACCATAAAAATTCTTTTTTCTTTTTACATTTTTATTTAGAAAATTTTTAAATCAATGATTTTATAGTCACCAAATTTCAATTTAGAAAAAGGTTTTAAGAATAGCAAAACATTTAAAAACATAATTCACCATCCTCTTGTGTATTACTTGAGCACAGATTACATCAAGAACAAGTTATAGAATATAAGATGGATCTCAATTTGGTTTCCATAAGTAGCATGAGTAAATCATTCATTGCTGATGAACTTAGTGATATATTTTATCAAGTACTGATTTTTACTTCAAACAATTATGAAGTTATAGAAAATAAAATTAATATCATCTTTTGGCTTATTAAGGTTCTATTCATGTGTGGAATCTCAATTTCCTTGGAAAATCTAAAGAATTAAAGTATGTGGTCATCGAAAAGTGCTCAATTTTTAATCTTAAATGTGATGCTAAATTTTCCTCCATAGCTTAAGGTTTGTTGCATCTAATTTGAGTAATCGACTTCACTAACAAAGTTGTTCTTTTCTTTTTCAAGGTTGTCTGTCCTACTTACTCTTGTTGGCTAAATTTCATCCTCTACATCTTATTTATGGTTGTTAAAATCTTTGTTATGTTTCTTCTAGCAAATCAAATGACACTTGATCATTTATATAACTAGTTCAACACAACTATGATAGATAGGTCATCTAAGGACTTCAATTAAGATGTATCTTAAATGATTGAAGTTTTAAATCCTTGATTGGTTCTCTAATCTTTTCGTTATTCATTAATGGGAAATGGCGTACATTTGTTGGCTAAACATATGAATGATCTAATGCTAATTTTATACTATGTTTATTGATGCATCTTGACCATTGAGAGTGGAAAATTTTAATTGAAATTTTATAGTTTGCTTTTGATACATCAAGTACTACAAACTAAAAAACTTTCAATTTTTTAGTAACCAACAAAACTTTCTAATTTTGAATAGATAATTACAAGGAAAAGGCATAACTTGGGTCAATTGAGAAAATACATTACAAAAATATAAGAAATACCTAACTAAGGGGTGGAACAATCACCCTAAATAGGACAACATCATAAAAATTTAATTAATATCTCTATCCATTTGTAATGTACTCACTATGTAACTCCCAAGTAGTCACTCGTTCCCCTAGATTATTCCATTGCATTCTAACATAAGTAACCTCATATTCCTTAGCTATCTAGTATAATGCTCTAAAATGCATACCAGACACTCCTAAGAAAACATGCTACAATTGAAGAAGCTTTGGTACTTATTGATTAATAAACATTAGGTTTGGGTTATAGATCTTCAAATTAAATACATGAAAGAATTCATTAATCGTTACAAAATATTCCAACAATTGAAGCTAATGTGTTGTTGACTAGTCCTCTTTCGAATTTTGTACAATCCAATGTACCATGTTTGAAACTTTGAAGCATTTCCAAAATAAAACAATTTACACATTAAACTAAATTAAGGAATACCGAATCTCTATTAGCAAATCTAACTAGTTTGTTCTTTCCATCAAAATATTTCTTTTGACAATGCTAAACTACATGCAATTGTTGTGTAGTCATAGACTCTCCTTAGTAGTCACCTTAATAACACCCTCCTTAGATCACCCTTCCCAAATGAAAATGTGATATTCAATGCCTTTTAGACAGTGGTTCATATGGTTCCATGTTGATTACCAATTCATAGTTATTATGGTAAACAAATTAAATTAATGGTAGTTGTTGGTACCACTACATAGCATTAAAAGGTCCACTATATTCTAGATCATCCTCTCAAACTGATCATTCATCTAAGGAGAACATGTTTTACTAAACTAGAGAGTTATTCCCAAAGTTTGATGCAAATCATTTTAGAATTATGTGGCAAATTTCATGTTTCTATCAAAAATTATCATTGTAGAAAATCTATGTAGTCTACTAATCTATTATAGATATAGCTCTACCATTCTACCAGTTGAATCCCTCTTCCTAGGAACTTGACATTCAGATCCTTTGGTTTATCAATTAATACTGACCAAATTCACATCAAATCCTTTCTAGTCCTTAGAAAACACTATACAAACCCAATTGTGATGTCATCCCATTTACTTTCATTTATTGCCAAATTATACAGAAAACCACTAGGCTTTTAATGTTTTTATTTACTCATTTATAAATCTTGCTTTCATAAATATATTAGACTACATCCTTCCCTAAAACTCTACAAATGTTGGTGTTATGGTTATTTAACATCTCTTTCTCACATAGATGAATAACTAACCTATTATCAAGTGCCTTACTTAATAGTCTCTCTAAACTACTAATGTTACGAAATACAACTTCCATGTTGTTAAGTCCAAAATATTGTACCTCAATGCAAAATTCTTATAATAGCAACACTAAAGAATGGAAATCTCTCTATATAATATAGGGTGTTCTCCATAACAAATCCATCCAATTAACATGAATATGAAGAGTACTAGATAACGTTGTTAATGACTATGCTACCTACTAAGACTAAACTCAACAAAAATCCATCACAAACTCTTTCCTTAATTAGTTCATCATTCATAAACAAAAGAGCTACACCTTTGCTCAAAGGTCCTATCATAGCTTTTTCTTTTCCTTTGAAGTAGTTCATGTTTAAGAAAAAAAATAATTAGTGAGCTCCAACTAATGTCATTGTGATAAAGCAAGCTCCTTATATAGGAAAATCAACTTGAGGAATTTTTCATCAATATGATGCTTAAGCTACACCTGATACAAGTAATGTTTCTAAATGTTGCAGTTAAACACTAAAACTATGAACTATAGGTCATGCATTGTGTAATTGAGTTCGTGCTCACATAACTAATCAAAGTTGCTGGCTACTCCAAATATTTCTACCTAAGAAGTACAACTAAAATAATATGTGATGTATTAGTCAAAACTTTGAAAGGCCTAGTCTACTTATCTTTAAGCTCATCGAACCTTTCTCGACATCGATCTCACTGAGAGAAAGGTGCACCCACTATGTCAGATGAGTCAAGTATGCTTTTAACTTTAAGAAGTAAGACAGAAACTTGTTATGGCACTGTAAAACTCCAAAAAAAAATTGTATCATTTTCAACATAACCCTTCTTTTTCACTCAATAATAGCATGAACCTAACTGGGTTCTTTTGAAACTCTCATTGCATGGCAACATGACCTAGGAATGTTAGTAGATTCAACACAAATGAGTACTTAGAATATTTTTCATATAACTACTTACTCATAAGTAGCACCTAATAGTTCAAAGATGTTGTATATGTAACGTTCTACTTCAAGTATACTCAAAATGTAATCAATAAACACTAAATGTTCTTGAGATTCAACAACATTATGGTTATGAACTCATAATGTTTGTATCATATACGTGATTTTCATTGGGCATATCCTCCTAAATTTATATTTTAACAATCGGAGCTGATCTAAGTTTTCATTAATCTTAGAAAAGGATATCAATTCTACTTTGCCACTCATTTAAGATCTTGGTAATTCACACATATATGTATACTACGATCTTTCTTTTTAACAAGAAGTGCCCCAAGGAGAAGCATTTGCTCAAATACACCATTCAAATGTTAAGTTCTACAATTGAACCTTTGTTTTATTATTCTGTTAAGGCAATCCCATAATATTCTTTAGCAATAGGGTTAATTCTAGCACTAGGTCAATGCCAGACACAACTTTGTCCTCTATTATCAATCCTACCAAATCATTCTAGTAATTATGCATAATCACAATATCCTGGCTAAGCATATACTTTTCTTAGCCACAATAAACAAATTCTATATAACAAATTTGAAGTTTACAATACTAAATAAATAAGAATGTATCATTTTATTACAAAGAAGGCTATGCCAATAGAGTTTTGCACCATCATGGAAAAGTTATTTTCTTAATAATCTATCATAATGCCATTTTGGGTCATTTAGTACATGCTTAAAAATAATTTCAACCTAGATGATTGGACTTAGATAAGCTCATCCTAGCACTCATGCAAAAAATATTTCTATCTCTTGGAACTATAATACCAACTAGAACCTTTTTCATTTGAAGGTAGCTTCACAAATAGTAGAAATTATAGATATTTTTTATTGCTCTCAATACCCTCCAAATCAAGCATAGAAAAAAGTAATCTTAATCCTTAGTATCATAAAGGACAACAAAAGTAACTCCATAAAATCTAACCATATAAGTCATCACATTTGAGTGCATATATCTTTTGCTAATCTCTTAAAACATCACCTAATTGACCAGGGACCTTAATAGTCTTCTATCTTTAAAAAAGGTTGAGTTTTTATGGCTGGATTTAAAGAAGATAACAAAATCACTTCATGAAATAACAAGTACCACCATGTCTCTTACAACAATAGTGGCACTGTATGTTTACTCTTTTGTTTTCTCTACTTATAAGTCACTTACTAGTTGTGTTTGAAAAAGTATAGTCTGATAGATAAGGTTAAATCTTCTCTATCTCATTTTTTAGTGGAGCATAACATCATTTTGTTGTTAAAAGAATCAAAATATCTCAGTATATAATTAGCCACTCTGAATATTAGAACATTAGTGGTCCATTATCTGGGCTACTTTTACCAAATCCTGATACAAATTAAACTGGTTGGCCACCATGTGCTTCTCAAGAGAAGGTCAGAGTTCCTCCATGAGAGGCTTAAATCTATGTTCCTCTAATGGCATAATAAGCCATTATCATCTACATTTCTTAATATGTGAACTCTCTTCGAATCTTAGCTTTGGTATTCTTTGAAATGTAAACCTCTCTGAATTTAGCCTCAAACATGGTCCGATGATTCATGTAATTCTTGGTATCTTTGAACATAGCTTGGAATTGAACTTGCTACCATGTCGTGGCCTCTCCATCCAATACTTTTTCTACAAGTGTGACCTTTCTCTAATCTAGGCACCTCACAACATCAAAAAAGTAAAGAACATGGACTAACCAATCATGTTTCATGGCTAGGTGTAAAACACCCACAAAGGTTGATGTCCTTAAACCCATAAAGGCCTCCAACAACCACTCCAATTTGGGCTTTTCCTGCATCTATTGTGTCTTAGCCTTAAGTAGTTGTAGTATCTTGAGGTGTACCAAGACATGAGCACTACCCATCAAAGTATTTCAAAGTTCTATGACCCCTCTTGATCCTCTACTAAGGAAATACTATACCAACATCATGTAATGCTAATGGACAAAATCATTAAAAATAAAACTAGATAATACAATTCTATTACCCATTATCCTAACTTTAGTGGCCTTGAACCGAAGATTCTTGGGGATGCCTTAGATCTAAACTAGGTCCTAATACCATCTCTAAATAATTTATATAACTAGCCATTTTTCCATACTCCATGCTTAGGGTACAAAATGGGAGTAGAAATCTCCAAATCTAATCATCATGCACACGGTCTGTGATAATAAATGAACCCAATCATTTTAGCAATTAGTCATGTAATGGATTTAGAAACTTGTTACCTTCATCTGAGATAACATTTTGGAAAGTATTAATGAGTACATTGTACCTACAAATAACTTGCTTAGTATCAACTTACAATCCATGAGCCCAACATGCTAAATAAAACCATGCAATTAATGCATAATTATAAAAAAAATGTTCAGTATAGTCCATAATAACAAACACATATAATGTCACCTATATTAATAGAACATACGCACTATATAATAAAACTATTAAGAATTGGATTATTGGAAGCCAATACAACTATAGTCACCTAATCTACTTGGCTAATTTTGTCTATAAGGCAAGAACCTAATTATTTAACACAATATGTAATAGTAGGGGTGAAATAGAAAGCTCAATAAGGAATCCTCAAGGTATGCTATAAAAGTAAGTACTTGTAAAATGAATAAAACTAAATAGAATATAATGAAATATAATAAAGTTGTATGTAAAGTAATATTTAATGCCATAATACTTCATAGAGATAACTTAGATACCAAATAACAAAAATACACTTCTTGCACGTCATAGAGAACCTTAGCTCAACACAAAAAATATAAGAGCATTTCCAATCCTAAGAACAACAAGACTTGCCACTACAGTTGTTCTTGTGTTATCCAACTAATAGTCTGACACACAACCATCACATAAACTCAAAGAATGTGAAATGTTTATACACATTTGTTTGGCTTACCCTATGTATAAAGTGATTGTTGAAAATTTAAAAAATTAGATGAGAAAAAAGAAGTATATGAAGATTGCATGGATTAACTCCAATATCACTTCTAGAAAGAAAGAAGTGAAAAGAAAGCTTATTTGACACATGTTAGTAGGTCGTCACATAGTGTCTACTTTAATTCATAATGAGGTATACTCTTTTGCTAATATTTATTATTAGAAGAAATACATAAAAGGTTTTCATAAATATAAAAATTTGGTGTCTTTGTGAAATATGGTAAATGAAGTGCTTGCAAACTATTTAGGCCTATTTTAACATTTAAATCATAATAACACAAATTACATAATCAAAGTAAAAATTATTGGAGTAGAGCTAGCTATTGTGTTGGTTCCAAAAATATGCTAGCTGATTAATTGATTGAGTCTAAAAGAAGTCATGCACATTGCCACATTTTATTCCAACAATTTGTCATCAATTTATGTACTTTTTCATAATTTTGCTATAAAAAATGTAACTATATTCTAAAACATGGACACATTGCATCTCAATGCAAGATTAAAAAAAATTCACTCTAAATTTCCAAGATATATTTTGATAAGAAGAGATAGTTTAAATATTATTTATGCTAGGACAACTAGATCTAAAAGTATTTAGATCACCAAATTTAACATGTGGTTGACTTTTACATGCTTTTCTCCTATGCCGGACTAGAAAGGGTATGTGGAATATTTAAAGTTATCACTTAAGGAACATGATTAGTGGCTCCTATATATCCATCCACTTGAAGTAGTATGATGGTCTTCAAATTAGAAATGGAAAAAGCACCAAAGCATGAGTTATTGGAACCAAAATAGGTTGTAACATGCACACATCTATAAAACACATACTATTAGTGTAAGATTTTTAATGAAATCTTCATTGCATTAAACAATTATATGACTTTGTTTAGGATTAGTTTTTGTTTTGAAGAATATATTTTTAGTAGAAATAATAAAAAAAACAATATATAAGTTGGAAATAATGATACTTGTGTATCAAAGTTCAAGATTATTAAAACAAGTTGATTAGAATACTATAGAACATGAGTGAATCATGTTAATTTGTAGCACAAAAGGTTATGCTATCTTAGCTCATCAACACTTAAAAAGATCACAAAGTATTACATTGTTAGTGGTTGACCTAATCATTATTGGAATGATGAGTCTATGTATGTGCATTTCTATGTAGAACAAAAGCACAAAACCTCAATGAGATCAATAAAGCTAATGATGACCAAAAGAAAATTGTAGGTTCTACACTTAGAATTGTTTAGAAATCCATCCCTCCAAAAAATCTTGGATGAAGTGAGTATGATTTCGTGATAATTGATTATTACCTTCGAATACTTTTATGTTGTTCATTGATAAGAAAAGTGCATTTGAATAGTTTACATATTTATTTAGTAGATTGCAAATGGAACATGACTTATCCTAATGGCTTATCAAAACAAACCAACAAGATGAATCTAAAAAAATTATTTATAGAATATTATAATCATAGTAGAATATTGGAAGCTTTTTGATCATTTATAACACCTCAAAAGAATGATGTAGGAGAAAGAAGAAATAGAAAATAATTATACAAAGCTAAGCATATGTTGAATGAGTATAAGACCTTTACTTCATGTTTCCCCTTATAAACTATTATATAATAAAAAACTTAAAATATCTCACATGTAAGTGAAGTTTTCTAAAGAATTTTTTAATTAATGGAAAAAAATTAGATAAGCTTGATCTTATGTTTGATGAGGAAATGGGTTTTGCTAGCTACATGAACAGTAAGTCGTACTGTGTATTGAATAAGAGAACTTTAAGTTATATAGAAAACTATTCATACAAGGTCTTGTGAGTCTCATTGTAGTTGATATATTAGTCCAATGATATTTGAACGAATTGAGAAGCTTGAAGAACTATGTCTTAAAAAAACCATTAGATAATAAAATTAAAGGGAATGTTGTAGAAAGACATGATAGAGAAAATAGAAGGGAATAAGAAGCCTATTGAAGTGAAGATGCAAAAAAAGATTTTTGGCTCAATATTTTATCATAAATTTAATAGTCTTGGATTTGTGTTTAGCTTAAACTTGTGTGTAAGATTTTATGCCAATCCAAACGAATCCCACATTCAAGGTATGAAGAAAACATTTAAATATCTTGTTAGAACCAAATCTCTATACCTAAGGTATACTAGATGTGAAATAAGTTTTGATTTAGTTGCTAATACTGATGTTCATTTTGCTTGGAGTAAGTCAAAAAGGATATATGCATCTATTGCTTTTTAGTTTCATAGAGACTCACTCATTTCTTGTGCTATACATAAGAAAAATTGTGTTTTTTATTTACAATAAAATATGAAAACATAGTTGATAGAAATTGTGTAGCTTAAGTTCTTTGGATTAAGCAAAAACTTTGAGATTATGGCATACACTTTACCAATTTAATAGTCCAATGTTGCATTTCTGTTTCTATATTCTTGAAAATGGGCCTAGCACACCATTCTTATACCAAGAACATTGACATTTGGAGCCAAATCAATTAAGGTATTATAATAAACAATAACAGTACTCTAGGTTTTTTCAACTTAGTGCACCATTATTGGGCATCTTTGCAAAACCCATACAATCAAAACCATCACTAGAATTTGGGTAACTGTTTGAATTTGCAATTCTTTTGAATGTTTATGTTTCAGAAAAAGAGAGAAGCCATATGCTTGAATTGATAAGGAGTTGTGGACTCATTTAAAGGGAGTTTTTTGCTATTTTTTAATACCAAATTTTGGCAAATATTTTTTGCATTAATGTTGCATATCTTTTAAACTATTTGCATACTTCTAGTGAAGTTTATGTAATCATTAACTTGGAGATAATGATGACCACATGTCTTGTGAGGTTTGAAGAGAACACAACTAGCCAAATTATTTACTAATTATTTGTGGAAAATGTAGTTAACATAGAATAGATGCTTAATGAATGGGAAAAAAGAGCAAATCACCCTTAATTGAAAGTTAAGTTATTGGTGGCTTTGTTCTAGAACCTGACATAGCTTTAAAACCGTGGAGCTAGTCAATTCAACTATTGGACTGGCTGACGAAGCAAAGCTCATCATCATCTACTCAAATTTGTTAAAATTTTAAACGTTTACTGATTACTTTATGGAATAAAGGATCATATTCTTTCAACTCAATCATACCATCATTTTAAACTTCCCTCTAATGAGCCAAAGTAGTGAATTAATAGAAATTAACAATGTCGGTTTGATGTCAACATAGTTAAACAAATCATAACACTCAAACTAAACTTGTGTAAATTGAAATTAATTAGACAAAGAGCTTTAATTTAAACCTGCTCTCTAATTTTAGAAAATGATGTCCCTCACCATAGAGGTACAATATGTATTCCTTCTCTATGCCTTAAGCAATGTATTATTAGTAATATTTATAATATATGTACTACAACCTCATCATAATGGTATTACCACAATTCTTGCTTAAATAAAAAAATTGTGGCATTATTATACATCATGATAATCGATGTTAGATGTCGATGAGATGACTTTCCCTTTTGTGTATTCAACCATTTCATGCATCATATAATATGAAGGCATAATATGTTGTGTATTCTTGTAGGAAAGCCTTGAAATAACTTGGGATAAAATTAAATTATTGTAGAAGACTACATAAATGATCTAATATGCTATGTGTATTTTTAACGCAGGCCTAGAACTATGACAAAATCATCATAACTTTGTATGAAAATGATTTACATATCATACACATGCTATAAGTACAACCTATAGATAATAATTCAAAGCTAAAAGTAACATACCATTATATTGGCATAATCCAATTATCATAGTTGTAGAATGTGCATCATTATCCATGAGAGTTACAAGTTTGTTCAAAATTCCATTGTACATAGATGACCACCTTTTTTGATGTGTATGATGCTTGAACAACTTGTACATATGCTAGCATTAAGAAGATTATACTTCCATGATTACTAGAATTGTACATGGTAATGATTTTAAAAGTTAAGAGTTTTTTTAACAATGCATGATGTATGTGCATTAACCTTTACAATATCTAATATCATACTTGTATGATTTTCTTTGCATAACAAAGTTACATGGATATTATATGTAGTTCATTGAATGATTCGTTTCATTCACTTATCACTACATTATAAACAAATAATCATAAGAGCATGAACTCAACATAACACTAAAACAATTCTTTGATCTCCTTGAAAAACATATTTGAGCTATTATAACTCATCAAATAAGGTTTAATAAGTTAAGAAATATAAATAACATTACTCCCATTTGAAAATAAGCTAATATTTCAATTTTCTTATCGTTTAAAGGAAGAACGAGAGTACTTGTTGCTACAACTATATGATTTATTAGGATATCATCCCTAGGTAATTCTTTGTTATCTTAATTTTTATCATTTTATTCAAATTTTCACATTTCAATGTGGTTGGTAGAATCATTACTCAACATTTAAAAACTTTGTTACATTATTATTATAAGGTATAGGCATTTATACTTAATAAGTTTGAAAAGTGTTATAACAAAGCTATATGGTTTCCTTTGTATTCACTCTTTTGAGTTAGCTATAAGGCTCTGTCAAACAAGCCATTAAACCTCATGTTGATCTTCTTTTTACATTATGGTCTCATAGTATTGGTAGGACAACTATTATCATCTAAGTAAACTTGTTATAGCATTATCATACATTGTTATACCATATGTTAGATGTGTATAAGACAACTTAATGATCTGTATACCCAATCAATTCAGTGATCAAACAATGTTATGGAATCTTACATACATTCTTGTAAAGAATCCTTAAAATGATAGGACAAAATAGAGTCATAGTAAATCATGCATAAATGTTCTAATTGCATATGTGTACAACTAATACAAGCTTAGAATTATGGAAATTGTCATAATTCATATAACAATGGCTTACACGTCATGCAAATATGCAATAAATATGCCCTAAAGATGATAACTCAATGCCACAAAAGCACGTACCATCATGCTTGCACATTTAAAAAATCATAGTTATAAAAAGGGCATAAAATTCTTAAAGTGTTGCAAAGCTTTTGCAAAAGTTTATTGTACTTAGATGACCACTTTTAAGATATGCGTAATCCTTGAAAAACTTGTAGATATGGGCATCTTATGGGGATTATTCTTGTACAATTATCATGATTGTAAATCATAATGTTTTGAAAATGGAGGAGTTGTTTTAACAATATGTGATGTGTGTTCATCATACTTCATAGTTTCCTATATCATACCTCAGCCATATGATTTACCTAACAAAAAACATGGGTAGTATAGCTAATTCATTAGATGACTCATTTTATTCACTTCTCACAAATTTATGAACGTTTAATCTTAATAGCATGAACACAACATCACACTACTAATAGTTTATTGATCATTTTGTAAAAAATGTTTTAAGAAATTATAACCTTTGAAATAGGGTTTACTTAATTAAGAAATATAAATAACAAGAATTTCAATTGAAAAGAAGATAATATTTCCTTTTACCTATCATTAAAAGGAAGAACAAGAGCACTAGTTGCCATAACTTTGTGCATCTCCTAGGATATTTTCACTAAATCTATTTTATTTTAACTACATTTTGATCATTTGTATTCTTCATATTTCACCATTTTTGGTAGTACCTTCACTCACTATTTAAATCTTTTCCATACTATTTTGCTATTGTATAGAAATTGTGACTAGTAAATTATGAAGTGTTTTAACAAAGTTCTTTAGTTTCCTTTACATTAATTAATTTGAGTTTACTATTAGGCTTCTGCAAGCACAACACTACTCCCCATGTGGATATTCTTGATTCAATAAGATTTCGGCATAATGATTTGACACCCACAAGAGCAATTAATTTTAAGTATCCCTTATTGTAACACAAATGTAACTGTACCTATTAGAATATTAACATAATGGTATAAGTCAAATACTTTTGAAAGCTACAATCTAGGATATAAAAATATAATTCTCAAAATCTCAAATGACATTACAATCTAAGTCAATCCTAAAGTGAACATAAAAATGCAAATGTTGAAGTACTCCAATAAGAATTTGCTATATGCTAACATCCATAAAAATGTGCAACTTATAATCATGCATAGAAATAATAACTCAACTATTAGTAATGGAAAGAAAAAAGATTGTCATCCAATAGACTTACAAACTTGAACGATCCTAGTCTTGCACTCAAATGACTCATAACACTATAAACCTTCAAATAATGTAATGTAGGAGTGAGTCAAGGAGGAAAATAAGGATACCTCGTGTTATGCTTTAAAAAAACATGTAGTAAGAAGGATAAATAAATATATATATATGTATATATATATATATATTTCAATCTATAATACTAATGTCTAATAAATATTAGTTATAAAATATTATTTCATGTATATCTAAGTACTATGCCAAGATGACATAAGAGTTTATGGGAAACATTTTTTTGCATTATTCAAAAGAGTGAAAGGAGGTAGGCATCGAGCTACTGGAATTGAGTGTTGGGCAATTATTAGGCAACATGATCTATGTCTCGATGGAGGTCTCATAAGCTTTCTATCAATTAATAGAATGAACTTGAAATTAGTGATATGTCTCACACTAATTTAGATTCTTAATTGAACATTTTGGCTACTCAAACAAATTAATAGTTCAAGTAGGAATAGCCTCCCTTAACGTCTCCTTCATTGATATTTTTGGTAAATTTAATAATCATACCCCAATCTAAATGGAGTATATAATGATAATCAAATAGGAACAAGAAATTATCTCTAAAGAAGAGAAAATAGGGAAACCTTTTGCTCATTTGGACTAACATTGATTAAGAAATTCTCATATGGGTTCCTTAGCAAGGAATTCATAAAAAGGGCTTTCAATAAACTTAGGTTCCGTAGTCAACTTAAAGTTCGATTGCTAAACAACAAACATGTATTTGTTACATTTGATAATCTTCATGTGGAATTTAAATTTTCATCTTAATATTGAGGTGTTCTTAGCTCTAAAAGCAGTCTCAATTGAGCACCTTACCCATTTAATTACTAAATAAGGTGGCTATATATTCTATAGCTATAAAAATAGGAAACCTTCTTAAAGTTGTTGCAACAACTCTAAATGAAAGCCATCAAACAGTGGCTAGAGTCTATATTCAAATAGATTTAGCAAACAAACAAAGAAAATGAACCAAAATTAAGAAAAAAGTTAGTAGTCCAAAAATATTGTATAAAAGGAATGAATATGGAAACTTAATTATTACATAGCATGTTGAAAATAGGGTCACCCTTTTGGTCATTTTAAAGATAAGGATACCATACCCCATTGTATCAGAGTAAAATCCAAATAAATAGAATGAGAGGTTGAATATCAAAGAGAAACCAAAGAGAGATATGATGTACCCATTAACAAAATTTGTATGCTCTCTATGTTATAATGTTAAGGAGAATAATTCCTACTACCCAGTCCTAATCAAAATGACAATTCTAATAGTTGTGATGTCTCAAATGAAGCTCCAAATAAAAGCATAGACATAAATAAGGGCAAACTAGTTTGACAAAAGATGAGAGAAAAATAACTTCAAGCAAGTTGATAATTGGATGTTGCATTTAGGAAGGGCTTTAGGCAAGACAAATACTAAGGTAATTCTATCAAAGAATTGTTGATCATCAAAACCTAATGAAAACAAATAATGAGTTACACAAAAGAGAAATAAATTCTTGACTAATACATCCTGATCATTATGATTTTACCTCAACGAAAACTATGAGATTTAAAAGATGCACAAATACAGGTTATGAATGTAAAATATGTTTGAAAGGGACACATAGAAATAAAAAGTACTTAAAAATCATAAAACAAAAAATCATAAATGGATTATACACATGTCTAGAACATAAAAGTGGTCGTGATTGTGAGCACAATCTCACACCTCAAGCATCTAATTATTTTGGGTGATATCACACTAGTGGGCCTAGTAAAACTAGTGTCATAGGAATAAAGTTACCCAACCTTATCATGTCAATTGGATTTGAACATTTAATAGAGAATTATTTCAACAAGATCTAGGTTGCATAGATAGGAACCATGTTATGTCATAAATTATATGATGATGAAAAATTCATTTAGAGAGGACTTTGTGGAACAATCTAACTTTATTGTAACTATTCTCAAAAACCCATTGATTATTGTTGGAAACATGAGCACCATTACTTCCCATAATGAATATAAAGGTTCTTCCACTCCTCCCTTTATGGATTTTAAGGATTAAATAAGCCTTATAGCCTAAAGAACCTCCCTTTCTCTAGCTTAATATTTACTAAGGTTGAAAAAAAAAAAAGAAAGTTGGGTCTTAAAAAGACATGACAAAATTATAGTAAACAAGTATTGGATGGAATTGTATCCCATAAAAAATGCAAAACATCCATGTAAAATGGGTCAAATTACTCAAAAATACTACTCTATTATCCAAAAAATCATGAGTCAAGACATAAAGAATTAACATACCAAAATAGTGGTTCATGCATTCAACTTTTTAATTAGTGGTTTTTTGTAATTTTATAATTCTAATAAACATTTTTGGCATGGAGGCCATAGCATTAAAATTGAGAAGGTTGATGGAATGCTTAAAACAATAGAGTAAAAATACATTAATGTTGTAGTATGTAAAATGAAGTAAGCCTTTTACTTGGAGGCATGCATTTCCTATTCAGACAACCATTTCATGATTGTGTTATTTACTCCTCATTAGTCTCTATTATCATTATCATAACAAGGGACAATTATAGTTGATACTTGTTTATTACACATTTTAGTTTACTTTTCATTATCTTGTCTTTTTATTTTCATTAGCACATTGGTTTAAGAATTTTAAGATTCACATTCACCTTTTTGTATATTTTCACGTTGAATTTTAGTACAAGTCATTTTTATTATGGTCATCTAATTCTATTAATACAAACTTTTGCAGAAAATGAATTCAAAAAATTCTTTAAATAGAGTTATTGACGTTTTTTGTAATAACTTAACATCTAACACTATTATTGCTACTCTAACTAAATTTCGTGATGTACTTGAATAGTATCAACCCTTTGAAATAGTTGATCTAATCAACCTATACCCACCCATTATCCTACACTATCCATCAACACACACAAAACCTGATCCACAAAAATCTCTGACCCATCAACACACATCGACTCATTATTCTATGCTATTTCACTGTGACCCATGATGCTTTCATCATGCACCCTACAACCTTTTGTTAGTTGAGCCAGTGCATGAAATTCTTAGGCCTATTTAGGGTAGCTTATATTAATTAATTTTGTATCTTTTCAAGGAAACAGTTTTGGTAGAATTCAAATTATTTCTTTTTTACCTTGTGGTGACATTGAAGTTCTAAAATGTCTTTAGAATTCCAAAATCTGTCACTTAATTTTCCCAAAAGTCTTTTCATATTTTTTTGTGAACAAATTATTTTTTGTGCTTTTGGTCTCTATAAATAGGGATTTTTTTCATGTTGTACATAAGATAATTATTGAATGAAGTAAAGAAATGTTGCTACTAAGCTTATTTGATATGAGTACGTTGTGTGGGAAAAATCTATAAGTGTGATTCTGAAGGTGCCATGGGAAGGAAAGAAAGAGGCTCAAAACATGATATCATAGCCCATTATACAACCTTCATGAAATCATCACATCGTCATAGAAGTTCTTAACAATATTATTTTAACTTTTGGGATATTTTCTTGTTGCTTTCAGCCTTCTCATCTATGCATGTGACTATGTGATTTGTTATTTAATATTTTAATAACTCAACTTGTAGGTGTAAGTTACTTTTTCAGCTCCTACATTAGTAATTTTGGTGTGAGTTACAAAAACCACTTTTCAATTTGTTGATATCCTTTATGTAAAAGGAGTGCAAGTCCATGACTTCTTAGAAATGTTCTTACTTGCTTGGTAATTCTAGGATCTATTATTCTAAATAGAAACCACCCTAGGTATGCTATTATATGGATATATTGCTTTTACATAAGTAGTTTTCTATTATCAAGGAGGTAAAATAGGTTTTTTCATATCATCTTATATCAAACGTTTAATAAAATCTTTCAAGAAATTAGGTTGACTTAGTAGTAGAGAAAGGAATTTATAGTAGACAATTTGAGGAAAAGTTTGAACTAATTAAAGAAAATGACTAGCTTATGGAGTGACTAACTAAGATAGAAGTATTCTATTGTCAAATGGCTAAGACAAGATGGCATAAAGATGGAGGTTAGAATACTAAATTCTTTCATCCTTTAGTTAAGAATAAAAATTCTAGGCTTAAAATTAATGGTATTAAAGATCCAAATGGGCAAATATTAACTAGATAGGTAAAACTTAAAGTCAAACTTGTATAATTATTTTAGGTACTTTATTATTTTAGAAAAAGTCACTTTGGATAAGGAGTTTTTAAGCAAGTTAATTACTAGCTTAGGATGACAACATTTAGCTTGTGAATGAAGTCACAATGGAGGTGATCAATGAAGTGCTATTTCAATTTGATTATGATATTGAACCTCTATCTGATGGCTTTAATGGTCATGTTTTCACCAAAAAAATTATAATTCTGATACCCTAAATGCTGTCAAGGGCTTTATAGCTAGAGATTTAATTCTTAAGAGGATTGTAAGTGTCAACATATTGTTGTTTCCTATGAAAGAGATACTAAGATCCTTTAAGGAGTTTAGGATAGGTTGTGTATGCAAGTTGAATAACAAAATACTATGCAAAATACTAGAAAATAGGCCTCACATAGTGCTACAAAGAATCACATCTCTTGAACATGCTAGTTTTATTAGAAGGACCAAAATCTTTGATAATATGCTTCTAACTAGTGAGTTAACGGGTTCCATATATAGGAACGTTAGAGGTAGGAATTACATTCTTAAGGTACTCATAAAAACTATATTTGATAGCTTGTCAATAGATATCCTATATATGCTACTAGAAAATTTTCATTTTTTAACTCAACTTAATGGGTTGATTTTGAATAGCTTAAGAAACTCATGGCTCTCCATCTTGGTCAATGGTATTATTAATAGATTTTATTAGCCATAAAAGGAGTTAAAACAAAAAAACCCTATCTATCTTTTACTATTTATATTATCCATTCAATCATTTAGTTGGGGACTAAAGAGTTTATTTACAAATTAAAAAGTAATGCATTATGCAATACGTTAAGGTTGCCAATTAATTTGTCATGTTAGCTATGTCAATGATATTACAATACTTTATAGAGGGGATCTAATATCATTGAGCTATCTAAATAAACTTGAAAGAAAGTACCAAGTCATGTAAAGTCTTTAATTAATAAATGTAAGAGTAAACAACACAATAATAGAGTAAAGAGCATAACATCAACCAGAAAGATAGGAGAGCTCATTGGTTTTATGTGTGGATCCCTTCCCATAATGTAGTTGTGAATCTCATATTTACTAGCATGAAAAAAGAAGCATATTAATCGAAACTTCTTGATAAACAGATAAAGAAGATGGTAAGTTGGAACAAAAAGTTATTATCGATGGGCAGTAGATTTGTCTTAGTGAGGCATATATTAAATTCTATTTCAACGTTTCCATTTACGATAATGCATCCACGAAAAATGTTTATAGGCATCATCGAAAATAATATGAATAGTTTTCAAAAAGCGAAGCTCACAATGTTCACAAGAATTATTAGGTTTCTTTGGACAAAGTGTGTTCTTTTATAGATAAAAATGGTCTAAGATTGAAAGAACTAAATGTTATTATATTATATTCCCTATAAAACTTAACTTGAAGCTACTAACAAACTAATTTCATTAGGCCAAGTTCATGAAAGATAAATACATGATTGGTAATGTAATGGCTCTAGCTTAGACATATAGAAATGAATGGCTGAAACAAAGAATATGGTGTAAAAGTATGCAAATACATATCTAAATTCAAGGTTCTCCACTTTGATTGTCACTAACGAAGGGATCTTCGGCATACTACGTCCATAGAATCTCATTGGAAGAAAGCTCTTCATATTGAAATTAATCGAAATGATCTAGAATGCTTAGATCTTTTTGTTAATTTGTGGAATCAGAAATAAGTTTATTACTTTCCTAAAAGAATTGCATTGACTCAATATTTGGTTGGTATCAAAATGTCCTTACTATCCTTGTGTGGAGCCTTTAGATCGTGCTTTAGTAACTTGTCATATGGTAATGAAGTAATGATATTTCCTTCCCATTGCATTGGTAACCCATCAAGTAAGGACACTTAAAATTTTTAATGATCTTAATAGCTAGTGACATGAAATCATTGAGAGCTTAATAATATTTGTACTTTAAACCATTCTATTTTTAATAAGTTAGAAATTTGGAAAGTAAGGAATAAGAAAGTAGTTGAGGAAAAAAGTGAATTAGTGAAACAAACTATCAATAATGTTACTAGCTGTTGGTACAACAAACTCAAGTATTTCTCTCTAATACTGACTAAGAAAGAGGATCAACTCATGGTGTAGCTTGGTTGCATCCCCCCTTCTTTTAAGAAAATTATAAGTACAATGTATGATTTAAATTTGAGTTTATAACTACCAACAAAGTGAAGCTCGACATCAATGGAAGCTACAAGGAGGCAATATCTACATTGAAAACTATTATTCGAGCTCAAAAATGTAATTTGATTATGCTATTGTGTTTTCTTATAGCAGTACAATTTTCGTTGAGATAACAATGAAAACTATTATGAAAGAATTAGAATGGTGTTACAGTAGCAACTATACTACAGTAGAGATTGAACTTTATTTTAACATATTAACTAACATGATTTAAGGGAGCATAAAATTACATTAGAAATTAAGTATAATATTCATAAAACTATGTTTGAATTTGTAAAATTTTTAATAAAATGGACTTTCCATTACAAGATGAGAAACAAAGTAATAAAATGTTTATTAAAAAAATTGAGGGAATTAAAGAAGACCTAAACATAAGAAGCATGTTGTGTTTCCCTTCAATTGAAGACCCTTATAAATATGGAAAAAACACACCTACCCTACATTAGGTCATTGTAAAAAGAGGGTAAAATTGACATGAAACTTGACTTCTAAGACATTGATGTCATCAGGAAATTAATGAACAAAATGAATTATTGCATGACATTTCATTTCTATGCTTGTCATATTAGACCATGGATCAAATTTGATAGATACGAGTGATGGTCATTTTTGAACTTAGGATTTTTGCTTGGTACCATTCATAAAAGTGACATTTTAGACTTGGTTAACTACTACTTCAATCTCTTAGTAAATCAAGTTGTCATTATTAAGATTTTATTATTACCACAATTGTGTGCATGTCCCAATCAAATGACAAGACATATGTTCACATGTAAGAAATAGTATAACGAACTACATCATACTTGAATGTTCATTGACCATTTTAAGATCATTAACATACGAAACTCTTTGTGAGGTTGTGAATTCTAACATGGTCAATTTCCATTTGGTTTTGTTATCATATAGAGATGATGTTATTTTATTTGAGCATACCATCATTGGATGAAATTTTAAGCAATTGCATTAAGCATATATATCAACTTACAATAGATATGATGTGAACATTCTATTATGTTGAGGGTGTTCTAACTCTTTAAACTATTATAATCAATAATAACACATGCATGATGCACCATATACTACATTATGGAAGGATATAGTGTAGGATCCAATTTTGATTTTTCAAAGAAATATTTTTAGTGTCTAAGAAAATTGCATAACTAAATTATGTGAGAAGCTAATGCTAGCTTTTGCTTTTTATGAATATTAATATCTATTTTGGCTTTGCAAAAAAACAATTATCCTAATAATTAGATTTGTAGTGTTCAACCAATAATCAGGTGCTCCTACCAAACAAGGAGGATGAAAGCAAGGTATGGAATGCCTACCATATTATATGATGCAGCATCAGACATTGTAATGTTGATCACATAGGCTAACATCTCAAAGTTCTAAGTGTCCTCAAAAATCACATGTACTCTAAACCATATACCATGTCATATCATCTGTTACTCATAGAATTAAATATGTGATTGCTCCTTCCTAAGTTTAGATATACAAAGGTCACTTAACCATAATTATGTACATTTCCACTTGATCTAGCAATCTTGTTATACCTAGAACTAATAATGTGACATGCTTACTTCAATACTAGGAGAGTAGAAATATCTAACGTACTTATCTTTCATGTGAGGGTCCATGATCTAAACTTTTGTAAATATATTCATTATCAAAATAAAGATCATTTTCATGACATAATAACATCATGCCAATAATTACTTATTACTATCAAAAGAAGCTTATGGTTTTCACAAAGTTGAATAAATAATGTTAGAATTTCTCAATCTTAACTAAACTATCTCTAGTATTTACTAGTCCATCAACCCTTTATCAATAATCTAACCCTTAATTTAGACACCCTAAGCTTTCCTCCAAACCCTTAATAAATGTTCTAGGGTTACTATCAACTATCTAGGAACATTAAGGTTTCATGTAAAGTCTAAATCACCCTTATAAGGTGCCTTAGTCCATTGGTCTTATGTTCTGTCTTTTCTCAAATATGATCCATCTTAGAGTTTAACTAATTGTTTATGTTTTCCACTAAATTTCTAAATTAATTGACATCATTAGCTTTATCCCTCAGGTGTTGGATCAAATTTGATGCTACAACTACTATGTCTAGGTTGATAGGAATTCAACTACTAACTCTCATGCGTTGTAAGCAACTTATACCTCTACACGATGTCAAAGGTCTTTCTGAAGACACTCACTTTCCCCAGATCACTATCTATGAAGTTGACTCATGATGTATGAGAAAAATAAAGACCAATCATAGCCTTACACAATAAAGCACATTAAGATAATGGTTTAGCTATTATAAAAAACTTCCTCAACATATTTGTTGAGGATCAAATTCAATTTCCATATAAAATGAAGCCTTGGATCTATTAACTTAGAAAAAAAATCATGAAATTGCAAATAAGTTTTAAAATAGCATCAAGCCATCACAATAACAAGAACTATCAATAGTCTTTAATAATTTTAGTCAATTATTTACATAGCATCTTTTCATAAAAAATGTGGAATTCAATTTCATATTCTTTAATCTTAAGGTTGATGGATTTGATTTAACAAAATCATTAAACATGCATGTTTGAAATTTAACATAAAGTTCTACCATAAATGTTTAAAGAAGCATGCTAATAAATCATAATAGAATTTTCATGCTACATATAAAGACATGGGAACTTTAGAGATATTAATTCTATCGTTCTTTTAATTATAAAATAATACTATAGCACTTAAAGTGAGGAGTTATGCTAATCATGAATCAATTCTTTCATAGGTAGAAGATTACAAGGAAATTTTTTTGCTAAACGAAACACATTTCGGAATGAATAATCATGAAATAATCAAGGAGTTCTATTGAAACATACTTTTGAAAACAATTAAAAAAAGTCATGTCTTAGTTAACAAAGAAATGATATCCTCAACTAAAATTTTTAATTCACATGTGTAAATAAAAAATCTATACTTTAACTAGCATGTAATCATGTTATTCCATCCCACATTCTTTACTAAGACAATATTTAAGAATATGTATGGCATTAAAAAAATTCCACAAAGCCTTTAAAAATCGTGTGCCTCATGCGAGCTTATCAAAAATTCTTCCCAAGTCATGGGCCACAAAGAGATCACCACTTCACGAGCTTATATTCACAAGTCATAACACACATCTCTCAAGCAAGGGAACATGATGGATACTTGATTTGTGTAGTAAAATCCAATGTTAAAAAATATAAATTAATCATTGAATCATGTTAATTAAAAATAGTTATAATACAACATGAGTCAACAAATTTTCTTGATAACTTATCAAAATCATGACCACAACTATCCACACAAAACTTTATCAAATTAATCATTTTCTTTTCTTAAAAACAATAAATATTTAGGTGCAAAATCTTTAGTATCATCCAACCTTGTGGTTAAGTGTAGAACTTGTACAAGGGTACACGTTTCCTTTTTATAGACTTAACTTTGTTCTTTCTCTTCTTGCTCAAAGTTGGCTGCTCTTCTTCCCTTTAGCTTCTTATAGCTGGCCTTCATTCCTATTCTAACAACTTGTTTTTCCTAAAACCTAATAAAGAGACCTATTAATACTTGAATAGGGTAGGCTAATGGACCATAGATCAACATATTTACTTAAAAACTTGGCTAGTATTTTCCAATTTAATTAAGTAAAGAAACTTATATATAAGCTTTCAAAAACCAACCATCACTATTAATAAGATCCATGGCAAGGATTAAACCATTCTAATAATATAATAAAAATCACTAAATCCTTGTGCGACAAAAATTATCGAAGTCATTTCCTTTCTTTAGATTTAAGGCACCTAACTGTAATGGCTAGGGACAAAAGCAACTTAAGTATAGAAACAAGTTTATTAAATGTCTTTATATTGTAGTAGTACCACACATATATCATATGATACCTTTATCCAAATCTTATTTTTCTAATGAAGATTACCTCTTATTTTAATTGTATGATGTCATATATGTTTTGTAGGTACACTACATAAACATTTCTCATATCATAATCCAATAAGTCTTTTATGCAACAATTCTCTTAATTGATTGTACTGATCTAATATCACCAAGCATATTATAACATCTTTAGCAAACCAAACACAAAACTTTTTGGACTTCAAATGTTTTCCTTTTAATATTATCATACTTGTATAATCCATTACTTTGTTCTTATGTAATCACAGTGTTACCTAGACCAAACTCTAGTTTCCACATTAGAGCACTTGTGCACTAACGTGATAAGCTAAGTATATCCACAAGTTAGAATTGTGCATATTCGCATTTGTTTCTATGTGATACTATAACTTATGGTATGATTTTTATAGTTGTATTGTATTATACTAACTTTCTAAAATAGTAGAAGGTGAAGCATTTAACATTAATGCTTATAACATGATCATACTATAGATAATTATGTTGCACTTGTATGAAGAATATGTGCTTTAGAATTGCACCCTAATCACACTTTGTACCTGATGTAGGCAAAAATGTACTATACATTATTCATAATTTTTCCCTCTTTTAGGTTTCTCCACCCGTCATGCCATACAACCTGTTCCATGGCACTTATGATTCTCACCAAAGCCATGACTCATAGAACTTTAACTTAATTAATCAAAATGAAAATATTTTTTATCAATAATATGAAAGAAAGATAATGTTTATGGGTTAGCAAAGAGGGAGGTGTAATATTCTCTCAATCTTAATTAGGATTTTAACTTCAAAATCTAAAAAGAAACCCTAAACATTTGAAAAAAACTATACTTTCCACCTTCAAAGTTGCCTCTTATTGGACCAAGCCATTGAAAAGGGCCTTGGCCAAGGTATACCTAGACTTCTTTGCTATCTAATGCTGAACTATAAAATATGCATCAACTATTCCAAATAGGAGACCTCTTCTTATAACTACAATCTTCATGCTAAACATCTTATAAAGGATCTTGTACACATTTTGTCAAAATAAATAGATAAAACATATCATGTAACATGGCTAGACCCTCTAGAAACTAAAGTATATATGTTATTAATGTAATCCTTTCGATAATTTGATTCTGTCCAATGAACTTTGGTTTCAATTTGAAAACCTTTCAAAATTTGAATAGTCGTTGCAACAACTAACCTTAATGAATATCTAGTCCTTAATATAAAAATGATACAATATATCTTTATTGATGTGGTTCTTCATTTGATGATCTTGCACAACCCACACACCACCACTCTATCTATAAATCTTCTTAGTAGTTTCTTTTACACATTTTAGCCTAGAAACCTATCTAATCTTATCATCTACCTAAAGTAATAAAAACTTAAAGTACTAACCATGAATGATCTCAAATTTTACCATGATAAAGGCTATTTTTATATGCAAATTTCACTAATAGTAAATTCCAAAACTTGTTTGTGTAATATTTCATACTATGTGTTAACAAAATTTTACAACTAAGTTATCCTCTTAATTTCCCATCAGTATAAGAGTGAAGAACTATACTAAATCGATGAGCACTTACCATCACCTAATACAAAAGATTACAAAACTAGGATGTAAGCTTTGTGTCATTATCTAAAATAATTTGACCAAGTGCCACTATCAAAGTGACCTCAAATCATCCAACCAATTATGATCGGCACTAAATGACTTAGCTGAGGTACTAAGAATTATACCACCAACTGACTCTGAATCTAATTACAATTAAACTTAGCTTCTAACTTTTTTATCTAGTCATAAACATGGATCTTATGGTCAAGCCTCTACTAAAAGCTTAAACTATTTAACTACACTTGCTGGAGTAGTATTTTATGTCCAAACCATAACTTTTAATGTGTTCTAATTAGAGTTACTACATAAAGTTATGCTTCTTTTGAGTAAGGATATATTTAAGACACATAGCTTGAACCCCAAATAAGTAATACCACAAAAATTTAAGGGTAAGACTATAGCATTAAACTTCAAATCAAGAATCAAATTTTTCCACTAATGAAATAACTACTGAGAACTATTTAGATGGATAATCCATGCCACAACCATCCTAAAAATGGGAAGCCACTACTCTAACATGTGATGCATTGATGATGACATGATAGGGCTTACTTTCTATAGTAAGGTGAATAACAAAGATGAACTCAATTAGCTTTTCAACTCATTAAGGCTCTACACACAATAAATGGACACTAAGTAAACTATACCCTTTCTTGTTCACTAACTAAGTGATGTAACAACCATGGAATAGTTGGGCAAATTTGTAATAATATCTTGCAAAGACAAGAAATTACGAATCTTTAATATGATAGAAAATCTTTGCCAATTTGTAATAGCTTGTATCTTGTTGGGATTCAGTACAACCCAATCGCCACTAACAACATGTTTAAGAGATGTCCTAAAATCTAGTCAAAAGAAGCAATTTGTTAAATTAGCATAGTGTTGATAGTCAACTTCAATGCCATCTACAAATTCTTAGCTTGTTGATGTATACTCCATGAGTGGTTGCATCTTGATTAACACCATTAATGTTCCTCATCCTTTATGATAGTTTTCCTTCTTTGTCCAAGCCTCATATAGTTGTAATTAGCATTTTCATTTACTTTTCAAGTATGCCAACCTAATGTCATTGAACTTATATCTCTAAAGCTAATGCTTAGAATGGTCTCTATGACAGTTGCCAATAACCTAGGCTTGAATTAGTTCAAATTTGTTGATATAGCTAGCTTTCCTTACCCATTTTCTTACCATGAAATCTAATACACCATTCTTTTTTAGAAGAGTCATAATCCTTCCTCTTTTTCCCAATTTCATGATGTGCATCTACCACAAGCTCTACATACTCCAGTAAACTGATATATTCAACCAAATCTTGATATTTTGTGAAATGGATCACCAATAAATGCCTCTTATGGGAAGCTCTAAACTTCATCACGAAAAGATGACAATGGTAATGCTTTGTTGTCACTAGTTTAACACATATGTAATACAAATATGAATCAAGATATAAAAGATGTAAATAAAATCAAACCATGACTAATGACTAATTTATGTCAGCTCTGTTCTACTTTGAGCCTGACTTACTTTTGTGTAATGTAATCACTAAAAGAAACCGCAAAGCCATCCCAAAATATATGACTATTCAAGGTATTCCAAAACATTATATGTCCCTATCCAAACCATAAAGTATCTATCTCCTCTTCTAAAAGCAACTCTACAAGTACAACATTCTACTCAGTTTGCCACCTACTACATCCAACAACTCATGGACATGGGATAACAAATAATCAACAATTGTTAAATTAGTCATAGCTACTAGTACCCATGGCCTTAATTGGTTATAAGCTATTATCAAATGTTCACATAAGGACTCAAGCTATTCATATGTTGTCATAGCAAAAGAAGGTTGGTCAATAATGGACTCTGCTTTGGCATGCTCACTACCCATCAAGTCTCTCAAAGTATTTCTATGTTCAAGACCATCTCTATTAAAGGAAACGTAACATACAAAATTTAATCCAATAAGAAATTAAAATTCATGAGTAATATTTAATCCACAAAGACATCCTTATTTGATTCACCAAAAAGGAAGACTACTTTTATTATTTGTTTTAGAGAACATAGAACATAATGTTTCTCAAAATTATAATGTTCAAATGGCACACTCACTTCCATCTAAAGTTGAAACCATCACTAGCATTGATTTAGGTTTTAATGGAACATCCTCCAATCCATTGAAAATCCTACAAAGTAGTTCTAACAACAATCAACACAACTTATGCAAATATTGCATTGGTCCACATGGATGTGGAATTAGCAAAGGATTAATGCTCTAAAATAAGGAACTTCAAAATAAGACTACAATAATGGACTTTAATAAAAAATTCAACATGATAGTCTTCCTACTTATTGTTAAGGTTATAAGTAGGGCTATTACATGCTTCATTGTTAGTAAAATAAAACAAAAACAAACCCATCACCAATGTTAGATAACTAGGACATTCCCACTAGTTTGACTAAACTAAATCCTCCTAATGATATAATGGATCACAATGTATAATTATAGAGTGAAAGGAAATCATATTAAAATGAAAAAACAAAAAAATGTGCATAAAAAAATAATGCAATCAATTCCCCAGTCCATTATCATCTCCTTCCAAAAATTGGAAGAAAATATCAATAGGAGTGGTATAGGTTGATGACGTCCTTAGTACATCAAATAGGGTTCAATAAAATCAATGGGACAAAATATAATTATTTATTAGAACTATGATGATTTCATAATACTAAGAAACTGTCACATAGTATGCAACCAAGAGGTTTCAGTTTTAGATTACAAAACAACATAGAACAAAGCTCACTGTTGGTATGATCTTCAAACACCAAATAATTTTAGTGAATAACTTCAAGAAAGATTGATAAGCTTAAGCTATTTGTAGTACAATGATGAAGGCTTCACCCTCACCCTAAGTAGTTAGACAAATAAAGAATAGAGTATGGTTCAAGAAAAGCCAAGCAATCATAAAGGAAATAAAAAAAGCACATGAATTATCTTAATTGATGATTATGCAAAAAAAAATGACTAATATCATTATAAGGAACATAACAAAAGTGGTAAATAAAGGTTCAATTTGTTAGCAAAATAATCTTATTAAATATAGAATTCTATTAAATTGACCAACTATAACATATGTAACACAGAAAAATGTTTTAACATGTCAGAAAGTTTCTACATTAAGATTGTGAAGGTAAAATGTCAAATAAAAATGGTTCATTTCAAAGAAAGATTTTTCGAGCAAGGACATACTTGATGAAGTTTAGTTAACATTTGGTAAAACATCAAGATTGAGCCAATTGTTTTAATTGCATATTCATTTGTGATAAAGGATCAAATATTGACAAAATATCTCCTCGACACAATCTTATCCATATGTTTCGGAGCTCCTACTTGTCATGTATAATTGGAAGAGATTTTAATGTGGTAGATACATTAAAGTAGTATAAGAGGAATACCATTCCCAATTTGAATGCAATTCAAGACTTTCAAGAATTCATTGATAAATGTAGACACATTTAACTTTCATTTTCTTTAAATCTTTTTTGATGGCCTAAAAAAAGGAAAAGAAGATGGTTTTAGAAAACTGCTGATAGTGTGTTGGTTAATCAAGATTAGATTGATCAATATGCTATTTCTATAATTCAGCATATTTGTCCATGGCTTCGACATTTTCCTAAGAATTCTCTCTCAGAGCCCAAAGTATTCAATTTTAGAGCATGTGGTGGAAGTGCCATCCATTCCATGAATTCTTGTAAGTAGTTGGACATTACCAATTGTTATTCATTGTAAGCTCTTAATTTTATGTTAAAATAGCAAAACTATTGTCTCTAGAATGGAATAAAACAATATTTTAAAATATATTTTATACAACTAAGCTGCCTAATAATTAAGTTAAATTTAAAGAAATTCAATTTGAATCTAGTTAGAATAAAGAAGTAATGATGAAGCTAAGAAAGATTCGTGAGATCCTCCATATTATTGTTGTAAAAGGGGAAAAATATGAGAATCCAAAGGCTAGCTTTAAATGACTAAAATAAGGGGAAAACAATCACAAAATTCTTTCATCCCCTAGTAAAAGGAAAATGTTCTAAATGAATAATTACAAACACATAGGGATCTATTGGTATTTGGGTACAGCAAAAAGATAAAATTTCTAAAGCCACAATTTAGCAATTTCATAAATTGTGGAGGCTTTTAAACCAGATGAGAATGATAGTATGCTTAGCTGCATCCTTTATTTAGCAAAAGGTTAAGACAATAATCTATTAATGAAGTAAATCTCAATGGAAGAAATTAAACATATCTATTTTAGATGGACCACCATAGCACAATTTGATTAGATAGATTTAAAGATAAAGTTTTCACAAACTTTTGGAATATAACTACAATCTAAGTTTTAAAAAAATCTCTAACACAAACCTTCTTCTAATTACCAAAAAAGAGAACTTGAAAGCTTTTAACTATCATAGGACATTATTTTTTACATGTTTATTAAAAAATTGATCTTTTAGTTGTTGGCAATTATAATTTCAAAACTTCTCACTCTACTTATCTCCCTAGTGTAATTTAGATTTATTATAAGCAAAGAAATAATGGATAATGTTCTACATGCATAGGAAGTGATTAGAACATTAAATAGAAGAGCAAGAAGAGACTATTGGTTTGTTAAAGTTGATTACAAGAATGGTTTTGATCATAAATCATGGGGATTTGAAAATAAGGTTCTCACGATATTCAACTTTATCGTTAATTTTGTTATTGTCATCATCAGTGTTCTATGTACCACCTAGACTTCCAAATGTCATTAATAACTAACCAAATGGTTATTTTAAAGTCACTTGGAGCTCAAGGAAGCTAATCCAATCACGCTCTTACTTTTGAAAATTTTCATTGAAGTTTTTAGCTTAGAGTTTTACAAGGTCATTCATCAAGGTATTGTTTTTAATTCTGCTCAACCTAGATCATATCCAATTGTATCTTTTTTGTGTTTTTAGATTTCTTAATGATCCTTATCACTAGAGAATGAAAATAAATGTTTAGTATTTAGACTTTCAAAAAATATCAAACTTGCACACTAAACATCACAAAATAAAATTTATTAGTGGTAACAAATAATCTTAGAATATTACTGGAGAATAAAAAAAGGGCTCATCTTTCAAAGAACTAAACTCACCACAACCTTTTTGGGTTGTTCCCTCTCCGTTAGTCAAAAGAAAAAACTCATTTCCAATAACTAGTTAACAAATACATTAGAGCGAGGTCAAATATAAAAAAAGTTTTTGATTTCAAAAAATGATTTATTCTTGTGAAACACATTCTAAATTCAATACCAATATATTTTTTAATTGCAACAAATCATTCTTTTGTTATATAGCATAGAATTAAAAAATCCATCAACAATTTTTTATTAGTCATTCATGTTGTGTTGTTGACCCCCTAATCCTTGTTCTTTGTTTGATAAAAACAAACCTTAAGTGTTTCTATTAAATTTGTTTGAGTTAATATTTTAATTTTGGTTTACTGATACTAAAGCTTAAGGGTGAATGCAAAGAAGAAGAGAAAAGGTCAAATCTAATGAAGACTATCTTGGTTGGAGTAAGAGACCATTAAAAGATTTATTTTGAGTCTAATTTGAGGTTTTTTAGTTTTATTTTTAAACATCTCAAAGAAAAAATTTAGATTAAGAAACATTGATCATGTCATCTTGATCATATAACGAATCATTTTGTTGTTGATCATATCTTTGAAAATCTTTATTTAATAACTTGTTACAAAAATAATATTTAAAATTAATAATTAATTAGTAACAAAGTCAATATAAAAACTAATTTTAATCTTCCAAAATTCAATAACGATGAATACTATATAAAAACCAATTATCTATACTAATCAAGTCTAAAATTAACTGACTAACTTTGAAGTGAATAAGGAATCCATCCCTAATAATTGGATAACTCTGAAGTGTAGATAGAGCATTAAAACTAACTAGTCTTAGTTCATATGTGTGATGTGGGACTGAACTCGCCTCCTTTATTCATGCAACTGGCTTTCAAATGTGGGAGTTATTTCTACTAGCCAAATGTGAATGTTTGTGATTGGATAGTCATCATCTCGTCTGTGTCTTTAAATATGCTAATTCATTAGCTATTTGATCATGTAATTTCATTATTACATGTTTTGAAATTAATCCATGCTTAATATCATGGTCTAGTTATTTGATCATGATAAGATGTAATGATCTTGATCAAACCTTATTTTCCAAATAATACCACCATAAAGTTAGCCATCCAATTGCACAATTTTCATGGTCGAATAGTCAAAAATCCTTCCAATCATATCACTCCTTACATAATGGCTATTGTAAATGTTATTTGTGAGCTATGAGAATTATTACTTAAAACTACCTAAGTTTATAAATACAACACCATATGTCATCGTCACTCTAAATAAATTAGTAATGGATAAATTTTATTTATTTTGTAACTACTTTTAGTCATGTGAGAATTTCCATAAATAGGAGGTGTTATGACATAATTGATTGTTGAATATTTCAAAAAAATTTGTAAATGCTAAAGAAAAATGTCAAATGTTTCAGGTCATTACTATGATATAATATTCATTGTCTCTTTTATTCACTACATTCTTCTATTTACAAACTCCATTTTCTCCTTCATTTTCAAATTAGTTAAGCTCTTATTTTCTCATAAAAAATTTATTAAACTTGAATTTTAGCCAATTATTTTTTACCATCCCCAAGTGCAAGAAAATTCAACTATCCATTATTATTCACGCAATTGAAATCATACATACTACAAATTATTGTAAATAAATTTCCGTTATATTTGAAACTATTATCTAGAACATAAAAATCATAAATGTTAAATGCTTAATCGATATGATGATATAAGTCAAACTAAAAATTATCATATACGTTTAAATACTAAAAAACACAAATAATAGTTTATTAAAGTATAATGTCCATCAACATATAGAACTTATTATCATTAATGGAAGTAATAACTCAATTAATATAAATCATAAAAGAAAGAAAATAATTCATCCAACAAGTGTACTTGCTATAATAATCTTAAATATAGCCCCATAACAACTCCTAACTACCTAAAAATACGAAAAATATAAAGGGAAGTGAACTAGGAAACTAATTAAAAAAAACCATTAGTTATTCTATGACATCCAATAATGAAGAGTTATATACATGAATCATTCAGAGCAATGTGTAGTCTTTGCTAGACATAGAACCTTAGTAAGTGTATTTTTTACCTACTATCTTATGTTGATATAAGAGTTTATGAAACAAATAAATGGATCATTATGTTCGACATCAACCTAGTTCTCTTACCATGAGAAGAAAACCATAATAACGCCTTTCACGTAGGCCAACCTCTCAAAGTATTGGGAGTCTTCAATATGCACAAGTACTCCTCAACACATATCCCAACACATCAACCTTTTCCCAAGACACTAAAGGTAAAACTATTCCTTTTTAAGACTTAATATAGAAATGGCACTTATCCATACTTATAATTGTTTAGCGAAAGATCTATCAATCATCATGTAGGGTTACAAAACAATGTGATGCAGTTACTTTCATGCTAAGGGATTACAAGTATCTAACTTACTAGTCTTGTTTGAAAGGGCCCAAGATTTAAGGTCCAACACATACATTTGTTTTCTAAATAAGAATCATATTCAAAACCTAATAACATCATACCAAAAATTATGTATCATTATTTGAACATTATTAAGGTTACTATCAATATTTTAATAAATTATCTATGGTTATTATCATTTATCATGGTAAAATAAGGTTTTCTCAAGTTCCTAAATAATCTTCTAAGGTACCTTTATCCATCCCCTAATCAACTATTTAGATTAGTTGAAGCAAAAATGTTGGCTTGTACCCCTAGGTCTAGTACCACATTTATTAAAATAACAACAAAGTTAGGGTCTCTTATGCCATGTAGCCAAAGCACAATTACTGCACCCATCCTAAATGCCTTTCTTGAGCTACAAACATCTTTTGTATCACAATTTAGAGTCTCATCTAGTGGTCTAGGGGCCTAATAAAAGTCACTAATGTTATTACAAAATAAACCATGTGAAGCCAATGGTTTATCCAATTTTATAAAAGTAATGAATACCTTCTTAAGGTGTTGTATATCTCTATGCTTAACTTGAACCCTCTTACCTTTTTCTATGCTTTGTATGAAGAGTTTTACTATCATAAGTTATTATCCACAACATGTGTAATGTCTCACCAAGTGGTATTGAACTCAATCCATTCGTAAGTCATTCTATTAGGAATTTCTTCAACATAAAAAAATTTAAACAAAACTTAAACCTAGGCATACCTTACATTAAGGTGTCTAAAGTCCTAGCTAGCATGTTTTTAGCATTATCCTATGGTAACACAGCCATAGAAACATAAGCTATCAAAACTTAGGTTTTTTGACACCACTTTAAGTCCATTTCAAGCTTAACTAGAAATAATTTATAAGACATAAATAATATTTATTATTCAAAGTTTAACCTTAACCCCAGCTCTTTGAGACACTACCAACAAATTTGTACTAGAAAAAATTACCTTGACAATACTAAAGTTTTTTTAGAACAAAAATTGAGCCGTTTTATGCATCCTAACTAGACTTTAAGGGTCATATTAACCTTAGAAACCATATATGTTCAATTAAGAGCTTAACACCATGCCTCACATGACCTAACCAAACCATGTCTCAAACTTCCCAAGAATAACTTAGGTAAGGAGGTACATGGACAAGAGAATTCCATAGGTTTCACTAACTTTAGAAGTATCATTCTAAAGTTTATTAGCTAGGAAAATGTTTTATTTGTTAAGAAATGAATTTTATTTTTTTCTTGAAAAGGATTTGGAGTTACAAGCATATGTCTTGATACTCTTGTTGGTGACATAAATTCATCATTCTTAAACTGAGATGTCACATAGTACATATAGATTACAACATAGCAAAATTAGCATGTGAGCATGAAATTGAATTTTCATATAACATGAGGTCTCAGTTCTAACAACATATCAAATTAATGAATGAGCTTGTAAATTAACTTCCATAAAAAATGAAGTCTTAGAAAAAATAAGAATTATCTACATCCATTAATTTCTTGTTGATAATGATTTCCATAATATAATTTCAAAAAGAACATGCCTTTAACTTTTACATGGTTTTGGACTTGAGGTGCCAAGGATTCTCTTTAGCTGAATCAGCAAGCTTGCATTTTTTAAATTTAAGCAAAATCTCTATTATTCATGGGCAATGAAGCATGCTAATAAATCACATTAGAATTCTCACATTACTCAGAATGACATGACATCCTTAAACATGTTAATTTTATCATACCTTAAATAAGAATTTATGAAAAACATGAATAAATGTTTCCATGCTAATAAAGGCTCTTTTTTGCATGCATACGAATCAAGTCAATAAAGCATTCCTAGCAAGCATGCTTTTAACATAATTATACATAGACATGCTTCAATTAAGTCATAAATAATATTAACAAATGACATTCTAAATTCACCTTTTTAGTTTACGTTTATGCCAACAATGAACCTCCATTTTAACATGCATATAATCCAATTATTCTATCTTACATGCTTGGGTAAGAATATATCGATGAATATTCTTGCTTTAATTAATATTTTGAAATGAGATTGATAAATGGGAGTCCAATACAAGCTCATGGAAAATCCTCCAAGTCATAGGTTACTAAAATTTCTTTCAGCTTCCTAAATCAAGGAACATGTGGAACTATCTAATATATGTTTACACATTAATGATCACAATTATTCACATACAACTTTATCAAATTAGCAATTTGTCTTACTTAGAATTTATCTTCATTTACTTGTATATTACTAAGGTTAAACCTACCTTGTAATCCAACTAGGGGACTTCTTTAAGGGTAAACTTTTCCTCTTTGAAATCTTAAGATCACAATTATTCACTTACACATTTTAGAATTCTTAAGGGTATTTCAAAATTCAAAAAGTAACAAAATATCATAAAAGAAATATTTTAATTTTATCAAAATGTTTACTTAAAGGCTATAAAATTAATTTTTGTAACTAGTCCCAAATTAAGACTATACATTTTGATCGACAATCTAACAAATTGCAAGGGGGCAAGCTACATGATTAGTGATGTGTTAGAGGAGTGGCGTGTTGCACCTGTGTTTGTTTTTTCAGTCAACATAGGTTAAACAGATGGAGCATGGGTTGACAACTCAGGTGCACTAATGTACTAGGAATGTGCTTTTTGATTGGTTTTGATAGGTCAGATAGGTTAATAAGTTCAAAGGGTTCACATGCATTTAGTGTGTTGGCATAGTTTATGTCAATGACTGCTAATGGCAGAGATAATGTTAGTGACTGATAATAGAAACAACCCAAATCTCAATTTTATGCCTTCTTGAAGTCATTCTTATAAAAATTATTTACTAACACAATTATAAGGCTACTAAAGGGAAGTCTTGTACTAAATTTATAGCAAAACATATCTAAAAGGATACCAATTATTCTTCAAATAACTTAAACAAAAGTATACATGCAAATAACTTAATAAACTAACAAACGAAAAACTAAAATGTATAATAAATAAGGATTAATTATAATTGACCACTACAACAATAATGATTGTGAAGGTTATTATGAAGTAGGGTCAATCTTGGCATAACTATGTGTCTGAATATGCGTAGTATGCCCCCATGTAAGACGTTTACACATTGTTTTGGTTTTTTCATACATCATCCATCAAAGATGGGAAAGAGATCAATTTCGTGGTGCAAGGATAAAATCTCTCATCTACTCAAATATCCTAAGCTTAGGTTGTGAAACTAGTCTTTAGTGACCAAAGTATTGATAGAATTCCGATGGACTCACCAACATACAAAAATTCTTTGTTTTGCTTGACCCTATGTTAAAACTATTTAATCAATTAAGAGTTTCTCCACTTGATCTCTAATGCACCAAGTGAAGCTAATTGTAAAGGTGGGATCATTTCACTTGGCAATCTTAACGATGGTTAAAGAGGCTCAATGTGTAATAGGTGTGGTCCTTATAAGGTAAAAGAATTTTAATGTTGAAGGTAGTGCTTATTTCACAATCTTAAGGTAAAATCAAATCTACACATTGATACCTTATTATTTTCATAATTCAATATATTCCAACATCATTGGCATGTAATTTCTTAAGGGTTTCTCATAGAAATGCCTCACACATAACAAAGATTTTTACATAATCACTTTCAAATATTTTTTTATGATATCAACAAACATCTAATAGTTCTTTTTATATTTTATTATTTAAGTAAATCTATTCAATAATATGTTTATGTAATGATGATATATGATGAGAAAAACACTCAATAACTTAATAGTTTGGAAATCATAGAATGAGGGCATCAAGTAAATATGACGTTGAGGATAATTTTAAAAAAATTTCAATAGGACTCAAACTTATTATTCGATTACTAAATTGAATGCAAGGAAATAAATGATTACAAGTTGAAACATGTTTTCTTATTAATCTATGAAAAGGATTGCATTAATTTTATTTGACAAATTTTTGTTAGTCTGTCTAAGGATAATAAGTTGATATAAGTTTAAGTTTTATGTATGATGATTGGTTTACATAGTGATATAAAAAGAATTGATATTGAGATGTTAGAAACTAGATCTATAGTAGGATTTACATCTCTTAAATGTAGGACTTTGTCTGGTAAGTCATACAGAAGTACACCCAAAATTTCTTTTAACAAGGGTTAAACTATAGTGATGGTGTGAGTATACTAATAAGAGCTTCTATATTTGTTACAAACCAGACAACATCGCCACTAACTATATCTCTCTCAATTTCAACTAATGAAATGGCACTAGTAATTTTCCATTTCCTTAAACATTTTTTTGGAAAGCTTAGGTTAGAATTATTTTCATGTGAGGTGAATGATCTAGTGTAACATTCTTTCATTAATGTACAAAAGTACACATATTAGCAAGGTCTTCCTAATATAAGGCTACCAACGTGCATTATGATAACATCACATCATAATATGTTAGCATATTGGCAAAATGTTAAAGAAATAGAACGCACTTGTTGTTTGTAATGTTGGTTTTATCAATCTAAGATATGGTGTATGCATAGGGATAGTCCATGAGTGTTAAACCTATCTTTTTCGTAGTAGTATATGCTAAGAAATTGATATAACTACCATTATTTATAACTATCACACAATGTTGATCTTTAATTCTAATGATGGTAGTAAAGGTGTTTGTTCATTATTAAACTTTAGATTATCTTGGCATAGTCATAATGCATCTCAAAACATCTATAGGTTGTCATTATGGTAATGTTTTTTACTTAATGATTGTATTTCTTCTTCATCCTCTTCAACTAGCAATATGAGCTCCTTTTCCTCTACTTCAATTCTTTCTTATAATACTTCTATGTCTACATGTCAGGCTCTTTTAGGGTATTATGCTATTAGATTCCCTCCCATGACAACGATAAAATTCAACTCCATAACTCATAGGTGGTTTGTTCAAGGTTGGATTCAATATGTTGTTGCTTGGTGTGGAGGGGCCTGGGTTGCTTGTGAAGTAGAAGTAATTTGAATAGTGGAAGTAGTGGAACATATTTTAAAGAAGAAAGTGGTTGAAGAAATTTCACTCTTAGAGTCAATTGATCTTGTAAGTCTTTTTACATCTTGGGCCTCTTTATATGACTTTTCTAAGGTAGTAGTATTTCTCAAATATAACTTAACTTGAGTAAAATCTCTGAGCCTAACTCAAAATCAAGACAATACTACTTAACCCAGTCTAACCGTATAATCCTCAAATTAAGCAATTTATCAACCAATTCACCTTAATAAGAGGTTGGTATATATTTTACTTGCAGGAAAACCTTTTGTTCTTTCCATGATTAAGGAAATGCTCAATCTTGGTCAAAACATTCTATTTCTAATATGTGAACAAATAATAGAACCTATGATGCAAGTCTATTTTTTTTTCAAATTGGTACTTTAGATTCTCTTTTCCTAACCTTGATAAGCTCTATCACCTAAACTACCATCAATTGTACGATCTTCTATTTTAATCATGATAACCTAATAATTATCATCTCTATCATGTCTTTTGTCATAAGTGTGTGCAGTAGCTTGACGTCGAGGTTAATGTTTTAGTTGGTTAGCTTTGCTTTTAGAGGATATTTCTAGAACCTTGAAGTCACTTATCATAAGCTTATTTAATCTATTAGTTTCACCCGATCTACTATCTCTTTATTTTTGAAATTAGTCTATGCATGTTTTAAGGGTTGTGCTTACTTGTATCAAATATTTAGTTCTAGATTTTTCATATTATATTACTTTGTTCTTGGATAGTTGTGCTATGCAAGAATCAAATATTCCATATTATTTTCCAAGCATAATGGAAAAACATTTTTGGGTTGAAAAATATTTCTTAATTTAGGATAATAAAGAAAAAGAAAAGAAAATGAATCTCAAAATGTAATAAAAAGAGACATTATAAATAAAAAAATATTGGAGCCTCAAAGTTGAAAAAATATCTTTTTGTTTAACATATATATATATTTATATAGGAAAAAAAATTAAAAGTATGACTGTTTAATGATATTTTAAAAATCATACAAGTTCTCAAAATTAACCAACCTCGAAAACAAAATTTTTATAGGATGATATGCTAAAACATATTTTAGCATATAGATAATTGAGAAATTCTAAGTTTTAAGTAACATATCATTACAAATCTCTATTTAATGTGCTTTATCTTTAAATTTGGAAATTCAAGGTCATCAAGCAAGAACTTTTTAAACAGTTGAGGAATTGCACTAATTTTAACATACGGGTTCTCAACCTAAAGTAAAAATTGTTTTAATAACCCTTATCTAAAGTACTCATGTTGTTGGTAAAATGACAAGGTACACATAGAAATTGAATTCTTAGAATACAAAAGAAGAAATCATATGGTCACAAGTACAAATGAGAAACTTCTGCGTGAAAAGTAAATTTCTTAAAAGTCAAAATAAAGTATTTCGAGCTTCCCTAATGATTTATTTTTCTTTTTAGATTTTGGATAATTGATCAAGATCCCCAATTCTAAGCCACTTTCTTGCCTTCCTTGTGCACCTAAAAAATCTCATCATTCGATTGATCACACACAATATGCTCTTGTCAAAAAAGCTTGGTGGTAGAATTTTATTATTTCATTCAAAATTATATTTTTGGATAACATGGTGAGCATCCCTATTTATAAAGATCTTAAGGGAACAAAAAAATTACTAAAATAAGAATATGAGAGTTACAAATTCTAAGTGTCATATTTTGGAATTCTAAATGACATTTTAGAAGCCTTAATGTCAACACAGATCATAAAAGAAAAACTTTTAAGTCTGCAAAAAACATTTACCATGAAAAGTTGTAAAATTAATTGATATACGTAGTTCCCAAATAAGCCGATACATTTGAAGTGATGGTCTAGTGAGCACTAAGGTGACAAATGAAATAATCGATGTGGTGTGGATGGAGAGTCACTTGAGTCTTTGGTCTACTTTTTTCGCTCAACATGGATCGAATCGAATCAAAGTAGGTTGATCCGTGATGTTAGGTTAAGCACATTCAATGATCATCATAGCACATATTGATGAGTCAGCATGGCATGATGAATTGATAGTGGTTGAGCATGTGAACACATTGAAAGGGTTGGTGTAGGTTGAGCATGCCACTTGGGTCAGTACGAATGGCATGAACAGCTACTGATGGAAGTAGACGATTAAGAAAATAGTACAATACTAATTTTTAAGCCTTTTGACATCATTTTTAGCTAAATTTTGCATCAAGAAGAATAATAAGACTACCAAAGGGATTTATTGTACTAAAATTTAAAGTTAAAAATATCTAAAAATTTATGTATTGATCTTCAAAATACTTAAACTAAAGTAAAAATACAAATAACTTGACAAATTAACAAAAAAAGATAGAAATATACAATAAAGATCTGTTAACTATAATTGACTCCTACAACTAAAACTATATCAGAGACTAATGAGAAATAGATGAATAAAATTTTGCTTGGAACCAGTCTGAGTAAGACTAGTATGTCCCTGAGTCAAACCTTATGTATGGAAGAACACTATGTTAGGTTTTCTTCAGTGGAAATCAAGTCATAAGACTTGTGTGAATTTTCTTTCATATTTCTTCTCATGGGATGTAATTCATGTAAAAGATTTTAAAAATTAATCTTCATTTTTGCTAAAAGTAATCTTCAAATGTACACAAAAATGTTGAGCCCAAAATGTTTCCATATAATTATTAGTACATCAACGTTTTTAGAAGATTACAATTTACTCTCCCTTTTATAGGCATGACTCCATATAATCTTTGACATTATTAACAGTTGAATTTATCATTTTGAAAATATACACACACTTTTTGTGAAGACAATTCATTATCATGGGTAAGGACATTTAATGTGAGAAGTGCAAGCTTCATTAGTTTGTCCAGAGATAATAATCAATTTCTCTCACATCTCCTTACTAGTATTTAGTAGGTGTATCGTAAGATAATCTAAAGGTGTTAAGATGCAACTATGTCATAAAAATTGATTTTAATTTTGCTACTGAGATCAATACTTGAATCAATTTATGGAGGAATTACATAAAAGATTATTGTCTACTATATCAACTTGTCAAGCATAGCTATTTTAAATTAAATTTAAAATCAAATAATTGATGAATTCTAAAAGTGGACCACTATCATTTTCTAGAAAGAAAAGGGCATTTTGTTAAATAAGTATTATTTGATGATGGATTGAACATGAACCATAAATGTAATGAGTACAATAGATTGTTCAATTAGCATCTCTCATGGATGTTATGAAATAAAATTCTAGCTCTAATAAGACAAATGTTACATTGAAGGACACAAGAAGTTGATGAATTTTGTGTATAAAAGGTTTTCAAAATAAAAACATCTAAAAGCAAACTTGTTTCAAATAGCAACAAAAAATATTTAACCAAACTACAATAATAAGAGATAACAAAAAAACTGGATAAAAGTTAGGATACTTATAAAAGTATTTTGGGATTATTTCCTAGCCAATGAGACTTCATCAGTGCTTAATCTATTTGAATTTTTGCCAAGCATTTCCTTTCATTCCTTTGCCATTGCTTGTAGAAAAACAATTACAATAAGTGTCTTTTTATAAAGCATAAGAAATCATCTTTTCTCTTAGCTTTTTGAAGCATCAAACTCATGCCACCATGAGGTTCATTTAAAGCTCAAAATATAACTCTTCTTGAGGTTTTTCCAAAGCTCAAACTCAACCACTTTCTAAGTTTGTTTTATGGCACATACTTACCCATTAGTGCTTGCAAAAAAGAGTAAAAGATATCTCTTGGTTATCTTCTTGGAGAATAATCACAAATTTACCTTATTTGGTAATTTGCTACACTATAACACTTAGGCTTTTAGTAAATTATTTTAATAAAACCTCCATGTATAAAAAAATGCATGTTCCAATCAATTTACATGGCAACTGAGTCATTCACTTTATTGGCTGGACAAAAACTCTAAGAGCAATAATCCACCAATTTCACCATCATTCTCGTAGCATGCCATAGAAGTGAATAATTCCCCTTACTAACTAGCTATGAAATATATCTAGGAACTTGTTCATCCTAAGCTATGTGACCCACCAATGTACAATGGCTTAGATATGATAGAAAAGAAACATAAAAGTGAGTCACGCATGCCAAAATGTTATCATATGACTAATAGATATCCAAAACCATAATCCGTAATATTGAAGCCACAAATACCCAATTCTAAACGAACTTTTGCACCCAAAGTTGGGCCTAAGATATAGTATAATTATCAAAATATTGAAGTCCATAAATAACAACCTACTATAATCAAATACCCATCAATGTACACAACTAAAACTCATAGATGTAAATATTAACATAGGTTATTTTAGCAATGAAATATAAGTAGAAATGTCATCCAATAGATCTAAAAACTTTAATGTCTTGAACATAAGCACCTAGATAACTCCTAAGTACTTGGACCTACAAAAGTATATTAAGGAGTGAGCATGGGAGTCCAATAGAAACTCAAAGTTATATTATAAAATGAACATGCAATAGTAAGGTTATATATATATATATATATAATTAAAGGAAATAATCAACATTAAGTATAAAATCTCATTAGCTGCACCTCTATCTATTAAATTAAGTTGAATAGATGTAAAGTGTTCCACAAACAATGTAGTATTCCTTTGATACTCAATAAACTCATAACAAGACCTTGTATTGCTATCTCATCGCATGAGCTAGCACATCACAATTAGTAATATCAACCACATGAGCTAACCCTATAGGCATATAAGAGTCCTTAATAAGTTAATGCACTCTGTGACATTTTTCCTAGTGCACCATCTATTACACATTGGACAAGTTGTGCAACTTTTCCCTAATGGGACTAAACATATGAATGACACTCAAGAAAACACTGGAACCTTCTACGATTGTTTTGGATTTCCTCCCATAAAATGGTTAGCACCTTATTAGTGGAATATTAATATCCAACTTGAATATGTTTTGTTCGAGGTTCATTGTCTGGGATCCGTGACATCCAAATTGTCATTTTAATCAAGATCATTTTCATGCCCTTTTAACATCATTCTAACATTTATTTATCAATATTTAGACACTATTGTGGTTTCTTCAATACAAAACCAAGTACTTAAAGTCTCATCAAATCATAAATTAGCTATCTATAGTATAATGAATTACTTAGGAATTATATGGCATCCTTTAAAACCTAGATCAACCATATGGGGCACCATAAAGTATCTGCATATCGTATAGTCTCCTTTAAATGAAAAACTAACTTTTTTGAATAACTAGTCTTCATCAAACCTTTAATCAAACATTTGGGATATAATCAAGTACATGGCTACCTTAAGTATTCCCTTAAAACCTAAATAAATCACCTAGTGTAGTATAATCAAATTAAAAATCAACCATATAATTAGTACATACTCTAATATTTTTTAATATGCTTTGTATTATTTTGTTATATATCTAGGCTTCCCATTGAGTTTTTATTTGTGTCCAAATCTTATGAATTTAAATTTAAGCACTATATTAAAGTTATTATTACACAAAATAAGTATGGGTTCACATTAATTTCACTTGTAACACTCAAATATCATAGTTGACTTGAGACATTGCACCTTTCCTAAAGGCATTAGTTGCACCACACACATTGCCTAAATAATAATTTAGGATTGGTCCAAGAACCTAATCTTTATCACTCATGATCTCACCCAAAAACCGAATTAAGCTAAGGGTTTGGCCAACATTGGAAACATAATTAGTTCCTAAGTGAGCCATTGCATATCTCTAATGCTTAACTTGAGCCCTCCAACCTTCATTAAAGGGATTTACTAAGCCCATCACTATCGAAAGGCCTTATCTTAGGCTTAACAAGTCTTAATAACACTAGTTCAATCGTAGGTCCTTCCATTAGAAACAACCTCAATATAAAAAAAATTATGGTTCTAACCCAAACAAAGATTTATCTCCCACTTGTTTATAAAAAATTCTTAACTAGTAATGTGCCAACTTTCTTATACTAACTAAACATTTCATATATGGGACATCATGTTATAAGACTACTTAAAAGCCTTAATTCTTTTATAACTCCAACTAGGGATCAACCATATCATAATAACAATATATGTTAATCAAATTCCATCCATATCTTTGTGTACTACTTGAAAAACTCCAAACCTTGTCACCAACAAACAATGACCCTAACCAACGTAGCCATCTTTCATGGATCCAAACTAACCACTTCCAAGATTTCGATCAAGAAGTTGACGGTTATGTTAAACTTAGAATCCATTTACATTCACATAAGGGCATAAAGTTTTTTCACATATCACTTAATAGAGACATGTCAAATGCTTTCTAGAATATTTGAGCAAGGGAAAAACTTCACTATAAGAATCCTTAGGGATTGGCTATGATTTTCAAGTGTAAACATATTGTTCATTACTTGGTCTAAATCCAACTTAGCACAATAAAACCTTTAGTAATTGTTTAATCAACAAAACATTGTTGTGAATCAATGTCCACGTCATGCCATAGCTTTATGCTTCAAACTTAAAACACGACATGCTTAATATTGATACCATGTAGTGTTTATGGAATAATATTGAGCTAAATATACATGTAAGTATGTAAATAAATTTCCATATAACATGAAGTCATAGCAAATAACATGGATTATTTGTATTCTTTCATACTTTTGATTTAAATATTTGCACAACATAATGTTTATAAGAATCTAGCATTCACTTCCCCCAATAATTGTTATTTTTGCATCTTCAATTAATATTCGCCTAACCATCAAGCTAATTTATTTAAAAGTTTGACTAAATTTCTACTTTCAATGGTTAAAGGAGCATGGAAGCAAAATTATACAAGAATTCTCAAATTACTTATGAAATCATGAGATTATTAAAGATCTCAACTTTGGCACACCTTTAATCACTATGCCATACTTTTACATCTTATGTATAATTCCAAACTAAAAATTAAATTTTTTTAATTTAATTCATAAGATACAACTTGGTTTATTAAGCATATATTAAAAACAATAACACATATCTCTAAGTAAAGTGTTTTAGGTAACCCATTTGTTTCATTAGTCAAGTCATAAATATTTAGTATTTTTTGTAATAGTTTAATTTAGGGTGAATCAATTTTTGTTTTGAAGAATATGACATGCAATATTAAAGATAGTGAATTAGTGCTATTCAACCCAACTTGGAGTATTCAATAAGTTTTAATGATTGAAGAAATGCATATGAAATTTGAAATTATTTTCTTTTTATTAATCATAAGACACATCCCTCCACACATGTCAACTTCAAATCCAACTAAAACATCCATATTATTATATGATTTCCAACATTCAGTAAACATCTAAGTCTCTATTATTCACCCACTTAATCATTTCCTTTGGTAAATTTGACTTACACATTTTTTGAGTGGTCCTTAGAAGAGTTGAATTAGGAGACTATTTGAACCATAAAAGGTTGAGTCCCATCTTGGATAGGGTACACTCTTGAAACCCTATGGGATATGGTAGAAAAGGATCGAAATGGCCAAAACTTGAATAAATGTGAAACATGACATGTTGGCTGCGTACATGTCAAACCTGTAGGAAATAAGTAGCCTAGGAGATAAAATTCTAAGCCCATAATGGTGGAGAAAACCCCATTTTGGCACATTATAAATGTGCATAATGTAAAAACACTTCTAATACCTCACCATGTTGGAATAAAACATTTTCCATAGACATACAACTGAGTGCTTCAGCATTCTTGATGTCCCAAAATGTGATCCTAATTAGATGAAAAAGAGTTCACTTTCTTATATGCATTGGTTCAAGGCTTTCATCAGATGCCTAAAACTTCATCCAATTCTATTGATAACTAGCATTCTTTCTCCCTCATCAATTAACTATTCCTTGGATTGGTTTGCTCATAGCTCTTCAATTTAAATTCTATGGTTAAGATCATTCCCTATTTTATTATTGATAAATCAAATGATCTAGATCTACTCTAACAAGATTAGATGGCCCAAATCTAATCCTTCGAGATCCAACCATCCATAACTCTTTCATTTCTACATTTATTGAAGCATACCAGATCATCTCTATTTGGATCCAACACCTCTAGTTTCTCTTATCTAAAGGCTAATTCACTAGTAGTTAATTGTGTCATTGTAAAAGCCATTAGGAAGAATCTTTCAAGCTATTTGGCAAATAATTTATAAAATCCTTTTACCCTATCTTTGTAACTACTGTGATTAAAAATTTTATCAAAAAATCTAACTATTATGAATGAGGGACGATGAACACGAATAAAACATTGAGATTTAAATGGAGCACTACATAATTTTTTCCTTCTATAACACCTCCTAGTACATTACTATGACTTTGTACTTAAAGAAATTCCAAACTCTTCCAACTAAGCAAAACACTTAGTAGTTTGCCTACTTCTCATCATAATTTTGAGCTCATTGTTTCTTGCTTTATTAATAAAAAAAGTATGAAGTTTAAAATATTTATCATATGTTTTTTCCAAGCTATAATTTTGTTTTTCTTTTATGTTGTGTGGCCCAACATTATTGAAAAATTGAGTTTAGTTTGATCATATTAAAAAACTGAGTTAGGCTTGAGCTTGCAAAATTTTGGGTTATAGCTCAACCTACAAAAGCTAGTAGATTGAAGAGAAACTATAAGAAAAAGCCTTAAGTTATAATTTTTGTAATAATGGTGTTTTTCTTAACCTTGGTTAGGGTAAATGTATGTTTTAGTTCCAACAAAGGACCTAAATATTTTGGTACACTTTTGTAATTTTTATTTCTATTATTTTTTTAATCATTAAAATTATTAATTTTGATATAAATGGATTTTAATGATAAGATTTTCTAGAAAGTAAAACTATTTCTAAAAATATCTTTCTTAAAACAATATAATAACAAATACTAGAATTATTTTAAAACATGCAGTTCACTTTCCTTTTTAGGCTTCATGCACAAGCATTTTATTTTAAGTGGTCTTAGAGTGGGTTCCCTACAAAGAATGAGTTAAATTGCTAAGGTGATCTATCATGTATTTTTACTTATTTTGTTATCTTTGCTCAATTTATAATTTTGTTGCATATTAATTTTAATTTCTATCTTGTCTTTCTACATGTTTACTAAAGTACTTATGTTTTTTAATTTATTTGTTCAATTAAGGTTTCAAAATGAATTCACCTATGATTAATATTGGCGTAACATTTGGTAAAGCATTTTATTTATTTCGTGCAAAATTATTTAAGGGTGAATTTTATTTATGTTGAAAGACTAGTTTGAATGTTTATCAAATTTATTAACTTAGAATAATGGGAAGTGATCACTAATCCCTATGATTTATCAAGAGATTCATGCACTAATGAGATCAAATTTGTAAACAAACTTTGTCAAAACCAATAGTGAATGACACAATTAAATGCTAGAATGCTCAACTACCTTCATTATGGCAAATATCTTAATAAATTTAATCAAGTTATGAAGTTTCATATCACGCATGAAGTTCGAAAGAAGTTAAAAGTAAGTTATCATTGCACTTCACAAGTTAAAGTAACAAAAATAAATATGTTTACTCATGATTAAAAGATCTATACATTGAATCTAAGAGAAACTATAAAAAACAATTTGTTATGATTTACAAATTTTACTAATAGAGTAGTAACACTTGTAAAAGTGTTTTCTATTATAGATCTTGTAAGAAAGGTGATAGGGATTCTACCAAAGGAGCATGATCCTCTTACCATGGCAATAGAGGTGTTTATGGACATAAACAAGTTCACATTGGATGAGTTATGCAGGGAATTATTGATGATCAAGATTGAGATCAATAGAAGAGTTGAAGAGGAGGCTTCATAAGTAACCCAGTGCTTGGAGCATAGAAAGAAAAATCATCACCATTGAAATAAATAAAATATGATTTGGGCACTTCATCCATCTCTTCCATGGATTTTGAAGAACTACACAATTTTCATGTTAAGAGTTTAGCCAAAAAGTTGGTTAATTATTTTGTAAATATGTATGGAAAATGGAGAAAAGAAAAGAGAATAAGGACACACCATGATGCTATGAGTATGGAAAAATTGGCCATCTAAGATTGGAATGTTAACAAGCCAATGTCACCAAAAGAAAGGAAGACAAAAAAAGGAAAATAAAGAAGAAATCTTTTCAAGTTACTAGTAATACAAGTCACTAAGGCGGAAGAAATGATATGCTTCATGCCAAAGGATGATGAATCAATTGGAACTACTGAAGTAGAAGTGAATGAGGTAAGTATTTGGTCTAGTGAAATTCTTGAGAACAATTACTTAGATCTTCTTAGTGCTTTAAATTCATTATTATTGACACAAATATAATTGAAAATGTAATACAAAAACTTAAGCTTTGAGTTTTGTCATGAAAGACAATCAGAAAATGAAGTAATACTTCACATTTCGGATAAAAAAAGCTTTAAATGATTGTTGAGAAAATAAAGTTCTAGCTCTTGGATGTTGCATAGCTGTATGCACAAGATATATGATTAGTGACTAATCAAAATTTATATGAATAGGATGTGGTCCAAATAGATGGGAAACACTACAAGAATACTCTAATGAGGAGATAATCAAAATTTGTGAAATAGGCATCCCCAATTTTATACTTTGAAATGCATTTTTAGATGATGGATTAGACTTTAGTATAATTATTAAAAATAAAATTTTTGATAATAGACATGTTTTTTTTTATTTTGGCACTCAATGTTACAAAATATTAAAGGATGATCAGATGTAATTTGTTGATAGAAGAAAAGATGACTTTTATTAAGTTTGATCAATCAGAAATTAGTAGATTAGAAAGCCAAGTTGCACATTCAGGTGAGAATACTTTATGGAATAGAAGGCTAGGTCATGTAGGTTATTCCTTGTTAAAAAAATTAAATCTGTTAGACATAATAAGAGGTATTCCCATGACAAATAAAACTAGTTAGAAAATGTGTGAATCATTCCAAAAACAAAAGAAGTTAAATTGTTATTTAATACTAGAAATGACTAAGCCATTTGTAGACAATTAGAGATAATTTTTTTAGAATTTTTTAGACCTATACAACTTTTGAGTTTTGGTGAAACAAAATATGGGTTTATTATTTTTAATGTTTATTTAGATATACTTGGGCTGTATTTTTTATGCATTATATTGAGACATTTGAAAATTTTGTTAATTTAATATGAGTGATAGAATGGTAAACAAATCTTAGACTAATTTATATTCAAAATGATAATAGTAGTGAGTTTAAGAAATGAGAATTTTTATGACTATTACAAAGGCAATGGTGTAAGGCATCAATTTTCATGTGCTTATACACCTAAAAAAATGGGATTGTATAAATAAATAATAAGACTTTGGTATAGATGTGAAAATCAATGTCACTCAAATATAACTTACCATTGTACTTTTGTGTTGAGATATTTAGCATGCTTGTATATAATAAACATAATTAATTTAAGAGCAAAGCTTAAGAAATCACCTTATGAATTACTTAAAAATAAGAGACCAACTATTAGCTACTTTCATGTTTTTGGGTGTAAACACACCATTTTTATCAATGAAAGGGCTAACTTGAACAATTTTGATGAAAAAATAAACATAAAAATTCTCATAAGATACTCCAATTTAAGAAAGGCTCGTAGTGTTTACTAATCAGATACTTAAAAGGTAAAGTAAACAATGCATGTAATGTTTGATGAGTCAAATATAAAGACAAATACTATAAATTTGGATGGGTAGGTAAATCTCTTAAAGAACTTTGACTTGAATAAGAAAAAAATAAAAGAGAAAGTAAAATAAAAGATGGGATTAATCATCAATTGCAGAAAGATTGAAAGTATTAAGCTTCACATTTGATGTAAACAATTATAGAAGATGTTAATTAATGAGTTAGGACTAGAGTTTCTATTTGAGAAATTAGTCATGGTGCAATTATTTGTTTCCCAAAGCTAATATCTATCGTATAAGCCCTTAAGGATGACTATTTAATTTAAGATGTGAAAAAAGAGTTAAATCAATCTGAGAGAAACCATGTGTATGAACTAGCTCTTCGGCTTAATGATCAACAAGTGATTCGAAACAAATGGGTATTTAAAAAATAACGTCGATGAAAATGAAGTGATCAATAGAAAAAACCCTAGAGTTGTTGCTAATGGATATAACCAAGTGGAAGGCATATATTTTAAAGGTGTATTTATGTCAATTGGAAGATTTGAAGTCATTAGACTTCACTTAGCATGTTCATGTCACAATAATTTTAAATTATTTCAAATTGATGTAAAAGTGCATTTCAAAATGTGGTAAAAGATAAAGATGTGTATGTAGAATAACCCCAAGGTTTGAGATCCATGCTTATTGTGATTATGTATATAATCTTATGAAGGTACTATATAGCATAATGTAAGGTCATCTTGCATGGTATCATGGATTGAGTAAGTATATGCTTGGTAGTGGTTGCAGGAAAGAAAAAGTGGATACACCACTATTTGTAAAACCTATAGATGATCTTTTGTTTCTTATATAAGTTTATGTTGTTGATATAATTTTTGAAAGTATAAACAAAAATATGTAAAAACTTTTCTGACTTAATTACAAGGGAGTATGAGTTGAGTGTGATGGGTGAGATGAACTTGTATCTTAAGACTACAAATCAAGCAACTAAAAGATAAGATATTTGTTTCATAAACTAATTATTTAAAAGAATTATTCAACAAATTTGGTGATAAAAATATCAATCATAGGAAGAACCCAATAAATTGATTAGTTTATTAATATTTAGGTCATGTAGGGAAACCTCTTAATCGAAAACTTTGTAGTGGTCTTGATGGATCCTTACCACACCTTACAGCTAGTAAACTAGACATCTTATGTATTAGTTACTTGTGCAATAGAGTCCAATCAAATCCTAAGAAAAACCAACAAAAGGTAGTTAAATTAAGCTTCAAATATTTAAATGGTATAATGAACATAGGATGATTATACCCTAAAATTACTTGTTCATATGATCCTATAGGTCACACAAATTTAGCCTTTATGGGCTCTATGGTAGGTAAGAAAAGTATTTCAAGTGCATGTTAATTTCGAAGAAATGCTCTAATTTCATGGCGAAGTAAGAAGCAATTTGCATAGCCCTATTGACCATATAGGGTGAGTATTTAGTGGTCAGAGGCTATGGTGCTCAAGTGTTACTTTTAGGATGAAAATTTCTAGATTATGGTTTAGGTCTCAAACATATTTCTAATAGAATTAATAATACTAGTTCGTTTACCTATTCAAAGAACCAAGTTAATCATTTTAGGACCAAGCATCTAAACATAAGACATCATGTTATTTGAGATCAAGTACCTAAAGGCTTAGTAAAATTAGAATATGTTCACTAAATTACTTCCAATAACTCAATTTAAAATTATAAGACAACACCTTGGCGTAATATAATTTTTTTATTATACCTACTTTTTTGTGGTTCTAAAGAAGGATAATGATCACAATTTAGATAAAATTTAGAATAGTCACAAATTGAGGGGAAGTAAATAATAAGAAGGATATAAAGTAAGAGGAAAACTACATTCCTCATTTTTATTACCTCTTATAATAATAATATTTATAAAATATATGGTTTTACTTATTATATGTTTATCTAAGAATGTCTTATTGTAATGAAAATGGGCAAATTGATAGGTCACCATTTTGTTTTATGAGCTAAGTAAAAAATATTTAACATTTTGTTCTAATGGACTTATTTGCTACAAATTCGGTTTAGTTTTGAAGGACAAGCCATGTACTTTTAAATATGGTAAATTAGTGGTCTTCAAAGTACTTTTGATTGTTTAAAAAGATACAAAGATTTAAGAGATTTGCATAAAATTTGAAAAGGTTCCCATTTTTTATAAGATATAATGTTAACTTGTTTACTTTTAAACATAAGAAACATCTCTCCACTCGCATTAATTTCAAATCCTACTTAAGTATTTGAATTATTTAATAGTTGATTTAAAAAACATCTTTGGTTACAATTTTTGTTCACTTACTCCTTTCCTTTAATAAATCTAATTTATCCATTTTTGCTAAATTATATTTTGGCTAAATTAAAAAAAATTAAATTTAACAAAAATAATTCTATTTTCATAATATTATATATATATATATATATATATATATATATCTTTTAAGCCTAACCACCAAGCCTAACTTAAGTGTCATCCGCTCCCATCAATCAAGCCTGAGTGGGCTTGAGAATTCTTGGTTTAGCAAACCACTTGAACCAGGTAGGGTCGAGCACTATCTTAGACAGGGTGTAGATTTGAGCCTAAATTGGGCAAGGTAAAGGAAGGGTTGATTTGGTTAGAAATTTAACAAGCATGCAATGGGTTGAGTAAAACCCACATACGTTAAACCTTTAAGATACGAGTGTCATTGGTGATGAAATCATTAGCACACTAGTGGGAGATAACCAATTTTGGACCCACATTACACATGTGCATAACATTTTATGAAGATGAAATACATTTCATATCCTATCTTATAAGACAAACATTTTAAGATGTCCAACACCTTAGTGCCTATGCAGGCTTGAGTTTGCATCGTTTGATCGTTGATTGGATAGATAACAGTTGGCCAGACTGTAAGGAATGTATCAAGACTCTGATTGGATGTCATAACATCATCTAATTTTCTAAGACTATTAGCATTCTCTTTGCCATATCAATTAACTTTTTCTTTAATCTATGATCTTAGAGCTCTCCTTTTTGAAACATACAACTTTGATAGTTCTAACATTTACTATGGGTGATTTGAATGGTTTATTTAGCTTACAATGTGATCGAATGGCCCAATCTAATCCTCCCTTATTGAACCAGCAATAATTATTTTGTTATTACAACCATTGATCTGATATGCTACATATTCTCCGATCATATTCCAGGGCTTTATTCCATCCCATCTATTGATTAATTCAAAGTTGTTATATTTGTCATTATAGAAGTTGTTTGGAAGAACTTTTTAAGTTATTTGATAACATCTTGTAAAATTGCATTTCCTTGATTTTTAGTAGCTATGATCATACGTTTTTTTGTAAAAGCCTAACCATTATCAATGAAGAAGATAATAAATGTTAACAAAATTTTGAGATCCTAGCAATGTGTTACACGATATTTTACTTGGGTAAAATCTCGCAATCACACATTATGATCAAACCTTGTTATGCCTTGTTTTTTTCATTAACCAGCATAGGAAGTTGTATGTTTTATCAAAAGTTTGTTCTTATTATATTTTGCTTTTATTTGGGGTTGTTTTGCTCGATATTTATAAAAGACTGACTTTGGTTTGATCTTATTAAAACTTGTGTTTGGGATAAGCTCACAAAATCTTGGGTTATATTGAACCCATAAAGGTAACAAGTTTGAGCTCAAACGTAAGGCAAAATCTTATGTTATAATTTTCATAACAACAATGTTTATTTTACCAAAGTTAGGAGGAAGACATATGTCTAAGTTTAAATTGAATTACTTGAACATTTTGATATAACTTTTTAATTTTTTCTTGATCATAAGAATTAAAAGTTATTTATATAAATTTTAAAAACAAGATTTTCCAAAAATATTAAATTATTTTTATAAAGAATGTTTGGAAGATAAATATATTCTAAAAAATAGAAAAAATATTTTAAACCCTTAACTTAACATCCTCTTGTGGGATTCCCACATACGCATTTTACTTGAACGTGAATATCATGGACAATTTATTATTCTAAGAAATCTATATGTTAAATAAAATAAATTAAATACTTAAGCATGATAATAAATAAATAATTTAAATAAACAAGTCTTAATCATACTCTATTCATCTCTTAAAATTATAAATCAAGAGGAAGTGTATAATATATCTTATCCTAATCATGACTACAAATAGCAAATATTATCAAAATAGTCAATTGTTTCACTTAGAAGTTAGTTACATTTAGTTGTATAATCTTCACATTCATCCAACTTTATTATTTGAGTGGACATATCCAAGCGTATGATTTTCTTCCCTTATGTCTTATGATTCCTTTACCTCTTCTAACTCATGCCACACTCTTTCTCCTCCTTTTCTGTATTATCAATATAACATAGAAAATATGTTGGGTTTATAAGCTAATAATGCAAAAATATCCATGACTATTATTAGGCAATGCTAATAACATGGTTTGAATCCCTTAATCTAAATGTCAGCTCCTTTATTGAAATTGTTTCCAAATTTAGATTTAGAGCACCATAATTCCTATAGCTGGGATTAAAAGAAGCTAAAATAAAAATTGAGTTTATTAAGTTCTCCATATTATAGTTATACTATAATAGTTTTGTACTCTACATCATACTAAATCTCCCTTTATCAATTATTAATTCAACTGATTGTATGTATACCATTCTACTACTTGTGCATGATAATACACTATACACACATTTCTCATGTCATATTGTCATGATTCTACTATCCAACACCACCCTTATCTTAATGATATTTATAAGTTAGTACTAATTGTACTGTATGAAACTCAGCCCACTAAACTTGGACCATTTCCTCATCCGTATTATTATACTTGTATGATCCATGACATCACATTTGTGTGACCATAGCATTACCTCCATTTTTTCATTAATACCATTGTACACTATCATAGTTAGTCATGTTAATTAAGTTTTGTAATTGATCACATTTCTCTCCTTGTTATACTAAATCTCATCATATGTTCTTCTATGTTCATGTTGTTCAATACAAACTTGTTGTTTGTTGGCAATATCATATGCAAATATCTATATTGCTCTTTACATTATCATACTTATGTCATGACAAAGTTGTATTGCTATGACCAACATCCACTGTAATAGCTTATTCATAATTAAATCTTGATTACTTTTGTTAACCAATGGTACCACAGTATTAACCAAAATAGTAGTATACAATATTCATTACTAGTCACTTATTGAAATTTTCCCTACAATGTACTATGTCAACTTCTACTATCATACAATATTATTCTCCACAAAGGCACAATTATAATCAAACTTACTTATTTGTTAAAATATACAAGAATTATGAATAGAAAAAGAGAAAATAGCATATGTTTGCTAGCCAAATGAGACATGTGCCTTGGTCATGGAAAGTATTTAAAAAGAAAAGATTATAGAATTTGAGTATAAGGAAGAAGAAATGAAATGAACCACAAAGATTTGCTTTGTAACACAAGTTTCCAATAGTAATAGGAAATTTAAATGATGATGAGTTTTGGAAAAAATGAAACAACTAATTTTCAAGGTATATGAATTGGTTGTCCATTCATGCATTTTGTTCTTATGGATTTAAGGGTTAATTATATTGATAACTTTTGCTTAATATCATCCTAAACTCATCCAATTAAGGTTGCCACTTCTCTAAGGATATTTTCTTATCCATAAATATGATAATAAGAACTTTCAATTGCAACAAATTTTAAAGGCATTCTTGATAAAATGGTAATCTTACATTGTGTCATGAGATTCCTCTCTAAACAAAATGTACCATAATCGATAATCTATTATCATACAGAAGTTTAGTGTTATATTGGATTGCATCTGTGTATGTTATTTTGAAAATTTTTCACCTTGCAATATGTAGAAAACAATGTACATCAATATTTATAGATTATATTTTTATGTCTATCTTCTTTCCTTAAAAATAATAAACTAAAACACAATGGACATACTCAAGAAATTTAGCTCTTAAACATTAATTCAAAATTGATATGCCATGTATTAGTGTTTATTTTTGAATCACTTATTGTATGAACTCTATGGTCTTCTAAAAATATGAATAATGTTCTAGATATTAAAGGACAACACATAATAAACTTATAAAAATTATGTAGTTCTTACTTTTTTTCAAAGTCCAATTTGTTAATGCACAAAACTCTTTTTAAAACATCATGTATTTTGCTCATAGGAATCCATAAATAAAAAAGTTTTGCTGCATTGGAAATAAATTTTGTAAAAGTGTTAATTGTTCAACAATAAGTATGAAAACAAGGATCATAAATGTATGATAATAAGAAAAGAAAATTATTATATACCTAGCAAGTAAAAAATAATGAGTTGTAGATTGTATACCATGATTACTATAATCTAATTTGGTTGATAAGGCTAAGAGAAGAATTAGATATAGAAGACCAATAGGTTATGATATGAAAATTAGTATGTCAATATAGTTGTACAAAGTTTAGGGTCATACAGTTAAGACTAGTGTGGTTAACAGTTAGTTAAGACATATTTAGCACATCATATAATACAATAATAGCTATTGTACTATTGTAAAATTTAAAATGGAATAAATTGAGCACTTCATATGAGTTTCTTTAGATCCTAGCCATTGGAAATAAAGTTTTTTAAGATCTAAGAAATGAAACTTTGTTAGGGATTTCAAAGACAAAATAAATTTAAGAGAAACACAAACACTAGAATGCATGAGTCCTTAATAGAAAGATATGGTGATATATCTTAACTATTCTAACAAGATATTCAATGATTTAAGGATTATATCATTAGCTATATACTGTCTAAAGATGTAGTAAGGCTAGACATTTTATTACCTTCTAGTCATGAGCACTTCTAAGATGACCTGCTTGAGAAAAGCTAGGGAAAAGAAGCTAACAATAAGAAAAAGTGGGATCTCAAGCTTGCTCTAAGAGGAAGAGAATACCCACATTTTGTGTAGGCATTTACTTAGTTTCTATGGTAAGGAATCATTAGTTTAGCATAAAAACCTAAAAGCATATTAGAATAATAAATATTAAGTAGATATCCTTGAAGCATGCAAATAGAATTTGGTCTAAGATTTATTGCTCTCTTATCATAAAGCTAAGGGTTTACATATTCAACTTTGCCTATCATGATGGTAACCACGTCATCATATTTCCGTTTAATAGTTAAAATGCATGTTGATATTTACTTGGAATTGCCTTCTTGAATCAAGCATCAACTTTACAAATTAGCTTTTTAGAAATTGTGTAACAAGCATGACTAAAATTTTATGATGCTATCATCAAATTGTGCTTACAATATTCAAGCTAATGTTATAACATAAATAATCATAAAGTTTTCAGTAAATGGTTAAGTGAAGACCTTTAATAGTTGCAATTTTTTTCTATTGGAATATAAAGAAATTATGTGGCTAAAACTCACTATATAAATATGATTAATTTCATGGTTTTGCATGATGAAATCAAAATCTTAAATGTCTAATTTGTTCATGATGTTGCTGTTTTGGAGGTTAAATACAGCTTTTATTATGTGATTTTCCCAAAAGAATTGAATTTTAATGAACAAGAAAAGGGATCTCGATTGCTTATGAAAACCAAAGTTTTAATGGGATGACTACTTCTATAAATAAATTATACATCCAATGAAATGAAAATTTGATGTTGAGATTTCTTTTTTACAGGCATGAGTACTTTATGATAATTGAGTAAAGTAAATTTATATCATTATTTCGATTGAAATAACAAATTAATGCTAAAAATTTTGAGAACTTCAATGCTAAATTTTTTTTAATTAGGATCTACTTTAAGCAAATCTTGAGTTCATACATGTATTGTTAGGTTCTAAAATTTTTAATTTGAGGTAACATTTTTTATTTTCAATATTGACAAAACATATAATACCATGAAATATTATTTTTATGTTAAGTTAACATCAATAATGAAAATAAAATATTGTTTTGATCTTCTTTAAGTACTATAATGCAACTTTTTATTACGATTTATGTCATTTCTTCAAATTTTTCTCTTTGATTTATTTATATTAATGTGAACTCTAATTGTCCTCTCATGTGATACTTACATATCTTTGATTTGGTTATATTATATTGCTCCAACTTACCTTTTTTTAGTACAATAATAAATTTACCTAATAATAAAATAATTATTTACGTGTTTTAGGATTCGATACATTTTTCAAGATAATGTATTTCATTTATCCAAAGGTTTTGCTTTGATTTAGTTATCTTACTATTTAAGTCTAAATCTCCTTACTTATGACATTTAAATTTCTTTCATTTGGTTATCTAAAATTACATCAAATAATCTCATTTTAACTTTAATATATATATATATATACATAATATTAAAAATAATAATTTTTTATTATTTACTTATATTTAATTTTATAATTCCTAAAAATTTCAAATAAGGATTGATCAAGGCCATAGAAATGTCTTCACATTTGTCTTTGAGATGCTTTATCAAATTAAGAATCATTTTTATATTTTTAAAAAATTATTTTTCTAGTCTTTTGGCATATTTTATAAGAAATTTTTATTTCAACGTAATTTTACAATTGAAGATTTTGCACTCAATCATCTAAGAATCTTCCAATGAAACTTTTTAATATAACCTATCTCATTTCTCCTTGCTTTGATTTGGACATATCACTATTTAACTCCAATTATCTTTTACTTTGACCTTTATATTGATTTGATTTTGTTATGTTATATTTCATCAATTTATCATATTTTAGTTTAAATATATAATTACTTAATAATAAAGTAATAATTTGTTATTATTTATTTTAATTTATCTTAATAATTTTTAATAATCCAAGCAAGGTCAAATCAGGACAAATCAAACATCATTGGGCTTACCTTGATGCTCTTTATCAAATTAAAGGTACATTTATATATTTAAAAATATTATTTTATTGTATTTTGTCACACTTTAGGAGACATTTCTATTTGTGTCTTATTTGATGATTGAGGATATTACTATCTTTCTCTTCAGCAACTTAGAATGTAGCTTTCCTATATGATTCATCTTATTTCTTCAAATATTTTGCTTTGAATTTGTTATATTTCTGTTAAACTATAATTTTCATATCAAGTAACTTTCACATTACTTTGATTTTGTATCATTACACTTTTATAATTTATCTTATTTTAGATATATTATATATTTACTTAATTTTCAAATAATAATTTATTACTATTTATTCTTATTTATTTTTTAATTCCATGAAACTCTAGCTTATGTCCAATTAAGATGAAGTAAACAATATTGGACACATGTCAAAAATCTCAATCTAAGTAAATATTTATTTTACTTTCTTAAATAATATTTTAAAATATTTTGGCATATTTTAAATGGCATTTTCATTCATTCTCAATTTGTTGATTGAGGAAACTACACATGATCTCTTTAGTGTGTTGGAATGCAAGATTCTTACATAATTTATTTAATTTCTTTAATTTTTCTACTTTGATTTTGTTATATTCTAATGAATATATTATGTGCCCTACCTATTTAAATCCTTATTTTTATATTTTATCTTTTAGAGTTTTGCTATGTTTTATGACTCATTTACACTCTTACATGATTTGATGATCAAGAGTCTTGCACTTGATCTCTTTTTATCATTGAATGAAGCTTTCCTATATAATTTAACACATTTCTTGAAATTTTTTACATTATTTTTCTTACATTAATATAAATCTCTAATTCTCCTATCAATGACCATCTCATCACTTTCATTTAATTTTATTACAATGGTTTAATATGTCTTATTTTAGCTTTGAATTCTATTATTTTAATGGAAAAAATAATAATTTATCATTATTTATGTTAACCTACTTTAATAATTTACAGTAATTTTAACAAAGAGTATTGAAGATGAAAAAATGTGGTTGGACTCTTCTCGAAGAGCATTATTCAATTAAATATTGCTTTTTATTTTTTTAATTTTTTGTTTGTAATTTTGTAATAATGACATTACACTTCTATTCGTACCATTTTTGATAATTAGTGATGTTATACTCCATCTACCTCGCATCTTGGATTGTAGTTTTCTTGTATAATTTATCTCATTCATTCAAATATTATTCTTTGATTTAATTATACTACTATCAAACTATAATTTTCTTGTCTTGTGACTTTCACATTACTTTTATTTATTTATATTATATTACTTTAAATTATCTTATTTTGACTTTGATATATATTTACTTATTATTAAAATAATAAGTTTATTATTAATCCTTTTTTAATTTGATAATTCTTAGGAATTCCAAACAAGCTTTAATCATGACAAAATAGTCATCATTAGATTGTTCTTGATGATCTCTATCTAAATTTGCTATGGTATTAACCACAAGCCATGATGCTTTATTTAATGATAACAAATCTTAAATATTTCTAAAGAATTTTTTTTGTTAAAATTTTAGAATCTAAATAGCTTATGCTCATTTTCATGGGACAATTTAAAGAAAAGAGAATAAAAAAAAAATCCTATTAAAACGATCTTGGTTGAGCTCACAAACCACCAAGGATTGTTTGTGACATTATTTTTTGGTATTTTAATTTTACTTTTAGAATGTTAAAATTTATTAAATATATTTCTTGAAGGCACATAAAAAATAATTAAATTTCAATTCTAATATCCTTGTTCATCATCCAATATCATGATTCACATTTCCTAATTTTTTATTAGCATCCTCAAAATTTTGCTTTAGTAATAAATTATATAATAAATGAAAATAAATAAATTAAAAAAATAATTCCAATTCACCTAATCTCTTTTAAATTTTTATCAATATTTTCCGCTTCATTATAGTGTTTGGCTTAGGTCAGGGGAATCAACTTCGAACATATTTGGAATTATTTCCATCTCAAACACATTTCAATTTAGCTAGGATTGTGACATTGCTCTCCAAATATGTATTTATTCTTTTGATTATTGGTAACAATTGGTGATTAAGTCTTACATGAACTAGGAGGCAGTCAACTTAAAACTTTGGCCACTTCTAACATGCACCAAGATGCTTATACGGAGAAACGAGCTTTTCAAATGTAACATATGGGACTAAAAATATTGCTTTTATTATGCAACGAACTCCAGTGTTGTGAGAGTGATGTGACATGTCCGATCACAAATTTCATGAACGAACAACCATAGTCGTTTTTAAGTTTCCAGAAGCTCTAATTCCAACAAGAGTTTAATAGCACAAATTCTTAGTCACATGGTGCATTTTTCTTCTAATTCACAAGTTAATCAAACTGTGAAATCATTTTGTTCTATGAACCCACATAAAAATTTTCTTTCTAAAGAAGGAAATGGATTAAATTACATTTGTTTGCTCACGTAGTTTTCCAGGATCAAGGTCGTGGTTTGGTCTTATCCAATAGCTCTAGAAAATAGTTATTTTACGCATCATTTCAAGCTATTGGCACTTTTTTAAAATTTAATTTTTCTAATTAAAAGCTATGAAAGTAGAAATGGAATGGCTAAATAAGGTGTTTGGTAAGTGCTTTTAGTCATTAGAAAGTTCTATAAATAAGAGATGTTTTTTTAGTGATATTAATTTATGAAAGCTTTTACAAAATTCCAAAGAAAAAAATCTCAAGTCACAATGTTCAGGAAATTTGTAGCCATTGCTAGTTCTCCTCTCCTTACACTGCACCTTTCTTCAATGAGCTCCAAATTTCATGATTAATCATGCAATAAACTAAGCTCCCATTTTCTTATTCTATAGATAACTAAATTAAATTAATTATGCTTTATTGAGTTTTTTATTCATAAGAATTTATTTGTACTTATTTTCATAGCAATTTTCTTTCCACTTTTTTCCAATTCCATCAAATGTAACAGTTTTTATTATCAAATTAGTATAATTTGAAATTCTTCTAAAAGGTTGACAAAACTTTAGAAATAAAAGTATTTAAAAAAATGAAATAAATCTTTAATTCAATTGAGCTTAACAAGAAAAGTCCAAAAACATTTGTTTCACCTTTATTAGGCATCATCTAAAGTTATTATGAATTACCAAAGTAAGAATGTATAAATAATAATAGATTATTATTTTAATTTTAAGAAAATATATTAAAGCTAAAATAAGATAAACTAAAGGTTTATAATATAACTAAATCAAAGTGATGCATAAGACACATACGAAGAGAATTAGAGTTTCATAAAAATATAACAAAATTAAAAAAAAAGTTCAATAAATAAGATAATTTGTATAACTTTCTCAATCATCAAATTATATACAAAGTAAAATATCTTATCAAATGTGCTACAACCCTTGAAAATAAATTCTTTAAAAAATATATAAAAATAAATATTTTATTGAGTAGAGCTCATTTTGGCTAGTTAGATGACTTTTGTTTTGTCTCATTTGACCACAATAGAAATTATCATGAATTACGATATTATGTGTCATTGACAATAATAAATGATTATTTTAACTTTTCGTAAACATAAAATAATGCTTAAATAAGATTAATTGATGCAATAGATTATAACAAAATTAGGACACTATAATGGCACATGAGAGAAGAATTAGAGTTCCATAGCAACGCATTCAAATAAAAGGAAAATATTTTAATAATATAAATGAAGTTTATAGAAAAGATGCACTACAAGAAACTATAGACTTGAATTTTACAATTCTTAATTACCAAATCAGATATGAATCAAAATGTCTAAAAAAATATACAAAGGCCCTTGAAAGTAAAATATTTCAAAATATGTAAATAAATATTTTATTGGATATAGCTTGTCTAGATGGGACAACCGCCTTTTTTTTTTCTCGATCAAACTTTATAGGAATTGCAAAAGTAAATAAAAATAAATACTATTTTTTTAATATTAAGTAAATATACCTTAAAGCTAAGATGAGGAAATTTGAAATGCCTTGTAACCTAAAGATAACAATGTAAATGTCATATGAGAAAAAGCGTAGAATTAATAATATAATTGATTATAATTAAAACATTTTAATAAAATGAGAAAAATTGTATAGAATGTTGTATTCCAAGATATTGTGGAGATATATTGTAACATCCATATCATCAAATACATTAGGAATTGTGATATCTCAAGGTGCATACAAAATGTTTTGAAAATAAAAGTTTTCAAAATTTTGGAATGAATATTTAATTGAATAGAGCTCATGGACATGAGCCCAAAAATATTTTTTTTCATGTAAGTCAAACCTCATTTCATGTATCTTATAATTACCAAATTAAATGAGAAAAAATAATTATAAATTGTTATTTAATGTAAGAAGTAAATATATATTGGAGCTAAATTGAGATAACTGAAGCAATATAATCTAACTAATTTAAACTGATGTAAAGTTCACATGTGAGGAGAATTAGTGTTTTAAATTGACACAATCAAATAAAATCCAAAAATTGACGAACTGAGATAACTTTTATGAAATTGTTACATTGACAAATACTATAGAGATTGAGTGTAACATCCTCATTTCCCATCTTAGTTATGAATAAAAATTGCTCATCAACTGTACCTAAAGATAAGAAAATAAAATATTTCAAAATAAATAAATGGATATATAATTTATAAGGACTATAAACACGAGTCCAATGATGCATGTTTTATCTTAATTAGACAACATTTTGAATTACTATAAATAATCATAAATAATAATAAATAAAATTTTAAAATATTAAGTAAATATATATTAAATAATAAAATTATGTTAATGACTCACACAAGAGTAGATTTAGAAGTAAAAAATAATATAACCAAATAATAGAAAATATTTTAAAAATAATTGAGATAAATTAAAAAAAAATGTTTCAATCCAAAATACTAAAGAGTTCAAATGTAACATCCTAAATCATTAAATATTGTAGGAATTAAAATCTCCCAAAATATGTGACAAAACATTTCAAAGTAAAATGTTTACGAATATAAAAATAAATATTTAATTGATTAGGGCTCTTGGAGAGGAGCTTATAGACTTTCCATCTTTGCAACCCATCATCATTAAGAATTTGTATGATTTTAAAAAAATATATTAGCATAACTAATAAAAAAGTATAATTTTACTTTTAAGTAAATATATTTTAAAACTAAAATGAGAAAAATTGAAGCAACGTAATCTAACCTAATAAATGTAATGTAATGATTTCAAGGGAGGAGAAATAGAGCTTCATAGTAATATGACAAAATGAAAGCAAAAAAATCAAGAAAATAAGATAAATAGTGCAAAAAAGTTTTATTCCAAGATACTAAGAATATTAAGGGTAATAGGCTCGATCATTAAATAAATCTTCAATTGATGTTTCTTGTAATTCTTAAAAAGCCCTACAAAAGTGACATCATTGAGATGAGTCCAACAAAATTTTTTTGTCGATTTTATCTCATTTCAAATAATGGAAATTCTAAAATTAAATAATAAAAAATTGTAAAAAATATTTCATTAATATTTTATTAATTAAGGAAATATAATATAACCAAATCAAAGAGCTCTAAATGTGACATACAAGGAGATTTGGAGTTACAAATTAGCATACCAAATCAAAGTGAACAATTTGAAGAAATATAAAAGATTTTGTAGGAAACTCATGCTCTAGGTAATCAAGGTGGACGAGTAGAACATCCTTGATCATTAAATTAGTTATGAGTCTAAATTACCAATAAAGAATTGAAAAATAATAGAAAACTAAAAATATTTTAAAAAAATATAGGATTCAATACTTGTTTTGATAGATCTTATTGAGATATTTCTAAGAACATTTGTTTTGTCTTGGTCAGCCACATTTAAAATTATTATGATTTACCAAAATAACTAAGAATAATAACAAAAAATTATTATAATAATTTTAAGTAAACATATATTGAAATTGAAATGGGTTTAATTTAAGCAATGTAAAATTACAAAGTGGAAGCATTGTGAAAATGTAAAATATTAATATAACTTAATCAAAGTAAAATATTTTATTAAATAAGTGAAGTTACATGTGCAAGTTATATTCATAAATACTTAAGAGATCGACTATATCCTGGATAGTCAAATCCAATATGAATCAAAATGTCTTGTAACACAAGATTAAACACTTTTGAATTTAAATTTCAAAAGTAGTAAAAATAATATTTCAATGAATAGAGCTTGTCAAAACAAGTTCAATCATGTTTGTTTCTCCAATTATGAATGAAAATGTGTCAGAAAACATATAAAAACCCTAAAAAATAAAATATATAAATATAGAAATATGAATATCTATTTGGTTATAGTTTATTACTGTGAGTCCAACTCTATTAATATTTCTTGATTAGATCTCAATTGGAATTACTGCTAATCATAAAATAAAATAAGCTTAAATAATAAAAAATGTTTATTTCAATATCAAACAATATATATTAATTCTAAAATAAGACAAACTAAAGCTATGTTATATAAAAAATGCAAGAAATGTAAAGGATGAACAACATCAAAATTAAATTTTCATGGTAATATAAACATATCAAATTAAAATAGTAAAAAAATAAGATAAATTATACATTAAAGTTTCTTCAAAGATACTAAAATAATCGATTGCGACAGCTTTGATCATCAAATATGGTATGAATACAAATTGTTTATAAAACATGCAAAACCTCAGGAAATTAACATATTTTAAATTATAAAAAAATATTCAATTTGATGTAACTTGAAAAGTCAAGTTGAACGATGTTTATTTCATCCTTATCATTGCCCAATCTGAATAACTATGAACTGTCAATGTAAAAAACATAAATAAAAGTATATTATTATTTTAATAATATTGAAATAAATATTAAAACTAAAACATGATAAATTAAAGTAATGTAATATTATTAAATCAAAATGTTGTAAATGTCATTTGAAAGAAGATTTTACTTTTCATAGTAATATAACAAAATAAACAAATTTATAAAAATGAGATAAATTGTAAAAGTAAGTTGGGCTCCAATATATTAAAAAGGTTATTATAAGCTCATAGACCATTAAATAAGATATTACTTAATCTAACAAGTGCAATATACCAAAATCTTATAAAATATAATATCTTAATTTATAACTATAAATGTTTAATTGGACAAATCTTGTCAAGATGTGTAAAGCTTTACTTGTTTTATCTCGATTAAACATCATTTTAAATTACTATGAGCTACTAGAAAATAGAGATAAATAATAATAAATTATTATTACAATATTGGGCATATATATTTCATTGTTTAAATAAAATCAATTAAAGAAATTTAATGTGGCAAAGTTAAAGGTTAGACTTGAGATTTTGATTTATGTAATAATATAACCAATTTAAATAAACATTGTTGGTGATTGTAAACAAGTTGAATAGGAATGTTTCTTCCCAATATATTACGATATAATGTTTTATTATGAATCATTAAATAAGTTCTAAATTTAACTATCTTGTAAAGTATGCCAAAACATAAAAAATGATAGATTTTACATATCTGAAATTGAATATATAATTAGATAGAGCACATCCAAATGAGTCTAATATCACTTGCATCATCTTCATAAGACTTAGTTCAGAACTCTAGTAAATTACCAAAATGAATGAAAATAAATATGAATAAAATATTATTTTAAAATGAAGAATATATATACATATTAAAGCTTAAGTGAGATAAATTGAAGTAATATATTCTTATCAAATCAAAAAGATTTAAAGGTGACACTAGAAAAGAATTATAGCTTTATAAAACTATAAAAAATTCAAAGATAAACATTTAAAAAAATGAGACATTATACAAGAACGTTGCACTCAAAAAAACTAAAGAGATCAAGAGTGAAATCCTCTATTATTAAATCAAGTACTAATTGAAATTTCTTATAAAGCATGTAGAAATCTAAGAAAAAAATATTTAAAAAAATTTAAAAATAAATAAATAATTGAATAAGGCTCATCAATATGAGTGTGACCACATCTATTTCATCTTGATCATGCCTCATTTAAAATTACTAAGAATCACCAAATTATACAAGTATAAATAATAATAAATTATTATTTTAATATTATGTAAAATTTTATTAAATTTGAAATGATATAATCCAAAGCACTATAATATATCGAAATAAAAGACATGTAAAGGTTAAATTCTTGATGAAGCAAAGTTACATAGTAATATAACCAACTTAAATAGAAATAGTTTCAAGAACCTATGATGAACTAACTGTACCAATTGTTTGTATTCCAGGATATTAAGGAGATTAACTATAAAATTATGGATCATTAAATCAGGTAATACTCCGAATATCTTATAAATCATGCTAGAATCTTAAAAAATTAAATATTTGAAAATATTAAAAGAAGTTTTTAAATGGATAGAGCTCATTGATATAAACTAATGACATTTATTTTTTCCACCCAAACCTCTTTTCTAAATGGTTTGACTTAGCTTAAAAAATAAGCAAAAATAATAATAAATTATTATTTTAATACTAAGTAAATATGTAGTTTAAAAATTTAAACTAAATAAATAAATATGTATTTTAATACTAAGCAAAACCATCGATGTTTCGTCTCGAATGGACCTCGTTTGGAATTACTACAAATTACTAATATAAATAAATATAAATCATAATCAAGATATTTTTAAATTATAGGGAAATATATGTATATTAAAATCAAAATGAGATAAATTAAAATAATTTAAAAAACAAAATAAAAAAGATGTAAAAGTCATACAAGAGGAGACTTAGAGTTTCATAGTAATCTATGGAATTCAAAGCCAAATATTTAAGAAAATAAGGATAAACTGTATGTGAAAGTTGCATTCCAAGATACTAAAGAGATCAACAGTAACCTCATCAACTTTCAAATTCACCACAAAATAGAATGCCTCATAAAACATGTAAAAACCCTAATTATTAAAATATTTAAAAATATAACTATAAATATTTAATTTAATAGAGCTCATTAACATTTGTCCAACAATTGTTTTGCTTAATTTGACCTTTGTTGGACTTATTACTAATTGCCAATGTAAATAAGCATATGTAATGTTGAATTATTACATTGATATCAAATAATATGTATTAATTTTGACATGAGATGAACTGATGCAATGAATATTAACAAATCAAAGTGATGTAAAGATTACACAAGATGAAAACAAAGGCTTCATAGTAATATAGCAAAATTAAATTTAAACATTTTAAAAAATGTGATAAATTGTATAGAATGTATGTATTCCAAGGAACTAAAATGCTCAACTATAATGTTCTCGATCATCTAATAAGGTATGAATCATAATATCATTTAGAATAAGCAAAAATTGGAAATTAACATTCACTAAAAAATACAAAAAAGTATTTACTTTGTTAGAACTTGCTGAGTCAGGTCCAATTATGTTCGTCTCAACTAAATCAATCCTCATTTTAATCATTGCAAATTACAAAAATAAATAATCACTAATAATAAGAAAATATTATTTTAATAATAAGAAAATAAATATTAAATACAAAATTAGATAAACTAAATTAATGTAATATAATTAATCAAAGTAATATAAATGTTACAAGAGTGGAGGTTTTTAGCTACATAGACATATAAGCAAATAAGAACAAAAAATTGAAGAGATAAGATAATTTTTACTTGAATGTTGCAATCTGACATTTTAAGAAAACAACATCCTCGATCATCAAATAAGATACATATTGAACTGACTCATCAAAAGAAGTAAAAACTATAGAGAACATAACATTTAAAATTATAAATCTTAATGTTCAATTCGATATATGTCGTTAATATGATTAAAATGTTGTCTGTTTTTTTTTGTCAGGCCATTTTTGGAATTATGATTTACAAAAAAATAAATTGACATAAATAATAATAATTTATTATTATAACACTAAAAAATATATATTAAGTATAAATGATATATATTAAGGGAGTGAAATATAACCAAATCAATGGGACATGAAACTCATATGAGAGGAGATTTAGATTTTCATAGTAGTATAACCAATTAAAAGTGAATAATTTTAAAAAATTAGATAAACTAAAAAGAATGTTTCTTTGCCAGATACTAAGAAGATCGAATGACACATCATTGATCATCAAATTAGCTATGAATCAAAATGTCGTAGGAAACTTATAAAAACCCAAAAAATATAATTTTTGAAAATTTTAAAAATTATATGTAATTACATAAAGGTAATCATGATAAGTCCAACAACTTTTATTTCATCTACCTTAAACCTTATTTAAAATTACAACATATTATTAGATTAAATAAACATTGATAAAAATAAATTATTAAATTAATGTTAAATAAATAGACATTTAAGTTTAAGTGATATAAATTAATGTAATGTAATATAACCAAATAATTAAGATGTAAATGTTACATAAGAGGAAAATTAGAGGTTCTTAGTAATATGAATAAATCCATTGGAAAATCTTTAAAAAAATGAGGTAAGTTTAAGTCAAAGTTGCATTCCAGGGTACTAAAGAGGTCAAGTTTAATATCGTTAATCATTAAGCCAAGTACTAACCAACATTTCTCATAAAAGAAGCAAAATACAAGAAATAAAAAATTTGAAAAATATAAAAATCAGTATTTAATTTCATAGAGCCCATCGATATGAGTTGAATGAAATTTACTTCATCTACATTGGATGCCTTTATAATTACTAGAAATTACAAATGTAAGTAAGTATAAATAATAATTTATTATTTGAATATAACATAAATATGTATTAAAGTTGTAATAACATAATTGAAGTACTATAATATAACAAAATCAAAGGCATATAAAAATCATACAAGAAAAGAGTTAGAGTTTCATAGTAATATATCAAAATTAATGTGAAACATTAAAAGAAATTAGTTAAATTATAAGAGAATGTTAAATTCGAAGATATTGAAGAATTCGGGCGTAACAACCTTTATAGTCATATATAGTAAAAAATGAAATGTCTACCAAATCATTTAAAAATATCAAATAATAAAATATTTAAAAATATTATATTAAAAACTTTAACTAGATAGAGCTCATAGAGAACCATTCCATGATGTTTGTTTCATCTCAATCAAACCTCCTTTGGATATACTATTAATTTTACAACAAAATAAACATAAATAATAACAAATTATTATTCCAATATAAAGTAGATATATGTTAAATTCCAAATGATATAAATTGAAGACTATAATACAACTAAATCAAGGCAACGTGAAAATCATAGGTGAGGAGATTTAGAACTAAAAAGTAATATAACCTAATAAAAAAGAATTTGAAGAAATGAGATAAATTATATAGGAAAATTAAACTCAAAGATATAAAGGAGATGTTGTATAGCATCCTCAATCATCGAGGGAGGTAAGAAATGAAATGCCTTAACAAACCTATAATAATTATAAAATAATAAAATATTTAAAAATATAAAACTAAATATTTAAATGAACATATCGCTTTGAGGACAATATGATTACTTTTTTTCTCAAATTCATACCTTATCAGGAATTACATTAAGTTACAAAAGTAAATCGGCATAAATAATAAGATATTGTTAATTTAATATCTAGTATCGTTATTTTAGTTTTAAATGCCATTAATTGAATCAATATAATTCTGCCAAACAAAAATGATGCAGGGGTCATGTCAGAAGAGATTTATAGCTACACTATGATATAACAAAATTAAAAGAAAAATTTTTGAAGAAATTAGATAAATTTTACAGAAAATTTTTATTCAAAGATTTTAAGGAGATCAACTATGACATCACCAATCATCAAATCAGGCACTATCAAAATATCTTTTAATGCATACTAAAATAATTTAAATAAAAATATTATTTAAAAATAAATTTTTAATTGGATAGAATTCATTTAAACATGCCCATAGATATTTTCTTCGACTCCATCCGACTTTGTTTGGACTGATTATGAGTTTTAAAAAAAAATTAAAGCTATATATATATATATATGTTGAAGTGAGATAAATCAAAAAAATATAATATAAACAAATCATACTGAAAATCATGAAAAATGAGATAAATTATATGATAAAGTTCCATTCGAAGATGCTACATTGATATATTGCAATATTCTTGATCAACAAATAATGTACTATTCAAAATACCTCATAAAAATACAAAAAATAAGAAAAAATATTTTAAAATTTTAAAAATATTTTTTTGCAAAGAATATCAAGATCATCCTTGTGATGTTTATTTTCATTAGACCTCATTTAAAATTTTTACAAATTACAAGAGTAAACAATCCGAAAAAATAATAAAATATTTTGTCTATATCATGTAAATATATATTAAAGAAAAAAGAAAAAAATTGAAGCAATGTTAAATAACATAATCAAAATGATATAAAGGCCACATAAAAAAAGAGTTAGAGTAACATAATTATATGATCATGTCAAAGAAAAAATATAAAGAGTTTTTATAAATTGCATATGAAATTGTATTCCATGATACTAAGCTTGTCTAGTGTAACATACTCTATCATCAAATCCTGTATCAAGTGAAATGTATTGTAAAGCTTACCAATATCATAAAAATAAAATGTTTTAAATTATAAAAAGTATTTATTTAATTAGATAGAGCTTGTGAGGATAAGTCTCTAAAATTTTATTTCCTTTCAAATAGGCTTTGTTTGGAATTATTGAAGCAAATATGAATAAATAATAATAAATAATTTTTTTTAATGTTAGCTAAAGAAAAAATAATTAACTTTAAATGACACAAATTGAACCAATGTGATATAACAAAATCTAAGCAATAAGAAGGTGATACAATATGAAAATTAGTGTTATCTAATGATATAGCCAAATCTAATCAAAACATTTGAAAAAATGAGAAAAACTATATAGGAACATTGCATTCCTTGAATGTGAGAAGATTGAGTGTAAACTTTCTCAATCATAAAATCAAGTGACAATTTAAATATCTTATAAATCATGCTAAAAAATTAGAAAATAACATACTTAAAACTATGAAAATGATTATTTGAAATGAATAGGATAATTGAAATGAGTTTAATGAACTTTATATCATCTCGATTTGACTTCTTTTGGAAATTCTCAAAAGTTTTAAAATAAATAAGTTTAAATATAAATAAACTAATATTATATTATTATACAAAGAATTATTAAAGCTAAAATGAGATAAATTGAAGTAATGTAATAAAAATAAATGAAATTGATATTAAGCATACCTTAGTGGGGAACAAAAAATATGTAAAATCTAGCAAAATTGATGTAAAAAATTTGAAGAAACGAGATAACCTGTACAAGAATGTTCGAAGATATGAAGGATCTTGAGTGTAACATCACTGATCATAAAATTTGGGACAAATTAAAATATTTCATAAACCATATGGAAAATAAAGAAAATAAAATATTTAAAAATATGAAAATAATTTTTAAATTTGATAGAACTCATCTAGATAAGTCCCTCAAAGATATTTTGTGTACATCATACCTAGTTTAGAGTTACTGCTATTTATGAAAGTAAATATGCATAAATAATAATAAATTATTATCATAATATTAAGGAAATAAATATTAAAGTTGAAACATGATAAATCGAAGCAATGTGATATATCACCATGAAAGAAAAGTTACTATCAATGATTATTGAATTATAGTTTGTCATGGTATGAACAAATCAAAACAAACCGTGGTCACACAATAAGAGAATGATAGTTCATGTAAAAATAAATAAATCAATGTAGAAGGTTTGAAGAAATAGGATAAATTATATAACAAAGTTGTATTCTAAGTTGTTGATAATACTGAACGTAACATCCTTGATTATAAATTTAGTTACAAACTAAACTTTCTAATAAAACATACAAAGACCATAGAAAATAAAATATTTAAAAATTTAAAAAATGGTTATTTAATTAAATCGGATTCATAGAGTTCGTTCCAATGTCATTTGTTTCATCTATATTGGACCTCATTTAGAATTATCATGAATTAAAGAAATAAACAAGAATAAATAATAATAAATAATTTTTTAACATTAAATAAATATATATTAATTAAAAAATGGACAAGTTGACATAATGTAATATAGCTAAACAAAGGTGGCATAAAGGTCAAAAGAGAGCACACTTATTATTTCATAGTAATATAACAAGATGAAAGAGATAAATTTTTGAACAAAAATAAGATAAAATTTATTGGAAATTTACATTCCAAAATAATAAGGAGCTCTAGTGTAAGATTCATGATTGTGAAATCATGCATTAATTGAAATGTTTAATAAAATGTGCCAAAATCATTTAAAAAATAAAAAATTAATATTTAATTTGGTAGAACTCTTCCCAATGAGTTCAACGGACTTTATTTCATCTCCATTGGACTTACGTTGAAAATACAATGAGTTACCAAACAAAATGGGAAGAAAATAATAAATTATTATTATTAAAATAAGTAAAAATACAAAAAATCTAGATTAAAATGAATGTAAGTAATGCAATACAAAGAAGTTAATTTTTTTATAATATTATACAAATATATATTCAAGCTGAAATGAGATAATTTGGTGCAACAAAATATAGCTAAATCACATAAATGTCAATGTCACACAAGAGGTGATTTTGAGTTACATAGAATATAATCTAATCTGAGCTAAAAAGTTGAAGAAATGAGATATATTGTATAAGAAAATTGTATTTTATGATACTATTGAAATTGAATGCAACATTCACATTAATCAATAAAAGAATGAATTAAAATATATTATAAATCATAACATAATCTTTGAAAATAAAATATTTAATAAAATAAAAAATGAATATCTAATTCAAAGGTACATTTTAAGGGTAGTCTAATAATGTTTGTTTCATGTTAATAATATCGCATTTAGAAATACTACAAATTATAAAAATAAATAACATTAATAATAAAAAATTATTATTTTAATATTATAGTAATATATGATAACATAAAAATGAGTTAATTGAATTAATGAAATATAGCCAAATCAAATAGAAAACTTTAAAGAAAAAAGATAAATTGAAAGGCAAAGTTACATTCTAAGTTATTATAGAAATCAAGTGTAACGTCCTTGATAATCAAATTAGGTATAAATTAAATATCTTGCAAAACATACTAAAGCACCAAAAAAATAAAATAATGTCAAAAATAATCTTTTATTTTATATAACTTGTTGAGATGAGTCCATCAATATTTTCATAATCTCTATGAGACCGCGTTTAAAATAAGAACAAATTACTGTTAAAAAAGCTTAAATAATAATAAATTGCTATTTAATTATTAAAAAAAGTTATATATTAATGTTATGATGAGATAAATTGAGACAATACTATATAACCAAATTAAAATGAAAATTTTAAAAAAATGTGATAAGTAGTACGAGAAACTTATATCCTAAGATAGTAAGATATAGCATAACATTTCAATTTACTAAATTATGTATGAAGACAGATGTCACTTATAGCATCACAAATTCTTAGAACACATTATTTAAACATATAGAAATGAATCTTTAATTTTATAGAGCACAAACTGGCAAGTTTTTTGTTTATTTATTTCGTCTTAGTTAAACAATTCTTTTGAATTACTACGAACTAATAAATTAAATAAGAAAATAAAAAATAATATATTTTTATTTCAATATTAAAAGATATTAAATATGAAATAATATAAATTAAGATAATATAATGTAGCTTTATAAAATTGATTTATAGGTCATATGAGAAGAGAATAGGCGTTACAGGTTAATATAACAAAATCAAAGTAGAATATTTGAAGAAATTAATTAATGTTTTCGGAAAGATTCTATTTCGAGAAAATAAAATCATAAAGGGTAACATCCTTAGTTCTTAAATCTAGTATAAATAAAAGAAGTCTCATAAAATGTGCAAAAATAATATAACACTATTTTTAAAATATGAAAATGAATATTTAATCTAATAATGTATGTCAAGATGAGTTTGTTAATGTTTGTCTTATCTGAATCAAAACTCTTTTGGAAATATTATGAATTACAAAAGTAAATAAACACAAATAATGAAAAATTATTATCTTATAGTTAAATAAATAAATATTAAATTTGGGGTTAGGGAGACTGAACTAATGTAAGATATCCAAATCAAAAACATGTAAAGTTCTAACATGACGAGCTTAAGGTCCACAAAATAATATAACCAATGAAATGCATAAAGTTTGAAGAAATTGGATAACTTACATAAGAAAGCTACACTTCAAGTTATGCTGGAGATTTATAGAGATATCCTCGATCATCAAATCTAATAGAATTGAAATGCCTCCTAAGACATGTTAAAATCTTAGAAAATAAATTCTTTAAATTATAAAAATATATGTTAATTAGGTAGAGCATATCAAGATGTGTTCAAAGGCCTTTCTTTTATCTTGATCAAACTTTTTTTGAAATTACTATGAATCACAAAAATAAATAAACACAATTAGAAATAAATTAATAATTTAATATTATATATATATACATATACATATACATATATATATATATATTAAAATAAAATGAGATAGATTAAAGTAATGTAATATGTTAAATCTAAGCTATTAAAAGCTACATTAGAATAGAATTAATGTTTCTTAGTAATACAACTAAATCAAAGTAAAAAATTGAAGAAAAGACAAATTTTTTTGAAAGTTGCATTCAAAGTTACTAAAGAGATTATGCATAACATCATAGATCACAAAATTAGGTACGAATTAAAATATCTACAAAAAATATATTTTTTCCTAACATTAAATTAAGCATGAATCAAAATGAATCATAAAGAATTCAAAAATATGTATATTTTAAAAATAAAAATAATATTTAATTTGATAGTGTTAATTATGATAGGACATTTGAAAGTTGTAATAATTATCAAAATAAAGAGAACAAAATAATAACAATTTACTATTTAATATTAACTCAATATATATTAAAGTTAATTGATATAGATTAGGGAAACATAATGTAACAAAAAAAGTGATGTTAAGTTTACATGAGAGGTGAATTAGAGTTTCAATCTGATAAAACTAAATCAAAGAAAGAAATGATACAAATTATACAAGAAAGTTGTGTCCCAAGATATTAACGATAAAAAGTGTAAAATCATCAATAATCAAATTATTTACGAATCTAAATAACTTATAAAGCATGCCACAACCACAAAAAAAAAAAATTTAAAAATAGACTGATGAATATTTAATTTTACTATGCTTATTAAGAAGACTCTAATGATATTTCCTTTATCTTGATTAAAACATATTTTGAATTACTGTGAATGACAAAAGTTAATAAGTTAAAAAATAAAAATTAATATTTTTAATACTAAATATATATATACTAAATTTAAAATATGGCAAATTAAATTAATCTATTATAACCAAATAAAAGTAATATAAATAATAAACAAGTAAAGAAATATTATTTCATAGTAATATGAGCAAATGAAAGCAAAATAATTTGAAGAAATGAGATAAATTATGTGTAAAAACTATATTCCAAAATTTTAAGATCAAATGTGACATCCTCAATCATCAAATTAGGTACAATAAAAATATCTTCAAGATACGTCAAAACCATAGATACAAAAATATTTAAACCTATAAATACATTTAACTGCATAGAGCTCATTTAGACAAGTTAAATGACATTCATTTCATCCCAACCTAATATCATTTTGAATTACTTTTTAATTATTGAATTAATGAAGAGAAAATAATAATAGATTTTTTTTAGTATTAATTAATGATATATTATGGATAAAATAGATAAATTGAAACTGTGTAATACAACCAAATCGAAGCGATATAAATGTTGCATGAGATACATTTTTTAATGACAACAACATAACCCAATAAAACAAAAATAATTTTAAGAATTTAGATAAATTGTTTTAGAAAGTTGCATTCTAACCTATTAGAAAGATTTAGTGAAACATTCTTAATTATCAAAACTTTTACAAATAAAAATATCTCATGAAGCATGTAAAGCACTAGAAAACAAAATATTTAAATGTGTAAAAATATTGATTTAATTACATAGGGCTGTACGAGATGAGTCAATTGATAATTAGAATAATTATGAATTAGATAACTAAATAAGCATTAATAATAATAAGTTAGTATTTTAATTTTAAGTAAACATATATATCAAAGATAAAATAAGATCAATTGAATTAGTGTAATGCAATAAAATAAAGGTGAAGAATGCCACATAAGAGAAAAACTAAAGTTCCATAGTATATAACCAATTCAAAGCAAAAACATTCAATAAATGAGATAAAAACTACTTGAAAGCTACATTCCAAAGTAACATCATCGACCATTAAAATAAGTTCAAAAAAGTTATTAAAAATAGATAAATGATTATTTAATTAGTAGGTGCTCGTCATGGCGAGCCAAACTATATTTATTTCATCTTAATCAAACATAATTTAGAATTATTGCAAACTACCAAATAAAATGATCATTAAGTTATAAATTATTTTCTTAATATTAAGTAAAGCAAAAATTTTAAAGCTAAAATAAGATAAATAAGAAATATAATATAACAAAATAAAAATGATGTAATAGTCATATATGAGAAGAATTAAAATTTCATAGTAATACAATAAAATGAAAGAGAATTATTTGAAGAAATAAAATAAATTATATAACATTTTATAGTCCAAGATACTTAGAAGATCAAGTGTAATATCCTAGACCATCAAAATAGATATGAATCATAATTATTCATTAAGCATGCAAAAACATTAAAAATTAAATATGCATAAATAATAATATATTACTATTTCAATTTGAGTTAAATATATTTTAAAGATAAAAAAAGATAAAATGAGTTGATGTAACAAAAAAAATCAAAATGAATTAAAAGTAATAAGAGAGTGAATCTAACGTTTCATAGTAATATAAGCAAATCAGAGTAAAACAAATATTAAAAAATGAGATAAATTATACTAAAAAAACTATGTTATGACAAACTAAGGATATTGAATGTAGCATCTTTGATTGTCAAATTAAGTACAAATTAAAATATTTAATAAAACATTTCAAAACCCAAAAAAATTAGAAATATAAAAAGTGAAATTCTAATTGGATAGTACACAACATGGCTAGTCCAACAACATTTATTTCATGACAATTGAAAATTTTTTAGAATTACAACAAACTATCAAAAGTAAATGAACATAAACAATAATGTAGTAGCACTTTAATATAAGGAAAATAAATTAATGGTTAAATGAGACATGGCAAAGACATATAATATAATACAATAAAAATAATGTAAAGGTCATATGAGAGGAGAACTTGAGTCTCATAGTATATATCAAAATCAAAGAGAATAATTTGAAGAAATGGCATGAATTATACAAGAAAGCTACAGTCAAAGATATGAAAGAGATTGAATGTAATATTCTTGATCATCAAATTGGTTACTAATCAAAATGACTTGTAAACTATGCTAAAATCCTTAAACTTAAATATTTAAAAGTATAAAAGATATTTAATTTGATAATGCTTAGCTGGGGTGACTCTAGTGGAGATGTATGACAACTCCTTGGGTTTAGATAATTGGTATGAGTGGTTTGGCATGGGTTAGCATGAGTCAGTGTAGGTAGACACTGGCTCATGGATCATTGTAGGTCGAAGTGGGTTACCTCAAGTTGAGGGGTAAACAGAAGTCAAGCAAATCTACACAAGTTGGAGTATCATGATACTGGTTTATAGGTTGGTGGTTGAGTAGATATAGTATGCCATGTAGATCAACAAGGGTTGCATGGGTGGTATCACAACAACAATAATGCAAAATTGCAGTAGAAACAAATATCAGTGACAATCGATATAAAATATATCCTAAAAAGCATAAGGTTTGGTTACATTAAGAAACTTTTAAACTCATGAACCTATGACCTATTATAAGGATTGCTTGGATTAGTTATTAAATTAGAAATATCAAAAAAGCTACCAACTAAGCCCAAAAATAACAACACAAAATATAGATGTAAATAACTTGACGAATTGAAAATAAAAATTGAAATATGATAATATATAAGGGTCAGCTACAATTGATCCTTGCAATGACAATGATGGTTGAGACAAACGAGAAGTAAGGGAGCCAATTCTAGAAAACAATTGAGTCTAAATAAAAGTAGCATACATTTAAGTGGATATAGGTTAAGGGTGGATGTAGATTCTAGTTTGGATCAAAGCACTTAAATGTAATTATGTTATTTACCATTTGCCCTACCACACAACAATTTTTAAAGCTAAGAACAATTTCTAAGACATGTGTATAAGAGCTATTAAGTTTTGTAATGGAATTCTATTAGAAAATTGCTTGTGTTTTGGTTTTTTTGTGTAAACTTTTCATAGTACATCCCCCTCTTATGGATAACATGCAATGAAATTCACAATAGATATTGCTTTTACTAATTAAGCTTAGGAGACTTGATAAAAAAAACCCTTAAAACAAAACATTATGTCAAAGATAAAACTATTTTGCTACCATAAACTAACAACACAGAGACCAAGGGTTTGAAAATTATATAATGAGATGGGATATAAGGTGCCAACATATGATTTTATTTATTTATATGTGGTGGGATATTGTGGAGCTTTGGTAATAGTCATTTATGAGAAACATGAACTTTTAATATGAAAAATGATAAAATATAAATGGATAAATATTATGGAATAAAAGTTGAATTATTCAATTTATGAAACCTAAGTAATTTAAACAAGAGGAGATTTAGAGTTATGTTATAATTTAAACAAGTTAAAAAAAATTTGATAAAGTGAGAAAAATTATGCAGGAATGTTACTAATCAAAAGAGTAAGGAGAACGAGTGAAACATCCACGATTATGAAATTAGGTCCAAATTGAACTTCCTTATAAAGAATATAAAAGATATAGAAAATAGATTATTTGAAAAAAAAAGAAATAAATACTAAATTAGATAGAGCATGTCAAGAAGAGGTCAGCAACATTTGCTTCATCTAAAGTGGACCTTGTTTTGAGTTGCTCCAAATTACTAGAATAAATAAGCATAAATAATAAAAAATTATTATTTTGAAATTATGTAAATATATAATATAATGAAGAAAAGATAAATTAAAGTAAACTTATATAACTAAATGATAAAGACATAAAGGACACATGAGAGGAGAATTAGAGCTTTATATTAATATAAGTACATCAAAGTGAAAAATTTAAACAAATTAGATAAATTGAATGGAGAAAGTGCATTCCATGACACTAACAAGATTAGATATAACATTAAACATCATAAAATCATGTACAAACAAAAATATTACATAATGTATGCCAAAATAAAAAAATATATATTTTAAAAAAATTAATATTTAACTTGATAAAACTCATCCTTGTGAGTAAAACAACATTGTTTCACCTCAAAAGATCTAATTTAAAATTACACAAATTACAAAATTGAATAGGAATTGTTAATGACAAAGTATTATTTTAATATTAAGTAAATTTATAATAAAACCAAAATAAGACAAATTGAAGGAACATAATATAACCAAATTAAAGTAATAAAATGATAAGAGGATATGATATATAGAGTTACTTATTAAAATAACCAAATTCAAAGCAAAAATTTGAAGAAATAAGATAAATTGAATAGAAAAGTTTTATTCAAGATATGACCCAAAGTTTCTCATAAAATTCGGCAAAGCCCTAAAAAACATAAGTTTTAAAAAAATTAGAGATGAGTATTTAATTAGATAGAGCTCATTGAGATGAGTCTAGTGACATTTGATTCATCTTAATCATAAATCATTTGGAATTACCACGAATTTCAATTGTAAATATACATTTATTTTGAAATGTGACAATATAAGTAAAATAACATAACCAATTCTAAGTGTTGATACTTTCACATGAAAGGAGATTACAGTTACATTATAATACAACCAAATCAAAATGGGAATTTTAAAAAGATATATAAATTGTACTATAAAGCAGAACTTCAAGTTACTATAGGGACTCACTGTAATATACCAAATCACAAATCATGTATAGAAATATGTTATTAAGAGTGCCAAAAGTTAAAAAAATAAAATTTTGAAAAAAATAAAAATGACTATCTAATTCTAAAGAGCTTATTAATACAAGTTTATTGGTATTTGTTTTGTATAAAATAGACCATGTTTTGGATTACTACAAAAAAAAAATTAACATTCATAAATAATAATTAAATATTATTAAATATTTAGTAAATATATATTGAATATGAAATGTGATAAATTAAAGCAATATAATATAACAACATCAAAGTGAGGTAGAAGTGACATGAAGAGATTTAAAGTTATAGAGTAAAACGTACAAAAAAAAAAGTTTGATGAAAAGACGTAAATTATGAGGGAAATTCTCATTTTTTGATTCTAAAAAGATTGATTATAAAATTCTTCATTATCAAATCTAGTAATAATCAAAATATCTCATAATATATAATAAAGTAATAGAAAATAAAATACATAAAGTAATATAAATGAATATATAATTGGATAAAACCTTTCAAGATGATTCCAAAAATGTTTATTTCATCTCAATCAAACATCATTGGGAATTTCTATGAATTAAAAACATAAATAGCCATAAATAATAAAAAAATATTTTAATTTGGGATAGGCATATATATTGTTGTCAAAAAGAGATAAATTCAAGTAAAGCATAAATATCAAATGAAAGCTATGTAAATGTCACACTCGAAGAGATTTGTAGTTACATATTAATATAACCAGATCAAAGTGAAAACTTTGGAGAAATGAGATAAACAATGTGAAAATCTCTCCAAGATAGAAAGGAGATTCAGTGTAGCATCTTCAATTTTCAAATAAGTTAAAAAATATCTAATAAAGTATGTCGAAACATAACAAAATAAAATATATTTAAATAAAAAGATAAATATTAAGTAAATGTTTATTTAAGCTAAAATAACAAGTGAAGGTAAGAAGTGTAAACCTTGTCTCTCTTATCCTTCGTGTGAGAGTTATGAGAAGAAAAAAAGTTAGAGGTCAACTGTCTCGAAATTTTCTAATATTTTAGTAAATCATCATCAATTCTAATTGAGTCATCACCGATCCAAGTTGAATTGTAGTTGATCCCCAGCAAAGCATCACTAATCCTTGCTGAATTGCAACAAATTTTTATTATGTCAAATCACTATCATTTTAAGTTGAGATGCTATGGCATCCTATCACACCAACTCAATATCAATCACATTATATTAAACATCAATAAGACAACATCATAACCTTGTTACATCATGCAAACTTGTCATAAAGGTCTGCTTCAATCTTATTTCAAACCATTTTAACAATTTCATGCCTTCAGGATTCCTCGTCGTTGCCCTAGGTAATTTTTTGTTCAAACTCGTTGAATCCATTTTTTGCATCAAAATCGTACAATCTATGTTATTTCTTCGAGTCTTTTATTTTTATTTTATGATATTACTATGAAACTCTAATTCTTTCCTCATTTAATTTTTCCATTATTTTTATTTGATTATATTATATTTCATCAATTCATTTAATTTCAACTTTAATAAATATTTACTTAATATTAAAATAATAATTTATTATTATTTATTTTTAGTTCATTATAAAATGCAGTTAAATTCTAAATAAAATCTAATAAAGATAAAAAAAATGACATTGAACTTGCCTCTTCAAGCTTTATCCAAATAATTATCATTTTATAATTTTAAATATTTTTGGCACATTTTACATGATATTTAGATTCAGACCTAATTTTATACATGAGGATGTTAGATTCAATCTCTTTAGTATCATGGAGTCTAATATTTCTGCATAGTTTATTTGATTTTTTCAAAATCTTTTTCTTTGGCTTGGCAATATTACTATAAAATACTAGTTCTCTGCTCATGTTACCTTTACATCGCTTTAAGTTGGTGATGTTATATTACTTTAGCTTTAATTTCTATCTAATTAATTTTAAAATAAATTTTTTTATTATAAACGTCTTTTTAAATTAGTAATTTGCAGTTATTCTAAACATAGTTCAACGAAGATGAAACAAATATCAAAAGGCTCATCTCAATAGCACTATCTAATTAAATATTTATTTTAAAAATTTTAAATATATTTTTAAAGGTTTTAGCATGTTTTATAGGACATTTTGATGTTTACATGATTTTAACATTAAGGAAATTATAGTCAATGTCCGTTGTTTTTTAGTGCATCTTGTTTGCATAATGTTTTTAGTTTCTTCAAATTTTTTGCTTTCATTTGGTTATACTATATCTAGAAATTAATCTTCACTCAAATGACCTTTAAATCACGTTGATTTTCTTATATTACATTGATTCAATTTATCTCATTTTACTTAATATATAATTGTTTAATATTAAAATAATTCTTTATTATTATTCATTATTATTTAATTTAGTAATTTGTAGTAATTCTATGTGATGTCTGATGGAGACAAAGAAATCATCATTGGCCTCATGTAAATAAGCTTAATCAAATTAATTAATTATTTTATATTTTAAATTTTTTCATGAAAGTTTTTGACATGCCTTATTAGGCATTTTTATTCCTGTTTGACTTGATGAACGATGATGCTTTACTCATGCTTTTAGTATATTGTAAAGATATTTTTTTAATTTATCAAATATTTTCTAATGTTTTACTTTGATTCAGTTATGTTAATATATAACACTAATTTTCCTCTTCTATTACCGTTACTTTAATTTGGTATTGTTACTTTTCTTTAATTTAAGTTATTTTAGCTTCAATATATTTTTATCTATTGTTAGAATAAAAATTTCTTATTATTTATGCTTATTTTTTTGGTAATTTAAATAATGATATACAAGTCCTGATAAAAACAATAAAGGTCATTCGACTTTCTTAATGAGCTCTATAAAATTAAATATATTTTTAAAATTTTAAAATTATATTTTTTTGCAATTTGGTGCACTTTAGGAGAGATTTTGATTCCTTCCTAGTTTAATTTTTTTTATGCTAAACTCAATCTCCATGAATCTTGTAATACAACTTTCAAATATAATTTATCTCATTTCTTAAATTTTTTTACATTGATTTCCTTATATTACTATGTTATTACAAATGTCCTCTCATGTGATATTTAAATTTCTTTGATTTGGTTATGTTGAACTACTTCAGTTTATCTTATTTTGGCTTCAATATCAATTTACATATATTAAAATAATTATTTATTACTATTTATGCATATTTTTTTGATAATTCATAGTTGTCCTAAATGAGGTATAATCAAGACTAAAAAAACATTATATGACGTCTCCTTGACTACTTATTAGTTAAAGAAACATTTTTAAATTTTTAAATTTTTTGTTTTTTAAGATCTTGGCATAGTTTTTTAGATAATTTCATATGTACATTATTTGATGATCGAGGGTGATACACTCAATCTCCTTAGTGTCATAGAATGTATTTTTACTACATAATTTATCTAATTTCTTCAACATCTTCACTTTAGTTTTATTTTATTATTATGTAACTTTAAATCTTTTCTTAAGTGACTTACAATGCCATGATTTTTTTATATTACAATACTTTAGTTAATCTCATTTTAGGTTTAATATATTTCAACTTAACATTACAATTCTAATTTATTTCTTTTATTTTCTCATTGGGCAAGTCATAGTAATTTAAGTTCAGGTTTAATAGGCATGAAACAAACATTGTTGGACTTCCATCAATGAGCACTATTAAAATGAATATTCACACACACACACACACACACACAAACACATATATACATATTATATTTAATAGTTTTGGCACACTTTACAAATAATTTTTATTCTTACCTCATTTGATGATGGAGGAGGTTACATTAAATCTCTTTACTACAATAGAAAGCATATTTCTTAAAAACTTTATCTCACTTTAACTTTATTATTTATTAATTTAATATTTAAATAACAATTTATTGTTATCAATTAGTTTTTTTTACTTTTATCATTTGTAGTCTCCTAATCAAGATACTATTGATAGGAAACAAAAGTCATAACACAAATCCTAAAGAGCTTTATGCAATTAAATATTTAGTTTTATATATTTATTTAAAACTTTATTTTCTTCATTTATGCCACACTTTACATGTCCTTTTAATTCTAAGCTTATTTGATGATCAAGGAGTTACACTCAATCTCCTTAATATTATTGAAATAAACTTTTTTGCACAATTTTTATCCTCTGCTTAATGTTTTTTAAATTGATTAAGTTGTCATAATGTAATTGCAAATGTCATGTCATGTGATATGTATATGTCTTTCATTTTGAAATTTTACATTAATTCAATTTATAACATTTAGGTTTTAATATATATTAAAATAATATTAATATAATAATTTATTATTATTCATGCTAATTTATTTTTGTAATTCAAACTAATCCTAAAAGTGGTATGTTCAAATTGTAACAAACATAATTGGACTCCTCTTGACAAGCTTGATCTCCTTAATATCCTTGAATACAACTTTTCCTAACAATTTATCTTATTTCTCCAAATTTTTCACTTTAATTTGATTATATTAATTTGTAGCTATAAATCTATTTTTATGTGACCTTTATATTTCTTTGATTTAGATATATTATATTAGTTTAGTTTATATCATTCTTTAATATTTATCTAATTAATATTAACATATTAATTTATTATTATTTATGTTAATTTATTCTTAGATTAATGTTTTAAGCAATGCGAGTTTGGGATGAAACAAATATCATTGTACTAGAAAGGATGAGCTCTATGTTATTAAAAATTCGGTTTTATATTTGTTTAGTTCTTTTTTTCTAGTATTTTCTTATCACATTATAAAACATTTAAATTCTCATGTGATTTGATGATGCGAGATGTGTTACAAGGTCTCCATATCATCTTGAAAAGAGTCATTTTCATACAATTTGCCTTATTTTATCTTTAATATTTGTTTACTTAATTTTATAATAATATTTTACTCTTATTTATGTCTATTTATATTAGTAATTTGGTGTAACTCATGATAACTTCCTATCAAGATAAAATAAACACCATTAGACTCATCTGGAGGAGTTCCATCTAATTAAAGTTTTATTTTAATATTTTAAACATTTTTTCTTAAGTTTGTTATGCGATATTAGATATTTTTATTTATACATGATTTGATGATCGAGCATGTTTCATTTGATATTATTAGTATCATAGAATGCAACTTTGTCATATAATTTGTTTTATTTTTTTAAAAATTTTTTACTTTTAATTTGTCATATTATTATTTGCTCTTAATCTCATTTTGTGTGACATTTACAACAAATTGATTATATATCTTGAATTCATATCATTTCAAATTTATAATAATTTCTACAATATGAAAATATTAATTCGTTGTAATTTATGCTTATATAATTTGGTAATTTACGATAATTAAAAATATGGTCTCATCAAAGCATGATAAGCTTTTTTGCAAACCTCTAATTGAGCACTATCTAATTAACTATTAAATTTTGTTTTTTTATGGTTCTAGCAAGCTATAAGATCTATTTTCTTTAATACCAGGTTTGACGAACAAAGATGATACACTTGTTCACCTTAGTATATTAGATTATAAATTTCTTACAAAGTTTAACTTGTTTCCTCAAATGTTTCACTTTGATTTGGTTATTTTGCTATTATACACTAATTGTCCGTTCCTTTAACCTTGATATAACTTGATTTGATAAATCATATTGCTGTAATTTATCTTATTTTGAACATTACAATACATTTACATAATATTGAAGTAATAGTTTATTATTATACATGCTTACTTAATTTGATAATTTGTAGTAATTTAAAAAGATGACTACTCAAAATGAAACAAATATTATTAATCATCATGAGAAGCTCCATCCAATTAAATATTTATTTTTATAATTTTTTAAATATTATTTGTCAACTCAAGAATTTTACACATGATCCTGTTAACAAATTATATTATAGCTTAAATGCATAATTTAACTCACATCTTTGATTTGTTTGATTTGGTTGTATACTTGGCCTCAATTTATCTTATTTTATCTTTAATATACATTTATATATTACTAAAAATATTATTTTATTATTATCCATGCTATTTAGCTTAAGAAATTAGAGTTATTGTAATTAAGCTTTTAATTTCAGACTACTAAATATTTTAATTGGTTAGATTTTAGGATGTTTTATGACACATTATGATTTGTGTCTAATTTGTTGATTGACGATGTTACACTTGTTCTAATTAGCACCTTAAGAATGCAACTTACTCATATAATTTATCTTATTTCCTTTAAATATTTCACTTTTATTTAGCTTTATTATAATGTGGCTCTAAATCTGCTATCATATGACATTTATGTATTTTAGTTTTAGTTATATTACATTATTTAAAAAAAATCTTATTTTAGCTTTAATATTTATTTAATTAATATTATAATAATAATTAAATTTTTTATACTTATTTAATTTGGAAATTCATAGTAATTGTAAAAAAGGTGCGATCAAGGTGAGATGAACATCACTCGAGTTAACATGGCACTCTCTAACCAATTAAACATTCATTTTTATATTTCTAATTTTTTTCTAAGATTTTGACCCACGTTTTGAGAGATTGTGATTACCACCTCATTTGATGGTCAAACATGCAATACTTTATCTCGTTAGTATCTTGCAGTTAGCTTTCTTGTACAAGTTGTCTAATTTCTTCAAATTTTATTGTCAATTTATTTTATTGGCATAAAGCTCTAAATCTCCTCTCTTGTGACATTTACATCACTTTGGCTTGTTTTACATTTCTTCACTTTATCTTATTTCTATTTTACTATATATATATTTAGAAATTTAAAATAATAATTTATTATTATTTATTTTTATTTATTTCTAAATTCATAGTAATATAAAATGTGGTCTCATCATGACAAAATAACATTGTTGAACTCATCCTAACTAGCTTGATTTGTACTTTTTTTTAATGTTTAGGATGCTAGCACATTCTCATTAATATCTTGGAATGTAGCTTTCCATACAACCAATCTTATTTCTTCAATTTTCTTTACTTCAACTTGGTTATATTATAAGAAACTCCAATTTCCCTCTCATATCCCCTTAACACCACTTTTATTTGGTTATATTATGATGCATCAATTTATCTCATATTGAGCACTATTAAATTTTTATCGATGATTAAAGTCATATTTTAGTTTTACTTATTTATTTTATTTTAGTAATTCATAGTAATTGAAATCATAGTCTCATTGAGATGAAAAATGTGTTGTTTGACTACTCTTAGTGAGCTATATCTAATTAAATGGCCATTTTTATGATTTTAAAAATTTAATTTAGTATTGTTGTTGCATACCTTATGAGATATTTTGATTCATGTCATATTTGATAATCTAAGTTATTATACTCGATCTATTCAGTATCATGGAATGTAGCTTCCTTATACAATTTGTCTCATTTTCTTAATTTTTTTACTTTTATTTGGCAATATTACTATGTAGCTTTAAATCTTCACTTACATGAGCATTACATGTCATTGAATTTATTACTTTTGTTCACTTCAATTATCACATTTTAGATTTAATATATATTTACATAATATTAAAATAATAATTTATTATCATTTATCTTTTTTTACCATTATAGTTCATAGTAATTCTAAATGTGGTTAGATTACAATGAAACAAGCATTATTGGACTTATCTAGATGAACTTTATCTGGTAAAATATTCATTTTTTATATTTTTAAATATTTTTTTTATAAAGTTTGAAATATGTTTTAATAGATATTTTGGTTTACCAGATTTGAGGATTGATGATATTACACTTAATCTCTTTTATATCTTCCAATGTAGCTTTCCCATACAATTTACCTTATTTTTTCAAATATATCTTATTAAATTTTACAGTATTGTTATGCACCAAAAATCTCCACTCATGTAATCTTTTCAAGTGTTTATTTTTCTTATTTTATATCGCTTCAATATATCTGATTTATGATTTAACATTTATTTACCAAATATTAAAATAATAATTTTTATTACTCATGCTAATTTAATTTAGTAAAATGGAGAAATTGTAAAAAAAGTTTGATCGAGAAAAAACATGCATCTGTAGACACATCTTAGTGAGCTTTATCTAATTAAATATTTTATATTATTTTTTAAAAATTTAATTTTCTTTTTCTTGATTCATACTTGACTTGATGATTAAGAATATTATAATCAATCTACTTAATTTCTTAGAATATTATTTTCACATGCAATTTATATTAGTTTTTCTATTTTCTTATTTGATTTAGATTTATTATATTGTAATTTTAAATATCCTCACATTTGGCCATCACACATCGTATATTTGGTTAGATTATTTTTTGCTTTAATTTGTCTCATTTCAATTTTAATATATATTCACATGATATTATGATATTAATTTATTTTAACTTGTGCTTATTTTCAATTGTGATACACACTAATTCTAGATGAGGTCCAATCAAGACAAAACAAATATAATTGGATGTCTTAATGATCTCTATGAAACTAAATAGTCATTTTTATGTTTTTAAATTTTTTTACTTTCTATTATTTTTAGATCTTTCTCAAGGCAATTTAATTCAAATCTGCATTAATGGTTAAGAATGTTTCACTCGATCTTCTCATGTGACAATTTTATCCCTTTTGTTTGATTATACTACATTTACTTAAGTTATCTCATTTTAAGAGTTGTTTTTTTTGTACCTGATTTTATCATCGATAATGTTACACCCATCTCCTTAGAATCTCAAAATACAATAATCTTATGAATTTTTTCTCATTTCTATACAAAATATTTTTCTTTGATTTTATTATTTTACTTTGAAACTCTAATTCTCATCACATATGAGCATTACATCTATTTATTTTGATTATATTACATCGTTTCAATTTATCTCATTTCAACTATAATATATGCTTACTTACTATTTAAAAACTAAGGTTGAACTCATCTCAAAGTGTGTTATCAATTACGTATTTATTTATAAACGTTTAAGTACTTTTTAAATAATTTTAACAAGTTTTAAAGAACATTTTGATTAATACATGATTTGATGATTAAGGATGTTTCCCTTGATCTCTTTAGTATTTTAAATGTAATTTTTTTTTTATACAATTTATATCAATTCTTCAAACTTTTAACTTTGACTTAGATATAATATAATGATGCTCTACTTCTCCATTGTGTGATCTTTAAATTTCCATGATTTGGTTATACCACAGTCCTTTAATTTCTCAACTTTATGCATTAACATATATATTTTTATTAAAACAAAAAAAATTTATTTATTATTATTTTTAACTTTTTGGCTAATTATACTAATTCCAAGCATAATTTTATCATGATAAAAAATACAACATCGAACTTGTTTCATCTAACTCTATTCAATTATATAATCATTTCTATATTTTAAATTATTTTAGTTTTTTGTGGTTTTAACACACTTTATAAGACATGTAAATTGGTACATTGCTTAACTATTTTACATGTTACAATTGATCTCATTAGTATCGTAGCATCTTTTTATGATACTTTATCATATTTCTTGAAATGCTTTGCGATAATTTTGTTATATATCTTATATTTTCATAATAATATATCCTTTTTTATGCATTTCAATTTGGTAATTTGTAATAATTTCAAATGAGTTTTGATTTAGGCAAAATAGAAATCATTTTACTCATTTGGATTTGATTTATCCAATTAAATATTTATTTATATATTTTAGAATATTATATTTTCTATGGTTTTAGTGGGTTTTATGAGTCCTTTTAATTTATTAAAAATTTGTGAAATGATAATGTTACACTCGAACGACTTCGAACCTTTGAATGTAACTTTCCTATACAATTTGTCTCATTTTTTGAAATTTTTTTATTTTAATTTGCTTACATTTATTTTAAACAATAAATCTCCTTATGTGTTATATTTTCATTGCATTGATTTTGTTAAAAAAACATCTTAACCTTATATAATTTTATATTTAATTTTTATTTACTTAACATAGAAATGATAATTTGTTAATTTTTATTTTTATTTGTTGTGATAATTTATAATAATTTCAAATGAGAATCATTTAAGAAAACGCAAAATTCATTGGGCTCATCTAAATGAGCCCTATATAATAAAAAATTTATTTCCATATTTTAAGTTTTTTATTTTCCCTTTTTGTGGCATTCTTTAGGTGACATTTTAATAGTACATGATTAAGTGATTAAGGATATCTCACTCAATCTCCTAAATTTTAGGCCTACAACTCATCTACAAGTAGTCTCATTTCTTTAAAATTTTCACTTTGACTTTCTTATATTACTATGAATCTGTAGTTCTCTTCTTGTGTAACCTTTATATTACCTTTATTTCATTGTATTATATTGCTTCAACTTGTCTTAGTTATGATTCAATATATGTTTACTTAATATGAAAGTAAAATCTCATTATCATTTATGCTTATTTGCTTTTGTAATTTGTAATTATTGCTAATGATGTTAAATCTAGATAATGTAAACTTTATTAGACTAGTCTTAATGAGCTCTATATAATTCAATAATTGTTTCTATATGTTTAAATATTTTTAGATTTGGTAGGCATTTTGGGAGTGCGATTCTCCCCTAAAATTTGTCATATTTGTTCAACTATTTTGCTCATTTTTGGATATATTGCTATGTAAATCTAAATCTCATCTCATCACCTTTACAACACTTTGATTTGGTTATATTATATTTCTTTAGTTTTCCACACTTTATGTTAACTATATATTTACTTAATATTTAAATAATATCTTATTGTTTTTATGCATATTTAATTTTTTAATTCATTGTAATTCCAAACCTGCTCTTATCAGGACAGCACAAGCATTATTGAATTAGATTTTTATTTCTATTTTCTTAAATATATAATTCTTTTATGGTTTTGGAGTGCTTAATATTGTTTTAATTCATACATAAGTTTTCGTTTGAAGATGTTACACATGATATCATAATAACTTGAAATTTCAACTTTCTTATATAGTTTATCTCTTTTTTCAAATTTTTTACTTTTCATCATATTTCAACTTCAATATATATTTATATCACTTACAATTTGTCATATTATATTGCTTCAAGTTATCTTCTTTCAGTTTTAGAATTTATTTTCTTAATATTGAAATAATAGCTTAATATTTTTCACACTAATTTTTTTTGGTAAATTAAATTAATTCCACTTAAATATTAAATTCAACACTTTAAAATATTTTATTTTGTATGATTCTACTAGACTTTATGAGTCACATCAATTCATCCAAGATTTTACCATTGATGATTTTACACTATAACTCCTTGGTGCCTTGGAATGGAACTTTCTCAATCAATTTATCTCATTTTTCACATTTGTTGTGGTTATATTTCTTTGTTACATTAAATCACCTCTTCTGTGACCTTTACCTTACTTTTATTTTAAGATATATGATTTCTTTTAATTATCTCCTTTCAACTTTAATATATACTTACTTTACATGAAAATAGTAATTTATTTTTTATACTTATTTATAATGATAATTCATAGCAATTTCAAACGATGTTCGATCGAGACAAAACAATTATCATTGTACTCTTCTCGATAGGCTTCAAATTAAAATTAATTTCTCTATTTTTTTAATATTTAACTTTCCTTTGTTTTTTAATGCTTTGTGCGACATTTTGACTCGTACTAGATTTAACAATCGAGGATGTTGCACTAGATCTCTTTAATATCTAAGAGTGCATCTTTCACACATAATTTATCTTATTATTAATATTTTCTAATTTTTAATAGATATAATATTATGAAACTACAATTCTCCTCTTATGAAAAATTTACATAACTTTTATTTATGTTTATTGCTTTCCTTTAATTTATGTTATTTTAGATTAAATAAACATTTACTTAATATTTATCTTTTTATTTAAATATATTTTATTTTGTTATGTTTCGACATACTTTATTAGATATTTTTTAACTTATTTGAAAATTGAAGATGCTACACTGAATCTCCTTTCTATCTTGGAGAGATTTTCACATTGTTTATCTCATTTCTCCAAAGTTTTCACTTTGATCTGGTTATATTAATATGTAACTACAAATCTCTTCGAGTGTGACATTTACATATCTTTCATTTGATATTTATGCTTTACTTGAATTTATCTCTTTTTGACAACAATATATATGCCTATCCCAAATTAAAATATTTTTTTATTATTTATGGCTATTTATGTTTTTAATTCATAGAAATTCCCAATGATGTTTGATTGAGATGAAATAAACATTTTTGGAATCATCTTGAAAGGTTTTATCCAATTATATATTCATTTATATTACTTTATGTATTTTATTTTCTATTACTTTATTATATATTATGAGATATTTTGATTATTACTAGATTTGATAATGAAGAATTTTATAATCAATCTTTTTAGAATCAAAAAATGAGAATTTCCCTCATAATTTACGTCTTTTCATCAAACTTTTTTTTTTGTACGTTTTACTCTATAACTTTAAATCTCTTCATGTCACTTCTACCTCACTTTGATGTTGTTATATTATATTGCTTTAATTTATCACATTTCATATTCAATATATATTTACTAAATATTTAATAATATTTAATTATTATTTATGAATGTTAATTTTTTTTTTGTAGTAATCCAAAACATGGTCTATTTTATACAAAACAAATACCAATAAACTTGTATTAATAAGCTCTTTAGAATTAGATAGTCATTTTTATTTTTTTCAAAATTTTATTTTTTTAACTTTTGGCACTCTTAATAACATATTTCTATACATGATTTGTGATTTGGTATATTACAGTGAGTCCCTATAGTAACTTGAAGTTCTGCTTTATAGTACAATTTATATATCTTTTTAAAATTCCCATTTTGATTTGGTTGTATTATAATGTAACTGTAATCTCCTTTCATGTGAAAGTATCAACACTTAGAATTGGTTATGTTATTTTACTTATATTGTCACATTTCAAAATAAATGTATATTTACAATTGAAATTCGTGGTAATTCCAAATGATTTATGATTAAGATGAATCAAATGTCACTAGACTCATCTCAATGAGCTCTATCTAATTAAATACTCATCTCTAATTTTTTTAAAACTTATGTTTTTTAGGGCTTTGCCGAATTTTATGAGAAACTTTGGGTCATATCTTGAATAAAACTTTTCTATTCAATTTATCTTATTTCTTCAAATTTTTGCTTTGAATTTGGTTATTTTAATAAGTAACTCTATATATCATATCCTCTTACCATTTTATTACTTTAATTTGGTTATATTATGTTCCTTCAATTTGTCTTATTTTGGTTTTATTATAAATTTACTTAATATTAAAATAATACTTTGTCATTAACAATTCTTATTCAATTTTGTAATTTGTGTAATTTTAAATTAGATCTTTTGAGGTGAAACAATGTTGTTTTACTCACAAGGATGAGTTTTATCAAGTTAAATATTAATTTTTTTAAAATATATATTTTTTTATTTTGGCATACATTATGTAATATTTTTGTTTGTACATGATTTTATGATGTTTAATGTTATATCTAATCTTGTTAGTGTCATGGAATGCACTTTCTCCATTCAATTTATCTAATTTGTTTAAATTTTTCACTTTGATGTACTTATATTAATATAAAGCTCTAATTCTCCTCTCATGTGTCCTTTATGTCTTTATCATTTAGTTATATAAGTTTACTTTAATTTATCTTTTCTTCGTTATATTATATATTTACATAATTTCAAAATAATAATTTTTTATTATTTATGCTTATTTATTCTAGTAATTTGGAGCAACTCAAAACAAGGTCCACTTTAGATGAAGCAAATGTTGCTGACCTCTTCTTGACATGCTCTATCTAATTTAGTATTTATTTCTTTTTTTTCAAATAATCTATTTTCTATATCTTTTATATTCTTTATAAGGAAGTTCAATTTGGACCTAATTTCATAATCGTGGATGTTTCACTCGTTCTCCTTACTCTTTTGATTAGTAACATTCCTGCATAATTTTTCTCACTTTATCAAATTTTTTTTAACTTGTTTAAATTATAACATAACTCTAAATCTCCTCTTGTATGACCTTACATTGATTTATCCATTTATATTTTATTTCATTTATTAAATATTTTCAATGTGAATTAGTTTTATTTTATTGAATCCCTAATTCTACTCTCTTGTGACATTCGGATCTTTTTGACTTTATTATTTCATATTGTTCCAACTTGAATATATGTTCATTTAATTATGAAATTATAATTTATTATTATTTTTGTTTGATTACTTTGGTAATTTGTATTAACTCCAAAGAAGTACTAACGGAGAAGGAAAAAGGCCATTTTACTAATCTTGACAAACTCTTTTTAATTAAATACTTATTTTTTTGTTTTTAAATATTTTATTTTCGTTAGATTTAGGATACTTTTTTAGTCTTTTTAATTATTATCATATTTGATAATCGAGGATATTAGCCTACGCATTTTAGTATCTTGGAATGCAACAATCAAGTATAATCTTCATAATTCCTACAAAATTTTAGATATGGATTTGTTTATTACTATCTTACTTTAAATCTCCTTTCATGTGACTTTTACATCATATTAATTTTGTTATTTAATAATACATAAATTAACCTTCTTTTAAGTTTAATTTTTATTAGCTTAATATTTTAATAAAAATTAATTATTTTTTTGCTTATTAATTTTATAATCTGTGATAATTCCAATCTATGTTTGATTAACAAAAACCAAACATCATTAAACTAAACTCAATGACCTTTACCAATTTAAATGTATTTTTTTATATTTTAAATATTTTAATTTCACAAGTTTTATCCTATCTTATGAGAGATTTTTATTTGTACTTTATTTTAGGATAGAGGATGTTCCTCTTAATCTTCTTAATATCTTGCAATGTTTCTTTTCCATACAATTTATCTTACTTCTTTAAATGTCACTCTTTGATTTGGTTATATTACTATGTATCTCTAATTCTCACAGCTTCTAACTATTACATGGCTTTAATTTAGTTATTTAATATAAATTTATTTTATCTAATTTTAGTTTTAAAATATATTTTCTTAATATTATAATATAATATATTATTATTTATGACTATTTACTTGTAGCAATAGGCTCCATTAAATTTAATATTAATTTTTATATTTTTTTAAAAAATATTTTTTATTATTTTAGCATTCTTTACCAAACAATTTTACACATCTAATTTTATAATTGAGGATGTTACACATGATCTCTTTTATATTTAGAATTCAACTTGCTCAAACCATTTATCTTATTTCTTCAAATATTTTCATTAGATTTGGTAATGTTATTTTGGAACTTTGATTCCCATCCTATGTGATCATTACATTACCTTATATTTGTTTTATTATATTCATTCAATTTATCTTATTTTAGCTTTAATATATATGTCTAATTAATATTCTGTTATTAATTTATTATTATTTATATTTATTTTCTTTTTTAATTGAAAATTGTTCATAAAGTGGTTTGATTGAAATAAAATAAATGTCATTGGACTAACTTAAATATGCTCTATCAAATTATATCTATATATATATATATATATATATTTAGTAAATAATTTATTGTCTATGATTTTGGCAAACTTTATGAAACATTTTGATTTTTACTTTATTTTGACAAATGATGATGTTGCACTCAATCTTCTTAATATCATTGAATATAATTTTCCATTATAATTTATCTCACATCCTCTAAGTTTTCCCTTTGATTTGATTATATTATTTTGTAATATAAAATTGGCCTTTGTATCATATTGATTTGGTTGCATTATTTTTCTTTACTTTATCAAGTTTTAGCTTAAACATATATTTTCTTAATGTTGAATTTATTATTTACTATTATTTGCGCTTATTTACTTTGGGAATTTTGATTAATTATAAAACAAATTGACTAAGAGGAAAAAAAATATCGTTAGACTTATCTCAATGAGCTCTATCACATTAAATTTAAATTTTTTATTTTTCAAAATTTAAGATTTTCTAGAATTTTTACCAGTGTTATGGGATTTTTAATTCATGATTGATTTAATGATCAAAGATGACATAATACATCTACTTACAAACTTGATATGTAATTCTCCTAGCATATTTGCTCCAATTTATTCACATCCTCTTTACTTTTTTTGGCTATATTACTATGTAAAAAAAAATTCTCCCATTATCATGTATGCATCAACATTAATTCGAAATTTTAATTGGTTTAAGTTATGTTATTGCATTTTTAATATATATTTACTTTGTAAAAAAATAATAATTTATTAATATTAATGATTTTTTTTAGTTTTGTAATTAAAAGAAATTTCAAATGAAGTCCAATAACGATAAAACAAATGTCATTCAACTCTTCTCTATAAGCTTTATCAAATTAACAATTGATTTTTATGTATTTCAATATTTTGTTTTTGATGCATTTTCCATGCTTTTAAAAAAATGTTCGTTCTGTACCTAATTTGAAGATCAAGGATGCCACCCTTGATCCCATTTAAATCTTGAAATATATGCTCCCCATGTAATGTTTCTTATTTCTTAAATAGTTTCACTTTATTTTGGTTAAATTGCTATCTAAACCACATAATTTTTGTGACCTTTATATTGTTGGGAAAAAAAGAGAAGATGTATAGAAACGAGATATCCAGCAACAAGAAGAAGTAAAAAGATTGAATCGAGGAATTCCCGAGGATTTGTGGATATCAGATGTGCCCATATCCATACGGGTGACTCATTTTTTCGATGAATCTGTTCTTCGAACAGAATAAGATGAAAATTCTGTAAACATTGACTCGAAATCTCACTTATCAGAGTCCATTGTGTTAGAATCCATTGTGGAAGAATCTTCTGAAGAATTTTCTGTTTTGTGTTTCTTATATTCCATTACTAAAATTAATCTCAACTTTATTATATATTTATATTGTTTTGAAATAATACTTTTTCTTACTTATGGTTAAACGTCATTTGACTCATCTTAATTAACATAAACGATTATCTATTTATTTTATTTTACTTTTAAATATTTTTTTGGAGATTTTAGAATGCTTTACAAGTTATTTTGATATGTACCTTATTTGATGATCGATGAAGTTACACTCAATGTTCTTATAATCTTGTAATATAATTTTCATGTATCGTTTATGTTATGTTCTCAAATGTTTTGTTTTTGTTGTGTTATAGTGATTCAATTTATATTTTGTAATTTAATATCTAATAATTTAATACTCAAATAATAATTTGTTATTTTGTATGCTTATTTGCTTTGATAATTCTCAATGATTACAAATAAGGTTTGAAAAAGGCAAAGCAACCCTCATTAAACAAAATTTATTGATTTTTATAATTGAAAATATTTTTTTTTCTAGAAGATTTATGAGAAATTTCAATTCTACTTCATTTTATAATAAAAGATTTTTCTCTTAAGTATCTCATTGTCTTAGAGTACAACTTTCTTGTAAACATTATCTTATATTTTCAAATATTTTTCTTTGATTTGGCTAATTACTATGAAACTCTTGTTTTCCTTTCTTTATGACCTTTACATCACTTTGATTTAGTTATTTTATAAATCTTTTTTAACTCATTTTTAGCATTGATATATATAATTACTAAAAATTAAAAAAATAAAATTTTTATTATTTATTATTTAATTATATGCTAAAAGTTTTAGCAAGTATATAAAGCTTATAAAGCTCAAAAATATTCAAAAAAAATAGAAGACAAGTTATTCTTATGACTTAGTACAAAACAATCATAGCATTTTATAATAAAATTAATCGCAATAAGTTGGCAAAAAATAAGTGGTTATTATTTAGTAATTTTGTAATTATCAATTGATATAATATAATCATCAAATATATAAATGGGAAAGATAATAGTCTAACTGATTACCTCCCCCATAATTTTAGGAAAACATGCCCTCAAAGGGCCATTGAAGCCTTAAAATAAATAATTAGTGAACAAATGGCCACAAAATACCTTAAATTAGCATTATGAATTGCCATAGAAAGTCTTATAATAGTAGTTCAAATGGATACAAATGGCTAGAAAATATTGTTATTATAAAGATATTTCATGGAGTTACAAAATATAACACTAACATATTTTGTAGGAAATGGACTACTCAATTCTCTTTTTGCCATCTAAATCACTTTTGGGCCTCAAACACTCAACACATTTCTAGAAATTCAAATTTATAATGTAGGTGTCAACATCTAGTTAATGAGGTTGACAAGTGCTTATTGAATCATATGTGGAATACTACAAAGAACCATAATCTATTCTTATATATCATAGATGTTCTTATTGGTAACTTTTCTTACATTGAGTTTATTTATGAAACATCTTCCTCTCCAAAAAGAAAAAGTTTTGCCCCACATCAAGGAGTAACAACACCACAAAATCTTAAATTAAAAAAAATAATGATCCTAATGGCTTAATTACCACATTCTAAAAAAGTAGAAACCCATAAAGTCTCTTCAGTCAAAAAAAGATTTTACAATACCTTCTCAAACATATGCTAGAAAAGGCTCCTAAAGTGCAAAGTCTATTTAAATAAATTCCCTAAGAAAATATTTCAACTAAAGAAGGAACACTAGTATGTGCCTTTACAATATCTTCATTCCCTATGAAGATATTGTTCTAGCTCAGACTTATCGTTACTCAAACACTACATGGTTCTTGCTAAAGAATATGAAGTTCCTAAACTTTTGAGAAAGCTAGTCATTTTAAAGACAATTATCACAAAGACATTGTAAGTTAACAAATTGTTTTTTCGATATTCATTATAACTAGAACATGTTCCTTAGACTTTCTTTGAGAATTATTTTGTAAAAATGGCTTCATTAACCCAGTCATCCAATCTTGTCCCTAGAGCATCAAGCTATCAAATCTTGAAGAAGTAAGAAAGGAGACCTTACTCATTTCAATAAGAGAAAGAATAAAAGAATTCAATGTAGTAGATAACACAATGAAGTGTCTAAGAGAATAAAAAATAAATACATTATAAGAGAAGTTATGCTTTTGCTATTACAGTTGAGAATTCCTTTTTAAAATGAGATGAACAATTTTGTAAAGAAACTAAAGCCAGAATTTATAGAAAAGTATATGTTTTCAAAAAATACATTTATGCACCATTCCTAGAGAATATCGATGACACTCCTTAAGTTTCAAAGCTTTTTCCTAAGAATAATATCAATTTGGAAATAATCAAAGTGGGAGATTATCAAATGAATTTTTGGAATCCAAGAAATGATTAGCCCTAAAATTTACCTTATTCCCCACATTTTATAGATCTTAGAGAAAGTACAAGTTTCCTAAAATTTCATAATATGGAAAATAGATTTGAGGGATAATTAGATAGAACAATTGAGCTCATCAAAACAAGTTGCATTAGATAAACAAAGGATCTTAGCTGGAATAAAATAATGTTCCATGAGTTAAAAAGTTCACATGTGTAGCATAAGAACTTGTACTTATATTTGTATTACCTTTCTTGTGTTAAGACCCTGATTTTAGGCCCAAGCATTTCGAGAGAAGCTGGTTATCAGTATCTTTGCTTTCTAGTTGCAATCCACACTTTCTACTTTATGCTTTCCTTTATTTTGTTTGTACTTCTTCATCAGTTTTGTATCTATAGTGATATTGGTCCCCATAATTTTTGTTTCAAATTCCTTCACTACAAAGCTTGTACCCTTTAAAGATAGAATCCATATTCTTCTAAGTCTTTATGGTTTGAAATTAGTTTTTTATATTTTCCAAATAAGGAGAATGCTCATGTTTCCATCACATTCTCTAACAAAGGCTTCATTAACCTCACCATATCACCTATGTATGTAGTAAATAATAGGTCTTATTTTGATGGTAGTTAAGGGATTACAATGAGAAGAGTAAGGTGATATTTCAACTAAAATAGGAATACTAACATGTTTCTTTCTTTTGTAATTTATATCTTATTTTCAAATTTTTCATAATGATTTTGTTATGTTGTTTTGAAACTCTAATTCTCCTCTCTTGTGTCCCTGACAATACTTTGATTTACTTGTATTATGTTACTTCAATTTAACTCATTTTAGTTTTATTATATATTTTCTAAATGTTAAAATAATAATTTTTTATTATTTATGTCTATTAACTTTTGTAACTCAAAATAATTTTAAATGAGCCCCAATTTAGATGAAACATTCCTTGTTGGCCTTGTATCGATAAGCATTATGAAAGTAAGTACCCATTTTTATATTATTAAATTTCTTATTTTCTTGAATTTTGACTTATCTTTGGAGTCATTTTGGTATCTTTGAGTTCAATTTTCCCACATAGTTTGTTTAATTTTTCAAATTTTTTGCATTGATTTAATTATATTATTATCTCACTCTTACTCTTCTCTCTTGTAACTGTTTCATGTCTTTGATTTTGAAAGATTAGATTGCTTAACATTAATTTATTTTGACTTTAACATAATTTACTTAATCTTAAAAATAACATTTCATTATTTTTTAATATTATTTAATTAGCTAATTTATAATAATTCAAAATGAGTTCCAATTAAATGAAAAAGATTCATTGGACTCAACCTCTTTATCACCTATCTAAATAAATATTCATTTTTATATTTCTAAATACTTTATTTCAAACTTTTTGGTATACATTATGATTTAATATCATTTGTACCTATTATGGTCATTGAGGATGTTAGACTCGATATCCTCAGTTCCATAAAAAAGAAACTTTTTGAAACATTTATCTTGTTTCTTTAAATGTCATTATACATATTGCTTCAATCTTTCTAATTTTAGTTTTACTATAAATTTATTGAATGTTGTTATTATTAAAATTATTACTTATTAACTTCATTAATTCATGGTAAGTCAAAATGAGGGTCGACAGAGATGAAGCAAACGTCTTTATACTCTTATCAACCAATTTTAACAAACTAAACATTCATTTTCTTACATTTTGTAAGACTTTATTTACTATGATTTTTGCATTCTTTATGAGAAATGTTAGTTCTTATGTGTTTTGATGATGAAGGATGCCACCCTCGAACTCATAGTTCCTGGAAATCAACATTTTTGAAAAATTTCTCATTTTTTTTAAAATTTTCAATTCAATTTTGTTTTGTTGATATGTAACTCTAAATTTCTTTTTATATGACCTTTATAGCTCTTTCTTTTTGTTACACTATATTACTTCAATTTATCACCTTGCAATTAAAATATAAATTTGGTTAATATTAAAGTTATATTTTTATTATTATTATGCTTCTTTACTTTAGAATTTTGTGTTAATTCTAAATGAGGTTCAATTGAGTTGAAAAAAATATCATTTCAGACATCTCAATCAGCTATATCTAATTAAATATTCATTCCTATGTCTTCTCAATTACATTATTTTTATGATTTTGGCACACTTTACTAAATATTTAAATACGTACATGATTTGATAATGAACGATGTTACCCTCGATCTCTTGATGGTCTTAAAATGCAAATTTTGAATATAATTTATCTCAATTTCTTCAAATATTTTTCTTTGATTTTATTATATTATTATGTAATAATAAATTTTATCATTTTACCTTGAAAAAATTTTCACATAACATTAAAATATGTTTTTATCAATTATGCTCATTTTAATTGGTAATTCACAATAACTCTAAATGATGTTTAATGAAGAATCATAAAGATCACTGAACTAAACTCAATATGCTCTATTCAATTTAATATTTAGTTTTTATATTTTTAAGTATTTTATTTTTTAGGATTTTAGTATGCTTTGTGAGATATGTTGGTTGAAATCTATTTTGACAAACGATAATTATACACTTGATTTCCTTAGTACATTGGAATACAAATTTGTTATACAATTTATCTCATTTATTAAAAACTTTTATTTAATTTTTTTAATATTTTGTAACTATAAGTCTCCTCTCATGTGTTCTTTAGATCACTTTAATCTAGTTATATTATATTACCTTAATTATGTCACTTTATCTTTAATATGTATGTACATAATATAAAAATAATAATTTATTATAATTGTAGAAGTGCTCTAATTAAGACAAAATAAATTTTGTTAGACTCATCTTAATGAAATGCATCAAACTAATTATACGATTTTATATTTTTTTAATTTTATTTTTTTTAAAATTTTGTGCACTTTAAAAGACTTTTTAATTACTACCTAATTTTACAATGAAGAATATTATGCTCGATATCCTTTGTATTTTGGAATGCAACTTTATTATATAATTTATCTCATTTCTTCATATTTTTAGTTTCTCTTTCTTATATTTTTACATGTCTAAATTTGTTATAAAGATTTGTTCTTCACTTTGTTCTTGTTATAACACGTTACTTTAATTCATCAAACTTCAATTTTGTTATATGTTTGCTTAGTATTAAAATAATATATTTTTATTATTTATGCTTATTTATTCTGGTAATATTTTTTTAAATCCAAAGGAGGCATGATTGAGGCAAAAGAAATGCCATTAGACTCATCATAATGAGCTATATCCAATTAAATATTTTGATTCGCACCTAATTTAATAACCATGGTGCTTACACTTAATCTTATTGGTGACTTGGAATACAACCTTGTTGTGTAATTTGTCTCACTTTTTTTTTGAATTTTTTGTTATGATAAGGTTATATTACTATGTCATTATGAATCTTCTATCATGTGACATTTTACATTGCTTTAATTTGATCTATCACATTATGCTAATTTTTTTCATCTTAGTTTTAATATATATATCAATTAGAAATCAAAATCATATTTTTTTATTAATGAAGTTTATTTATATTTGAATATCAAAGTAATTCCTAATGAGGTCTAATGGAGATGTAACAAAGTAATTGTGCACATCTATTATTTTGGCATGCTTTAATAGGCATTTTGATTAATACTTTTCTTGGTGATCAAGGATTCTACATTTGATCCACTTAGTAAATTTGAATGCAACTTTGTTACATAATTTATCTCATTTTATCAAGATTTTTTTCCGTTTATTTTTTATATTATTATGTAACTCTAAAAGATTTAGTATATATTTTTAACAATCAATAATGTCATGTTTGATTCCCTTAATATATTGGAATACAACTTATTTAAAATCTTTATCTTATTTCTTCAAATGTTTCTCATTTATTTTTTATATTACTATGTTACACTAAATATTCTTATCATATCACCTTTACATTGCATTAATTCCATTGTTTAAATTTAGCTCATTTTGGGTTTAATATAAATTTAATTAATATTTTAAAAAAAAATATTATTTTTTATTCTTATTTTCTATAGTACTTTATAGTAATTCCGAACGAGATTTCAATAAGATAAAAAGTTATCATTAGACTGGCCTCCATGACCTCTATCTAAACAAATTTTCATTTCTATATTTCTAAATATTTTATTTTTGTTATTTTGGTATGTTTTATGAGGTATTTTAATTCAAATAGTATTTCATGAATGCGGATGTTATAATCAAAATCTTTCCTATCTTGGAAAGAAATTTTCATGTAAACTTTATATTATATTTCTTCTCTTTATATAATTTAAGTTTTAGTATATTTTAACTTAATATAATTATTTATTTTTATAATTTATTACTTTGGTAATTCATAGTAATTTTAAATGAGATATGATTGGGAAGTCATAGATGTCATTCAATCCATCACGATGAGCTATATCTAATTAAACATTTATTTTTATATTTTTTTAAATTCTTTGTTTCTAAGATTTTTTAATACATTATTTGATGATAAGGGATTTTATCCTTAATCTCCATTTTATTTGGAAATCAACTTTGTTATCTAATTTATATCATTTTTCAACTATTTCACTTCAATTTTGTTATGTCTTTATGTATTTCAAAATCTCTTTTCTTGTCTCCTTTAAATGTTTTTATTTTGTTATACTACTTTACTTAAATTTTAATAGAAATTTACTTAATATTAAACAATAATTTATTTTTATTTATGCTTTTTTATTTTGATAATTATGGTAACTCCTAATGAGGTCAAATAGAGATTAATGAAATGTTGCTTGACACATGTCCACGAGCTTTATGAAAATAAGTAATCTTTTCTATATTTTTAACTACTTTATTTTCAATGATTTTCACATACTTTTACTAGATATTTTGATTAATACCTAATTAAAATTCAAAGATGTTACCCTCAATCTCCTTAGTATTTTGTAATAGAAAAGTTTTATACAATTTATCTCATCTTCATAGAATTTTGATCTTTTATTTTATTATATTATTACCTAACTTATAATCTCCCCCAATGTGATCTTTGATTTACTTTGATTATGCTATATTATATTGCTTTAATTTATATCATTTCACTTTTAATATATATTTACAAAGTATTAAAATAATAATTCTTTATTATTTTTGCCTATATATATTGATAATTTGTAGTAATTCTATTCAATGTCCAAACAAGAACATTCAAACATCATTATACTTGTTTCAATGAGCATAATCCAATTAAAGTTTTATTTATATATTTTATATTATTTAATTTCCTTGGGTTTCAACATGCATTATTAGATGTTAATTTGTACTTGATTTGATGATAAAGGTTGTTACACTTGATCTTTTTAATATATTAGAATACAATTTGGTTGTATAATTTATCGTATTTCTTCAACTCTTTCTCTTTGTTTGGTTCTAAAACAATGTGACATTATATCTCCTCTCATGTGACCTTTAATTGCTTTCAATTGGTTATATTATGTTGCTTTAATTTATTTCATTTCATCTATATTATATATCTTCATAATGTTAAAATAATAATGTATTATTATTTGTGTTTATTTACTTTGGTAATTCATAATAATTTCAAGTAAGGATCAATCTAGATGAAACAAATATCATTAAACTCATCTAGATGAGCTAAATACAACTATATATTCATTTTTATATATTTTAATTTATTTATTTCTTAGCATTTTGGTATTGTTTATGACATATTTTAATTCTTACTAGATTTGACTATCTAGAATGTCACACTTGCTCTCCTTAATATCTTGTAATACAACTTTACAATACAATTTATCTTATTTCTCTCAATCTTTTGCCTTTATTTTCTTATAAACCAATGTAACTCTGAACTTTCTCTTGTGTGGCCTTTACGTCCCATTGATATGGTTAATTACATTTGTTTAATTTATCTAAATATAGCATTAATATGTAATTAAATAATATTAAAGTAATAATTTATTATTATTTATACTTATTTATTTTGATATTTCTTAATAGTTTCATATAATGTTTGATAAAGTTCAAAGAAATATTGTTGGACTTATCATAATGAACTCTATTAGATTAAATATTTATTTTATATATTTTTTTATTTTTTTATTTTCCAAATTTATACGAAGTTTTATGAAAATTGCAATTTGTGCTTGAACCAATGATCAAAGGTTTTGCCCTCCATCTGCATCATATCTGTTACACCCAATTTTTTCCTAGGCTGATTTTTGGCATACATTTTTTTTTTTTTTTTTACATATAGACAGCTCAGATCGTCCCATACCAACCTGAGTAGCCTACGAAAAACATAGGATATAACACATCATTACACACCTACTTTCCTTAACAATGTGGATCCCATCTCCCGGGTACACCGTCAAATCAGGTTCATGACTCCTGAATTAACAGATGGACTCGCGCAATGTTACTCCTGCTAGACCCAATACTCCTAACCCATACCGATAGGAGAACCGGTCTAATAGAAGTCTGAACCCCCACGGTTAAGTTCCATAGTCATGTAATGACCTCACCATCAAAAATAAAATACATAACATCCTCAGATAAAATATGGCACTCCACACACTATACCACCAAGACAATAAAGTAAAACAGTAAATGGAAACTACATCACATCACAAGAATAAGATCCAAGTCCAACAAATACAATATCATCCAACTGGATACATAAGTCAGAATCACCCTCACATAATACAAGACATAAAAATAACAGTTTCACTGAATACATCCAACAGCAACAATCAACTAACCAGAATGTCTCGGATAATCACAGATCAGATCTCCTCCACTAGCCTACTGATCACGATCCACCTAAAGCTGGGTGGCGTCAAGTCTGCCGAGCCACTGGAAAAATATAGATAAAAAGGAATGAGCTACGCCCAGTAGGAAAGACAGCTAGTAAAAACTCACATGCAAGAGAAGGATAATAGCAAAAGTATAGGAATACAGCATAACAATGTAGGGTGGAAAGGCACTCTCAGTCCCAGACTCCAACCAACCACAGTCACCCCAGTCACAACAGAGTAGCTCTCCTCTGATGCTTCCAGGTAGCATGCCAGCGGGACACGCCCATCTCTGCGCACTCATGGCGCCTAGCACCCGACACCGCAGCGTCTCTCGTCATTCAATCTTCTGGAGACTATAGACAAACCCGTCACATAGATCTCTAGCCAACGTGAGACACCCTGGCTAGCCACGGCGAGTCACAACTGCCGCTGCCACTCTCAGGCGCGCAGGCCTACACTCGTGGACCAGAAGAGGTCGACTCAGCCACCGTCCCAAGAAGTCCTCTCCCAACAATTTCCATAGAAGCCACGCCCCTACAGTCATTGCCAAGCTTTAACTCCAAGATTCGGCAACATGTGTCCAGATACAACAAGGCGCATATCAGTCCACATGTATACTGTGGAAGTTAAGTCTGAACCGCACAGTTACCTACCACAACTACCCTAAAACATCATATAGGGTCTATAGTAGTCCGGTCCAGTATGCCAATCTATGAAATATGCCAACACTGAGTAAACTGACTCAATCCATGCCGTTGCCATCAAAGCAACACAACTGTCCATTGCTGACTGTTCTGGTAGCATCCATGTACCATACTTCTGTCTGACTGTTTCCAGCTGTACTGTCATCACTGATAACATTTTCCCCAATTCAGGTAATTTTTCTTTACCTACGGATCTCCAGAATTTTTAACATTTCTCATTTCCAAATTTTCTGATTTTTTTTTTCTTGAATTTTTCCAAAATATAAATAATCCCTAAAACTCAATTCTCGAATTTTTCCTAAATTCGAAATATCAAATTTTGCATTTTATCCTTTTTCCGAAATTCGGAATAATTACCGAATTTGAAATTTCGCAATTTCTATTATACGCGCCGCACTTCCGTGAACCCGGTTCTCGCCGCCGGTTCGGTCTTCGCGCTGAGCCGAGAACTGCTTCTCACTGAACCGCGCCGAATCCCCTGAACCGGATCTCGCCACCGGTTCGGCCTTCGCGCTGAACCAAACCCCCGCCGGTCGAAGTTATTAATCCGAATTCGGCCGACGCTTAATATATAATCTTAATAATTAATATAAATATTCTCTTAATAATCCACTAATCCCTAATTAACCCTTAATTCGTCTCCTTCCTTCGTCCGTCGTCTGCGAAACCCTAGCCGCCGCAATCGCCGACCATTCCGTCGATTTTCGGCAACTGCGAACAAGGAGAACATGTTCGTACTATCCTAACATTCCAATGATGTCACTAATTCCTAAGATTAAATCAAAATTCCGTCGAAGGAGTTTCATCCGATCCCTAATTGACAATTTATGAAATTAAACGATTCCAGCATTTGAAAACCACCTTAACATGATTAAGCACATAATCAATTTCAACACATGCTTGGTAAAATTCCCGAATTCGGCGGTATAATTTTCCGAAACCCTAAAACCTAACATGCTAAAATTATAATACTGCAATGCATTTCCGACTTCAAATTTTCAATCACATGCTCAGATAGGCATTAACAAAATATTCCATGCTTTAATTTTGCTAAATAACTAATTTAATTTCTGAATTTCCTACCTTTCTTCTCCGGCGACGGTGGCGACGGTGAAGCTCGCACGCGACCAACCGCTGCTCCTCGCCGAACGAAACCGGTACCAATCGATTCTCCTCGATCACGCGAACCTCCAGGTACAAAAAGCCCCTTGAAAGGCTGCCAGAAAATATCGCCGTCCGCCGCGAACACCTCGTCTCCGGCCGCCGTTCGAAACCCTAAGGGCCGAAACGGTTCGGGTTAAATACCCCGCTTAAACCGGTAATAACCCGTTAAGAACCCATTAAGCGCCGGTTGACCTTCTAAAACGCCGCTTAACACCCGATCAGCAGGTTAATCTCCACCGCTGATCTCGTCCGTCCGATCCGCTTATCCGCGGCTTATCCGAACGCACGCGCAAACGCACCTCGGCGAACCGCCCCCGCCTTCGCTGAACCGCTCCGGTCCGGTTCACGCGCGGTAAAAACCAATTTCCGGTTTAATTTAAATGGATTTTCGAATTTCTAAAAATCCAATAAATCAAGGAAAATTACTTAAAAATTCCTCGGTGCTCCGAAAAATCCCCAGAAAATTTCAGAAATTCTAATAGCCTCCAATTGAGCTCCTGGCTCATCCTACTGTCGATCTGAAATCATCCAAGCCAAAAATTAATTTATTAAAGATTCACAAAAAAATTTTTACTGGGTATAACAATCTCCCCACCTTATCAGGAATTTCGCCCTCGAAATTCAGCAAGAAGTTCGGGCCACTTCTCCGCAACCTCCTGCTCTAGCTCCCAGGTTGCCTCCCTTTCGTCATGTCTATTCCACAGAACCTTGACCATAGGAAACGACCTGTTCCTCAGCTGTCTGCTGCTCTCCTCGAGGATGCGAACTGGCAGTTCCACATAAGAAGAATCTGGTGCCACTTGCAAACCAGGAAGGTCATCACCGATACAATGAGAAGGATCTGGCACATATCTCTTCAGATTCGAAACATGAAACACATTGTGAATCCCAGTTAGATGCTCAGGAAGTGCCAACCTGTAAGCCACTTCACCAATCCTCTCCAGAATAGGATAGGGTCCAATGTAACGAGGTCGAAGCTTAGAAGACTTGCCAAACCTGAACAGACCTCGCATAGGACTGATCTTCAGGAATACCCTATCTCCCACAGAAAACTCAACAGCTCTGTGCTTAGGATCATAATATTTCGTCTGGCGATCTTGCACAATACGTAATCTGTCTTGCAATAACTTGACTTCAGCTGTGGTCTCCTGCACAATCTGAGGTCCCCACACCCTCCTGGAATCACCCTCCTCCCAACAAAGAGGGGATCTGCACCTACGCCCATACAATGCCTCGTAAGGTGCCATACCAATCGACGCCTGGAAGCTGTTATTGTACACAAACTCTACTAAGGGTAACCGTCTGGCCCAATCTGTTGAGTAAGTTTGTATGCTCAAGCGTAGCAAATCCTCCAAGGTCCGAATAGTCCGCTCAGACTGTCCATCTGTCTGGGGATGATAAGCAGTACTGAACTTCAACTGTGTACCCATGGCAGTGTGTAAGCTCCTCCAAAACTGTGATGTGAACTTGGCGTCTCTGTCAGAAATAATAGATCGGGGAATTCCATGCAATCTGACAATTTGCTGAATATATACCTCAGCCAATTGTGCCGCTGAATCCGTCTTCTTAATTGATAAGAAATGGGCTGACTTGGTCAATCGATCCACGATGACCCAAATGGCGTCAAAACCTTGTCTGGTACGAGGAAGACCAGTCACAAAGTCCATAGTGATGTCATCCCATTTCCACTCCGGAATCGGTAATCTCTGCAACAATCCTCCAGGTCTCTGGTGCTCGGCCTTAACTTGCTGACATGTAAGGCACTTCTTAACAAAAGTAGCAACATCTGCCTTCAAACCTCTCCACCAGAAAACACTCCTCAAATTCCTATACATCTTGGCTTCTCCAGGGTGCATAGCCAAAGTTCCATAATGAGCCTCTCGAAGGATCCTCTCCCTGAACTCCTGATGTGATGGCACACACCAGCGACCCCTGAAAGTCAAAATGTCGTCTCTGAGAGCAAAGTCTCCTCCCAATCCCTGCGATGCCAACTCTAATTTCTCCTTCAGCTCTTCATCACAAAGCTGAAGATCACGCATCTCAGATAACCAGTCAGCCCGAATAGTCAACGAACTGAGTCTGTGAGCCAGTCTCTGAACAGACAACTGTTCCTGACATCTCTCAACATCCCAATCCAAGTCTGCTATAGAGTCGCAAGCTATCACCGTATGTACAACTGCGTGTCTGCTCAAAGCATCAGCCACTGGATTAGCCTTCCCCTCGCAGTAGTTTATTGTCAACTCGTAATCTTTTATCAGTTCCAACCACCTCCTCTGCCTCAAGTTCAGTTCCTTCTGAGTGAACAGATACTTAAGACTCTTGTGGTCGGAGAAGCAATCTACAGGAACTCCGTACAAATAATGTCTCCATATCTTCAAGGCAAAAATGACAGCAGCTAACTCCAAATCATGAGTGGGATAATTCTTCTCATGATCCTTCAGTTGCCTCGAAGCATATGCTATAACTCTACTATCCTGCATCAGTACGGCTCCCAAACCTATATGTGAAGCATCAGTATACATCTGATACGGCTTCTCCTGTGTAGGTAACATCAATACTGGAGCGGTGCTAAGCCTCTGCTTCAGCTCTAGGAAACTGTTCTCACAACTCTCTGACCACTCAAAAGATTTTCCCTTCCGGGTCAACTGTGTTAGTGGAGCGGCCAGTCTAGAAAAGTGAGGAACAAATTTCCTATAGTATCCAGCCAAACCAAGGAAACTCTGGATCTCAGTGACAGAAGATGGCCGTTTCCAATCAATAATAGCTCGTATCTTGCTAGGATCAACAGCCACGCCTTCTGCACTGACAATGTGTCCCAAGAAGGCTACTGAGTCCAACCAAAAGGAACACTTGGAAAATTTTGCATGCAGCTCATTCTCCCGCAACACTGTAAGCACAGTCCTCAACTGATCTGCATGAGTTTCCCTATCTCTGGAATAAATCAATATATCATCTATAAAGATGATCACAAACCGATCCAGAAAGGCATGAAACACTCGATGCATCAGGTTCATAAATACTGCTGGAGCATTGGTCAATCCAAAAGGTAACACTGTGAACTCGTAATGTCCATATCTAGTACGGAATGCTGTTTTGGGTACATCAGAATCTCTAATCCGGATCTGGTGATAACCCGAGCGTAAATCAATCTTGGAGAACACAGTTGCTCCCTGAAGCTGATCCAACAAATCATCGATGCGTGGTAAAGGGTATTGGTTACGAATAGTAACCTTATTCAATTCCCTATAATCCACACACAGCCTCATACTACCATCTTTCTTCTTGACGAATAAGACAGGGGCACCCCAAGGTGAACAACTGGGGCGTATGAGTCCCTTGTCTAATAAGTTCTGTAACTGAGTCTTCAACTCTGCTAGCTCGGCTGGAGCCATCCTGTAAGGAGCTCTAGCAATAGGAGCTACTCCTGCCTCCAAATCAATCGAAAACTCCACTTCCCTAGCTGGTGGAAGCCCAGGCAGCTCCTCTGGAAACACCATAGGGAAGTCTCTCACCACTGGAATATCTAACATAGGGGTAGTGGTGGCTTGGCTATCGGTCACATAGGCCAACCAACCAGTACAACCCTTACTTACTAACCTCTCTGCCTGAAGAATTGAGATCAGGGGAATCTGCCTGTTCAGACCAAAGTATATCACATCCCCCGAACCAGGCACTCTGATCTTGACCTTCTTCTCCCAACAATCCAACACTACTGCATGGTAGCACAACCAATCCATTCCCAAAATGATGTCGAACTCTGCTAGTGGCACACATATCAACTCTGTCACGAACTCGTGTCCACTAATCAGAATAGATCCTTCAATCTTCTGAACAGTGGGAATCTCTTTCCCATCAGGAAGCCTAACTAATAAGGGTTCCTTCAAGTAACCCTTAGATCCTGATATCTGATTCCAGATTCTCTCAGCAACAAAAGAATGAGATGCACCAGTATTAAACAAAGTCATGCACTGCACGTTGCTAAAATAAAGCATACCTGTGATCACCTCTTGTGACTCTGAAGCCTGCTGCTGAGTTAAAGAAAATACTCTGGGCTGTCCCCCAGATGAACCAACCGGTCCTGTGATCCTCTGTTTCTTCCTTTCCGGGCAGTCGTTCCTTATGTGTCCTGGCTGCTGACAGTGGTAGCAAATAATACCCCCAGTCCGAGTACCTGTCTGTTGCACTGGCCTCTCGAAAATAGGCCGTGGTTGCAACACGCCCTCCTGAGTACCACGGTGGCCTCCTTGTCTTTTGCCCTTTTTGTTCTGTTGGGCATTTCTGAATCCCTTCCTCTTGTTATGAGTCTCTCTCTGGGCCTCCATCCGGGTGTCAATAAGCTCGACGGATCTCGCAGCCTCCACCAAGTCACGAAACCTGGCAAACCGACTCACAACTAGCTGGCGCTGCAGCATAGGACGAAGTCCCTCCAGGAACATCTCACATCTGCGCTCCTCAGAAGGCACCAGCTCTGCGGCGTACCTCGCCAGATAGGTGAACCTCGATAAGTAATCGTTCACTGACATCTGGCCCTGCCTGAGGTGTATAAGTTCCCTCCTGAACTGAGACATAGCAGAAGCCAGAATGTAGCACTCCCTGAATGCCTCAACAAAGTCTTCCCATGCTATCTCGCTGTTCTGGGCCTCCCCATACATGGTGCGCCGCTGGCCTCTCCACCAGGTAGCAGCCTCTCCCTCCAATACTAGAGCAGCAAGTACTACCCTCCTGCTGAATGGACATCCCAAGGCATCAAATAGCTCAAGCATATGAGCCATCCAGTCATCTGCCACCGCTGGGTCAGCCGACCCACTGAAGCTCCGCAGACGCAACCGCATGAAGGCATCGATCCAACGATCCACGGCTGGCTCAACTGGCAATGCTGGGCTCGTCTCTGGGGTAGGAATAGTAGATACAGGTCTGCCTCTAGCTGCTCCATGAGCGGAAAGTCTCCTGGTACCAGCCATACTGTCAAAAGCAACTAATCTGGCATTAGAGTCGTCATTTGGCAATTGGCATATGGACTACCATAGCATAATAAAATGACCAACAGTTCTCCCCACCTTGGGTTGAACTTCTATACATGTCTAGCCCCACTATCCTAACCTAGGGCTGAACTTCTATACATGTCTAGCCCCACTATCTTAACCTAGGGCTCTGATACCACTCTTGTTACACCCCATTTTTTCCTAGGCTGATTTTTGGCATACATTTTTTTTTTTTTTTTACATATAGACAGCTCAGATCGTCCCATACCAACCTGAGTAGCCTACGAAAAACATAGGATATAACACATCATTACACACCTACTTTCCTTAACAATGTGGATCCCATCTCCCGGGTACACCGTCAAATCAGGTTCATGACTCCTGAATTAACAGATGGACTCGCGCAATGTTACTCCTGCTAGACCCAATACTCCTAACCCATACCGATAGGAGAACCGGTCTAATAGAAGTCTGAACCCCCACGGTTAAGTTCCATAGTCATGTAATGACCTCACCATCAAAAATAAAATACATAACATCCTCAGATAAAATATGGCACTCCACACACTATACCACCAAGACAATAAAGTAAAACACTAAATGGAAACTACATCACATCACAAGAATAAGATCCAAGTCCAACAAATACAATATCATCCAACTGGATACATAAGTCAGAATCACCCTCACATAATACAAGACATAAAAATAACAGTCTCACTGAATACATCCAACAGCAACAATCAACTAACCAGAATGTCTTGGATAATCACAGATCAGATCTCCTCCACTAGCCTACTGATCACGATCCACCTAAAGCTGGGTGGCGTCAAGTCTGCCGAGCCACTGGAAAAATATAGATAAAAAGGAATGAGCTACGCCCAGTAGGAAAGACAGCTAGTAAAAACTCACATGCAAGAGAAGGATAATAGCAAAAGTATAGGAATACAGCATAACAATGTAGGGTGGAAAGGCACTCTCAGTCCCAGACTCCAACCAACCACAGTCACCCCAGTCACAACAGAGTAGCTCTCCTCTGATGCTTCCAGGTAGCATGCCAGCGGGACACGCCCATCTCTGCGCACGCATGGCGCCTAGCACCCGACACCGCAGCGTCTCTCGTCATTCAATCTTCTGGTGACTATAGACAAACCCGTCACATAGATCTCTAGCCAACGTGAGACACCCTGGCTAGCCACGGCGAGTCACCCCTACCGCTGCCACTCTCAGGCGCGCAGGCCTACACTCGTGGACCAGAAGAGGTCGACTCAGCCACCGTCCCAAGAAGTCCTCTCCCAACAATTTCCATAGAAGCCACGCCCCTACAGTCATTGCCAAGCTTTAACTCCAAGATTCGGCAACATGTGTCCAGATACAACAAGGCGCATATCAGTCCACATGTATACTGTGGAAGTTAAGTCTGAACCGCACAGTTACCTACCACAACTACCCTAAAACATCATATAGGGTCTATAGTAGTCCGGTCCAGTATGCCAATCCATGAAATATGCCAACACTGAGTAAACTGACTCAATCCATGCCGTTGCCATCAAAGCAACACAACTGTCCATTGCTGACTGTTCTGGTAGCATCCATGTACCATACTTCTGTCTGACTGTTTCCAGCTGTACTGTCATCACTGATAACATTTTCCCCAATTTAGGTAATTTTTCTTTACCTACGGATCTCCAGAATTTTTAACATTTCTCATTTCCAAATTTTCTGATTTTTTTTTTCTTGAATTTTTCCAAAATATAAATAATCCCTAAAACTCAATTCTCGAATTTTTCCTAAATTCGAAATATCAAATTTTGCATTTTATCCTTTTTCCGAAATTCGGAATAAATACCGAATTTGAAATTTCGCAATTTCTATTATACGCGCCGCACTTCCGTGAACCCGGTTCTCGCCGCCGGTTCGGTCTTCGCGCTGAGCCGAGAACTGCTTCTCACTGAACCGCGCCGAATCCCCTGAACCGGATCTCGCCACCGGTTCGGCCTTCGCGCTGAACCAAACCCCCGCCGGTCGAAGTTATTAATCCGAATTCGGCCGACGCTTAATATATAATCTTAATAATTAATATAAATATTCTCTTAATAATCCACTAATCCCTAATTAACCCTTAATTCGTCTCCTTCCTTCGTCCGTCGTCTGCGAAACCCTAGCCGCCGCAATCGCCGACCATTCCGTCGATTTTCGGCAACTGCGAACAAGGAGAACATGTTCGTACTATCCTAACATTCCAATGATGTCACTAATTCCTAAGATTAAATCAAAATTCCGTCGAAGGAGTTTCATCCGATCCCTAATTGACAATTTATGAAATTAAACGATTCCAGCATTTGAAAACCACCTTAACATGATTAAGCACATAATCAATTTCAACACATGCTTGGTAAAATTCCCGAATTCGGCGGTATAATTTTCCGAAACCCTAAAACCTAACATGCTAAAATTATAATACTGCAATGCATTTCCGACTTCAAATTTTCAATCACATGCTCAGATAGGCATTAACAAAATATTCCATGCTTTAATTTTGCTAAATAACTAATTTAATTTCTGAATTTCCTACCTTTCTTCTCCGGCGACGGTGGCGACGGTGAAGCTCGCACGCGACCAACCGCTGCTCCTCGCCGAACGAAACCGGTAGCAATCGATTCTCCTCGATCACGCGAACCTCCAGGTACAAAAAGCCCCTTGAAAGGCTGCCAGAAAATATCGCCGTCCGCCGCGAACACCTCGTCTCCGGCCGCCGTTCGAAACCCTAAGGGCCGAAACGGTTCGGGTTAAATACCCCGCTTAAACCGGTAATAACCCGTTAAGAACCCATTAAGCGCCGGTTGACCTTCTAAAACGCCGCTTAACACCCGATCAGCAGGTTAATCTCCACCGCTGATCTCGTCCGTCCGATCCGCTTATCCGCGGCTTATCCGAACGCACGCGCAAACGCACCTCGGCGAACCGCCCCCGCCTTCGCTGAACCGCTCCGGTCCGGTTCACGCGCGGTAAAAACCAATTTCCGGTTTAATTTAAATGGATTTTCGAATTTCTAAAAATCCAATAAATCAGGAAAAATTACTTAAAAATTCCTCGGTGCTCCGAAAAATCCCCAGAAAATTTCAGAAATTCTAATAGCCTCCAATTGAGCTCCTGGCTCATCCTACTGTCGATCTGAAATCATCCAAGCCAAAAATTAATTTATTAAAGATTCACATAAAAATTTTTACTGGGTATAACAATATCATAGAATGCAACTTCACTAATATAATTTATGAGATTTCTTCAAATGTTTTATAGTAATTAGGTTTTGTTACTACGTAATTTTAAATCTTCGATCATAACCTTTTCATCACCTCCATTTAGTTGAATTAAATTCCTTCAATTTATCTCAACTCAATTTTATTATAATTTATTAAATGTAAAAAATATAATTTATTATTATTTATGTTTATTTACCATAATAATTTGTATTATTTATAAGCGAGGTCTAAACAAAATAAAAAAATAACATTATACTCATCTCAATGAGCTCAATCTAACTAAATATATAATTTTATATTTTCAAATATTTTGCATTCTATGGTTTAGAAAGACCTTAAGAGTAATTTTGGCTCAATATTGATGTGATGATCCACGTGTTGCCATCATTCACAGTAGTATCCTAAAATATAACTTTCTTTAAAAATTTATCTAATTTCTTTCCTCACTTTGATTTGGTAACCTTGCTATGTAGCTCTAAATCTCCTTTTATATGACTTTTATATTGCTTTGATTTGGTTATACTACAATACTTTAAGTTATCTCATTTAACTTTTAATATATATTTACTTTATATTTTAAAAAATAATTTTTCTTATGCATATTTACTCCAGTAATTTTTTTTTCCAAATGAGATTCGATGAAGATGAAAAAATGTAATTGAACTCTTACCGACAATAATTATCTAACTAAATATTCATTCTTGTATTTTTAAATATTTTATTTTCTAGTGTTGTGACATGTTTTACGGGATATTTTTATTGGTAACTTATTTGATGATCGAGTGTGTCGCACTCAATCTCTTTGGTGTCTTTCAATAAAATTTTCTTTTATGATTTTTCTCAATTCAATAATTGTTTTCTTTAGTTATTTTATACTATGTTATAACTCTAAATCTCATCTAAGGTGACTATTACATTTCTATTATTTTGTTATATAAATTTTCTTTTATTTATCTCATTTCATATTTAATATATATTTACTTAATATTAGAAAAATAGTTTATTACTATTTTTGTTCATTTATATTTGTAATTCACAGTAATTCTTAACACGTTATCATAGACATAAAAAAACACCATTGGACTTTTGTCGATATGCTTTATAATGTTAAATATTCTTTTTTATACTAATAATTAATTTGTTTTCTTAGGTTTTGGTATAGTTTGATAAACCTTTTTAAATCATACTTGATTTGAAGAGCAAAGATACCACACTTAACTTATCTAGGATCTTTGGATGCCTCTTTCTTATAAAATTGTCATTTCTTTTGTGTGCTTTACATCATTTAGTTTTGACTTCCTTACAATGCTAAAATTTAGCTTATTTGAGAATCAGTAAAAATTTACATAATATTAAAACAATAACTTATGATTATTTATGTTTAATTTACTTTGTAATTTTCATTAAATATTTTTTATATTTTTAAATATTTAATTTAATAAGATCGACATGTTTTAAAATAAATTTAAATTGATACCTGATTTGATGATGAAGGTATTGCACTAGATCTTCATAATATTTTTGAAAGTAAACTTTTTTTATAACTTATCTCATTTCTTCTAACTATATATATTGATTTGATTTCATTGGTATGTAACTCAAAACCTCCTGTCCTATGACTTTTACATCAAATTAATTTTGTTATTTATTTTAATTTTTTTATTTTATACATAAAAATTCAAATTGATGTCTCATCGAGAAAAGAACAAATGTTCTCGAACTATTGTTGACATGTTTTATGAAATTTAATTTTTTAAAAAATATATATTTTATTTAATAATGTTTTTATATCATTTAGAAGAATGTTTTATTTGTACATAATTTGGAACCTCTTAAATGTGCACAGACAAATTAAATATTTTTATATTTTAAAATATTTTTTTATTTTTTGGGGTTTGGGCATGTTTTTGTTCCTTGGAATGTAGCTTTCTAATTTTATTTTTCTTATTTCTTCAAATATTTCTCTTTGGTTTCGTAATATTACAATGAAACTCCTAATCTTCTCTGGTATGACCTTTGCATTGCTCCAATTGGGTAAAATTACATTACTTTATTTTGACTTATTTTAGCTTTAATATATATTTATGAATACAAAAATATTAAATTTTTTATGTTTATTGAGCTTGGACATTCGCAACAATACATAATGAGGTCAAATGGATACAAAACAAATGTCAATAGTTAATTTGAGTAATTACAATGAATTAGAAAATTAAATCAGCACAAAAATTAACAAATAATTATTTTAATATTTTGTAAATATATATTAAAATAGAAGTATAAATATTGAAGCAATATAATACAAACCAATCAAAGTGATGTAAAAGGTGCATAAGAGAGAATTATTGTTTCATAGCAATATACCCAAATCAAAGCAAAACTATGCAAAAAAAAAAAGATAACTTATATAAAAAGACTTGTATTCTAAGATACTAAGGTGATTTATAGTAGCATAAGTGATCTTAAGGTCTAGTTCGAAATGATGTATCTTGTAAGACATGACAAAATTAAAAAAATAATTAATTTTTTAAAAAAACAAAAATAATTTTTAATTTGATAGAGTTCATTTAAGCATCTCTAGTAATATTAAGTTTGCCTCAATCAGACCTTGTTTGAAATTTCTATGAATTACCAAAGTCGCATTCCAATATACTAAATAGATTGAATGTAAAATCAATGATCAACAAATTAGATACAAATTGAATAAACTCATAAAATATAACATATCCATAAAAAAAGATAAAATTAAAAAAAAAAAAAATTAATTAAATAGATCTCATCGAGATGAATCTAATGACGTTTGCTTCATCATAATCTGACCTCACTTGGAAATACTTCATATTTCCAATGTCAATAAGCATAAATAATAATCAATTGGTGTTTTAAAAATGAATAAATAATTATTTAAATTGGAATGAGAGAAATTAAAGTGATGCAATATAAGAAAATCTAATTGATTAAAGGCTCACCATAATGTGGATTTAGCCTTGGATATTATAATTTCCAAATTAAAGACAAAATTTTGAACAAATATGATAAATTGTATAAGAAATATACATTCCAAGGTAATAAAGTGTGTGACATACTTGGTCATGAAATTGAATACAAAATAAATACCTCATGAAGTGCACGCAAATAATAAAAATTAAAATATTAAAAATTATAGAAATGAATATATTATTTGATAGAGCTTGTTAGATACTTTTCAAAGACATTTGTTTCATCTCAATAGAAGATCATTTGGTATTAAAGCAAATTATTAAGCTTGATAAGCATAAATAATAAAAAATTTGAAATAATATAACATAATCAAACTAAACCAATGCTAATATCACATGATAAGAGATTAGAACTACATAGCAATATAATAAAAAAAGTGAGAAATTTGAATAATTAAGAAAAATTTTGTAGGAAAATTGCATTTGAATATATAAAGAAAACCTTGAGTAGAATGCTTGATCACTAAATTGCTTTTCGAACCAAATGCCTTATAAAGGTGGTGAAAGTCATAAAAATTAAAATATTTTAGAAAATAGTTAATTTAAATGAACTCCTCCAGGCCTATATGTGGACCTCTTTTGTCTTAATAAAACCTTATTTGGAACTATTACAAATTACAAAGGTGAATAACCATAATGTTAATAATGTATTTCTCAAAATTAAGTAAATATATAATAAAGTTGAAAGTAAACAAATTAAAATATCTAATTTAGCACAATTAAAGCGACTTAAAAGTCACACGAGATGTGAATCAAAGTTTCATTATAAAATGGCAAAATAAAATTGAAAACTTTGAATAAATGGCATAAAGTTTACTTGAAATTTTGAATCTAGATACTAAGGAGATCAAATGTAATGCATTTGATCATCAAATCGGGTATAAATTAAATTGGCTTATAAAGCTTACTTAAGCTATAGATAACTAAATATTAAAAAATTTTGAAATCAATATTTAGTTCAATAATATTGGTCCAAATAAGTGCAATCACATCTTTTTCATCATGACCAGACCACATTCAGAATTTGGACAAATAGGCAAAGTTAAAAGGAATTAATGACAATAAATTGCGATTTAAATATTAAGTAAATATATACAAAGACTAAAAAAGTTAAATTGAAATAATATAATATAACCAAATTGATGTTTAAGGTCACATGGGATGACAATTAGAATTTCATAGTAAAATAAGAAAATTAAAGTAAAAAATTTCAAAGAAATAAGATATGTACCATAGGAAAGTTGCATTTGAAGATAATTATTGATTGACTGTAACAACTTGCATCATGAAATCAGCTACAAATCAAAATGACTAATAAAGTATGTAAAAATCTTAAAAACTAAAATTTTTAAATGTATAAAAATGAATATTTAATGGATAAAGCTCATCCAGATGAATCAAATGGCATTTTCTTTGTCTCGAATGGACATTATTTTTAATTAGAACAAAAAACTAAAATAAATAATAAAAATTTATTATTTAGGTTTTAAGTAAATAAACATTAAGCTTAAGAGAGATAAGTTGATGAATTGTAACTTCATCTAATCAAAGTCATGTAAAGGTCATAAGAGAGGAGAACTAGAGTTTCTTAGTAATATAACAAAATAAAATAAAAAACTTCAAAGAAATGAGTCCATGTTTACGTAAAAATTGCATTCCAAGATACAGTGAAGGTCGACTCTTGCATCCTTAATCATTAAATGAAATACTAATCAAAATATCTTATAATGAGTGCCAAAATAGCAAAAAAAAGGTATTTAAAAAATATAATAATTTTTTTTTATATAGAGCTCATTAATTCACCTTTATTAGACTTTCCTTAAATACTACGAATTAGTAATGTAAATAACCACAAATAATAAGTAATTATTATTCAAATATTAAGCGAATAATTATTAAAGCTAAAATGAGATAATTGAAGTAAACTATTGTGAAGAAATAATATGTCCAACAATGTTCGTTTAACTTGCTCAAACCTCATTGAGATTTATTATGAAATACCAAAGAAGAAAAGGCATAAATAATAAATAATTGTTAATTTAATATTAGTCATACATATATATAGTAAAGTTGAAAGGAGTTAAATTAAAATAATATAATATGACTAAATTAAAGTAATGTATAACTCACATGAGATGAGACATAGATTTACATTGTATTATAACCAAGTTAAAATGAACAATTTGAAGATTTTAGATTAATTTCATGGGAAAGTTACATTTCAAGATAGTAATAAGACTGAGTGCAACAACCATGATCGTTAAGTATGGTATGCATAAAAATTTCTTCAAAAAGATGTCAAAAACCTTAGAAATAAAATACCTTAAAATATAAAAGAAATGAATACTTAATTGAATAATGCTCTTTGAGATGAGTTCGATGACATTTATTTCATCTTAATCAAACTTCATTTTGAATTACTTAAAATTTAAAAATAAATAATAATGAATAATCAAAATATTATTATTTTAATATTAGACAAATATATATTAAAGTTGAATTGTTATAAATTAAAGAAATATCATATAACCAATAAAAGCTTTGTAAATGCCACATGATAACATATTTAGGCTTACATAAGAGTAACAAAATCAAACTAAAACAAGTGAACAAATGAAATAAATTATAAAGAATAGTTGTGTTGTAGGATATAAAGTATATCGAGTATGATATCCTCAATCATCAAATCATGTACGAATCAAAATGACTCATAAAGCATGTCAACCCTAAGAAAGTAGAATATCTAAACATATAAAAAAACAAATTTTTAATTAGATTGACATCATTGACTTGAGTCGAATGATCTTTACTTTTTTTGGATCAAACTTCTTTTTGAATTACTATAAATTAGATAAATAAACAAACCCTTATAATAATAAATTAAATTTAAAGATAAGCAAATATGGAATTAAGCAAAAAAGATATCAATGAAAGCAAAGAAATGTTTCCAAATTAAATCAATGTGAAGCTGACATGAGAGGAGAGTTATAACTTTATAGTAATTAACCAAAGTAAAAAAAAAGTTCAAGAAATAAGATAGATTATTTGTAACGTTTATATTCGAAGACACAAATGAAATAAAGCATAACATCTCCAATCATTAACTAAGCGATTAATAGAAATATCTAATAAACTGTGCCAAATCCTTGAAAAAGTTTTGAAAATATTGAAAAGAATTTTCAATTGAATCGAGCTCATTCAAATTAGTCCATCAACATTTTTTATATCAATTGGAACTTATTCGGAGCTATTATACTAAAGTAAACATGCATAAATAAAAATAAATTATTATTTTAACATTAAAAAATATATTAAAGTTTAGATGAGATAAATTGAAGCTATGCAATAAAACAAATAAAAGAAATGTATAAATTGTACAAAATATATTAAAGCACTTTTTAAATTATAAAGAATTATGAAATTTAAAAAACATAAATAATAATAAATTATTATTTTAACATAAATAAATAAATATTATAACTTAAATATGAGAAATAGAAGCAACGTAATATAATCAAAACAAAGTATTGTAAAGTTCACATGAGAGGTGAATTAAAGTTTCATAGTAATATAACCATATTGAAATAAAACTTTTAAATAATGAGATAAATTATTTGGGATAATTATATTTTAAGATAATATGGAGATCATTTGTAATATTCTTGATTATTAAATCAAGTGTGAATCAAATTATCTTGTAAACCATTCCAAAATGCAAGAGTGTAAAATATTTAAAAAAATATGAAAATAAATCTTTACTTGGATAGAGCTTCTCAAGACAAGTCCAAAGTCATTTGTTTCTTGTCCATTAAACCTCATTTAAAATCACTATAAATTAAAACAATAAATAGCAATATATAATACTAAATAACTATTTTAATATTATGTAACTATATAAGAAAGAACAAATTTGATTTATAAAGAAATATCCTAATATAAAAAAATTATGAAGAAATTAGATTACGTATAAAAGAAAGTTACATTCCAAGGCATTAAGCAACTCAAGTGCAACATCTTCAGCCATTAAATCAATCATAAACAAAAATATATTATAATGCATGCCAAATTTTTGGAAAATAAAATTTTTAAATATATGAGAAAAGGTTTTCAGTTTCATAGTCATATAACAAAATTAAAGCAAATCATTTTTAGAAATTTTTGAAACAATGTATGAAAAAGTTTTATTCCAAGAACATATAATTTTAAATATATAAAAATAATATTTAAGTAGATACAACTCATCAAGATTAGTACAATAATATTTCTTTTGCCTATGTTGGACATCGAATAGAATTGTTGTGAATAACAAAATTAATTAAACATAAATAACATTAAAGTAGAATTTTAATATTATATGAATATATATTAAGCTAAAAATGAGATGAATTGAAGCAATGTAATGCCACCTAATCAAAGTGATTTAAAGTGATACAAGAAGTCAACAAGAGTTTCATACTAATATATCCAAATCAAACCAAAACATTTAAGAAAATTAGATAAGTTATATAAGAAAATTGCATTATGTACTTTGAAAATCAAGTGTAACGTTCTTGAACATCAAATAAGACATAATCAAAATTTCTTACAAAGCATCCCAAAACATAACAAAGTTTTTTTGAAAAATATAAAAATGAATATATTTTATTTTTTAAAGCTCATCTTGATGAGTCCAATGTAGTTTGCTTCATCTCTATTGGACTTCATTTTGAATTTTTATGAAATAACTATTTAAATCGGAATAAAAAATAATAAAGTATTATTTCAATATTAAATAAATATATAATAATGCTAAATTAAGACAAATTAAGGCATTGTAATATAAACAAAATAAGGTGATGTAAAAGTGACATGATAGAGCATTTATGGTGTCATAGTAATCTAGCCAAATAAAATAAAAAAATTTGAATTAATTTGATAAATGGTATAGGAAAGTTTTATTCCAAGATATTGAGCAAATTGTGTGTAATATTCTTGAATATCAAAATAGATGTGAATTGAAATATTTTCATAAAACATGCCACAATTATTTAAAAATATAAAAATTAATTTTTGGTTGAGCTCCTTAAGATGAATTTGTTTACATTTGTTTCATCACCATGACACTTCATTATGAATTATTGTGAATTAAAAATTTTAATTTGCATTTATAAAAGTAAACTACTATTTAAATATTTTATAGATATATATTAAATATGAAATAAGATAAACTAAAGTAATGTAATAGAACAAAACAAAAGTTAGGTAAAGTTCATATGAGAGAAGATTTGGAGTTACGTTGTTGTAGAAAAACATCAAATCAAAAACTTTAAAGAAAAGAGTAAAATTGCATTGGAAATTTTTATTCTAAGAGATAAGGAGAATAAGTGGAATGGCTCCTATTTAAAATATAAAAAGGAATATTTAATAAGAATGAGTTGAAATGGCTCATAAACTATACCAAATTGCTAGAAAATTAATTATTCAAAATAAATATTTGTTGTAAAAGTGTTTATCGGGAAGAGTCAAAAAAGAATAGTTTCAATTTGATTGGCTCCTATTTTAAATTACTGTGATTTATTGTGGTAAATAAGCATGAATTACAAAAAATTATTAATTAATTATTAAGAAAATATATACTATAGCTAAAATAAGATAAATTAAAGTAATATAATATAAATAAATCAATGCATTATCAAGGTAACATGAGATAAGTTTTAGATTTACAAAGTAATATAAAAAATTCAATGTGAAAAATATGAATTAAAGAGATACATTATTTTGAGAAGTTGTATTTCAAAATAATATGGGGATCGAGTGTAACATTATCGATCATTAAATCAAGTATTTTCAGAATGTATCATTAAAAAGCATGAAAGGTTCTAAAATAAAATACTAATAATATATAAAAATAAATATATAAATTCATAGAACTTATTAAGAGAGTCAAACAAAGACTTTTTTGTCTCCATTGGACCTCATATAGAATTATTACAAAAAAAAAATTAATTAAGCATAAATAATAATAAATTATTAGTTAAATATTAAGTATATATATGCATATATATTAAAGCTTAAATGAGCAAAAAATTGTAATGTAATATAAAAAAATCAAAGTATTGTAAAATCTACTCTAGAGAAGATTTTTTATTATATAGTAATATAATCAAATGAAAAAAAATTTGAAAAAAATAAGAAAACTTGTACAAGAAATTTGCATTCCATGATGCTAAGGAGATAATATCCTCAATAGTCACATAAAGTATGATGTGAAATGTCTCATAAACCATCTCAAAATTATATTGAATAAAATAATAAAAAAATATAAAATGAATACTTAATTAAATAGAGCTCTTTAAGACTAGTCCAACAAATTTTGTTTCATCTCCATCAAACCAAGTTTCGAGTTTTTGTAAATTACAAAAGGAAAAAAACATAAATAATAATAAATTATTATTTTTATCGTTAAGTTAATATATACCAAAATTTAAATGAGATAAATTGATAGAATATAATATAAGTAAATCAAAGTGATTTAAAGCTCACATTATAGGAGATTTAAAGTTAGATAATATTATAACAATATCAAAGCACAATGTTTGACAAAATAAAAAATTGTATAGAAAAGTAGATTTCCAAGATACTAAGAATAATAGATAAAAAACTATATATCATAAAATGAGGTATGAGTGAAAGGACTAATAAAACTATTAGAGGCAAAAAAATAATATATTTTGAAATATAAAATTAGATATTTAATTTCATGGAGCTCACTGAGACAAATCCAATCACATTTAGATTCATTTATGTTAGATCATGTTATGAATTACTATAAGTTACAAAGTAAATAAACATAAATAAAAAGAAATTTATTTTTTAATATTAATGAAATGTATATTAAGGTTGAAATGACTTAAATAAAAATAATTTAGTATAATAAAAATCATGATCAAGTAAATGTCACATGAAATAAGAATATAATTACAAAGTATTAGAATAAGATCAAAGTAAAACTTTTGAGAAACGAGATCAATTTTGCCAGAAAGTTGTATTCTAAGATACCAAAGAAATTAAAATACCTCATAAAGAGTGCCAAAGTCTTTAAAAATAAAAAATTTAAAATACTAAAAATGAGTGTTTAATTACACTAAGCTCATCGAAACATGTCCAACAATGTTTATTTTTTCTCAGGTGGATCTCATTTAGAATTACTATAAATTTTGAAATTTAAAAAACATAAACAATAATAAATTATAATTTATGAATTTAGCAGAATAATAATTTAACTAAAATGAGATAAATTAAAGAAGGGTAACATAACTAACTTAAGTAGATGTAAAAGTCATAGTAGAATAGACATTGAGTTTTATAATAATATGACCAAATAAAATTATAACACTTGTAGAAAAGAAATAAATTATGTAAGAAAGCAGTATTTTAAGATATTAAGTAGATTGAATGTAACATCTTTGATTATCAAATGACCTATGAATCATAATATCATTTTAAGTGTGCTAAAACATTAGAAAATAATATATTTGAGAAAAATAAAAAAATAACCATATAATTCGAAAGTGCATGTCAAGATCTTTCCAACAACATTTATTTTGTCTTGAAAGAATGTCATATTGAATTACTACAAATTAGAAACATAAATAAGCATAAATAATAATAAAGAGTTATTTTAATATTAACCAATTATATATTGAAGCTTAGATGAGATAAATTGAAGCCATATAATATAATTAAACAAATGTGATCTAAAAGTCACACTATAAGAAATTTAGAGTTATATTTTAGGATAACACAATACAAGTAAATATTTTGAAAAACTAATTTAAATTAAGTGAGAAAATTATATTTGAAGGAAGAGTGTTGTATCCTTAATCATTAAATAATGAAAAGAAATCAAAATATCTCATAAAGCATGCAAAAATCATAAAAAATAAAGTATTTGAAAATAAACAAATAAATATTTATTTAAATAGTGTTGTCAATAGTGATCTAATAAGATTTGTTTCGACTTCGCCAAACCTCATTTGGAATTATTTTATATTACCAAAGTCATTATAATTCAAAATCCTAAAAAATAAAATATTTAAATATGTAAAAATAATTATTTATTGGGTAGAACATTTTGAGACAAGGCTAAAGATTTTTTTGCATCACGATAAAATCTAATTCAGAATTATTACATAATACAATGGTAAACAACATTAAAGAATATAAGTTATTATTTTAATGTTAGAAAAAATATATATTATAGCTAAAAAGTTAGATACATTAAAGAAATGTAATAAAATAAAATCAAAGTGATGTAAATGTTACATCATGGAAGATTTAGGATGACATAGAACTGTAAGGAAATCTTGTTCAAACATAGTTTGGAAATATTATGAATTTCCAAATTAAGTAAGCATAAATTATAAAAAAACTATAATTTTAATAGTAAGTAAATATATATTAAAAATATAATAAGATAAACTGAACTAATATATGCTTACCAAATCAAAGAGATGTAGAGGTTCCATAAAAATGATTTAAGATTACATTGTAAGATAATGAAATCACACCGAATAATTTCTAGAAAAAAGAATGAGTGTGACGTTCTTATTCATAAAATTAGCTATGAATCAAACTATTTCATAAACTTTGCAAAAGCTAAAGAAAATAAAACTTTTAAAAATATAAAAATAAATATTTAAATGTTTAGAGCTTCTTGGGATGTGCACAACAAACTTTCTTTCATCATAATTAGAACTCATTTCAAAATGATGTAAATTACAAAAATAGATAAAGATAAATAATTATAACTTATTAAACTTTTGTTAAAGAAATATATACGAAAGCTAAAATAGATTAAATGAAGCAATTCAATGTAACCAAATCAACGCCATGTAGACGTTATACAAGAAGTGATCTGAAGTTAAATAGTAATTTAACAATAATAATGTGAAAGCTTTGAAGAAATGAGAAACAGTTCTAAAGAAGTTAAAATTCTATGACTCAATGTGGATTGAGAATTACATTTATGATTTTCCAATAAGGTGGGAATTGAAATTACTCATAAGGTATACAAAAACTTTAGAAAATAAAATATTTTAAAAAACAAAAAATAAATAATTAATTTGAGAGAGCTCATTGAGATGAGTCTAATAATATTTATCCAATCTAGATCTAACTTTATTTGGAATTGTTGTGAATTATCAAAATAAAAAAGCAAAACTAATAATAAATTATAATTTTATTATTAAGTAAACATATAACTAAATAAAAGTGATATAAAGGTCACATTCTATGCAAAAACTTTGACTAAATAAGATAAAATGTATAAGAATGTAGCATTACATTTGATGTCAATTTGATCGAAGACATTCTTTAAATGAAATTTTCTTGTACAAAACATCTATTTTCTTAAAATATTTTACTTTTATTTTGTTATGTTAATAACTCAAAATCTTTTTTCATGCCACCTCTACTGTGGTTTTATTAAGTCAGATAAAATTAATATAATTTATCAAACTTCAAATTTAATATATATTTACTTAAAATCAAAATATTAATTTGTTAATGTTTATGTAACTATAATTTGTTAATTCTCTATAATTCAAAATGATGTTCAACCCAGATGCAACGAATGTCGTTAAACTCACCTTCACACGCTCTATCCAATTAAATATTCATTTAAAAATTTATAAATACTTTATTTTGTGGCATTTTGGCACACTTACAAGAGATTTTGTTTTTTACCTTAATTAATGACCACAATGCTACACTCGACATTTTATTATGTTGGATTGCAACTTTCCATATAATTTAACTTATTTATTCAAATTTATTATTTTTATTTCGATATTTTAATATGAAACTGTAATTATCTTTCCTTACTTTTACATCACTTTGATTTGGTTTTATTAAATTTATCTGATTTCAACTTTAGCACACACGTACATGTAGATATGCATATGCACACTAGAATGCATGCATACACACATGCACCCCTATGCATACCCACTACACACACATACATCTAGACAAACTTGCACACATGCATGCACACACACACACACACAAATACATATATAGACACACATTAGTACCTTCTACATATGCAAGCACACATAAATGGACCCACGTGCTCACACCGCAAACCCACTCACATACACATACACACACACATAAACACACACACACATGCATGTACATCAATGCATGTGCACAACCATACATACATACACACACATGCACCCACACATATACACACATGTACACATATGCAAACATACACTCAAAAACACACATGCATATACACACACAAAAAAACACACCCATGCATATATATACAAGCACACACACACATGCAAGCACACACAAGCATACACATAGGTGCATGTGTACAAACATGTGCACACATCTACACACACACTTATGCTCATGCACACAAGCTTGCATGCACATGCATAGCACAAACATACATGGACTTGCACGAGCACACAAATGAGTCCTTACAAGCACACACCAACCTACACACACATGCACAAGCATGCACACCTGCACACATACACACCCACAAACACACATATGCATGCATGCTCTCACACACACTTGAATGAACAAACATATGCAAACATGCACGCATCCATAGACATAGTAGTGCACACACACCTGCACAAACTAACACAAACCCACACCAACACACATATACTCACCCATACATGTATAAGCATAGGAACATACACACACATAATAAATACACACATGCACATACATGATATGTATAGCCATGCATATGCACACACACCTACACACATGTGCACATATGCACCCACAAACATGCACACATGTGCACACACACATGTACATATGCACATACACACAAAAACATGCAAGCACACACGTGCATGCACATGCTCACAAAGATGTCCACCCTCACATACATGCATACCAACACACACACAAACACACATACTAACATAGTGTGCATCTACTAACAATGAACACACATATACACACATAGATACATACATGCACACATAGATACACAAATACCTACCCACACTAACAAGTGCATGCAAGCATGCACACGCATGCAAATGCACATGCATGAATGTATGCACACATGCTTGAAAGTATGTACATGCTCGAATGCATGGACAACTACAGACACCCACAAACACACACACACTTGCACACTAATACACATATGCACATAAACATAGGCATATGCACACACACAAACATACAAATAAATACATAAACACAGGCATAGAAACATGTATATGCTCACACACAAACACAAAACACATATATACATGCACACACATGCAAATGCATAATCAAATAAAAGTAGATGCACATACATGCACATAGAAACATGCACACAAACACATGCACATGCATGCACACACACACATGCATAGTTACACAAATATGCATCCACATACACTTAGGCATTTGGGCATGCACACACATACAAACATGCATGCATGTCCATGCACATGCATACACACACACATGCATGTACACATGCACACACACACACACCTTAATAACTCATATACACACACACAAACACACTCACACACATATACACATACTTGCACATGTGTAGCCATGTAAACATATTCACACACATACACATACACAACACACATGCACAAGCACACACACATGTTCAAACATAGGCACACGCACATGTACAAACATATGCATACGCACATGAATACACACATGCATGCACATGAGCTCACATACACATGCACACATACAAACACACACACACACGCAAACACAAACATGCATGCATATGTGAACACACATGCAAACACTTGCACACTAAGGCACTCACACATGCACAGTAATATGCACACACACATACTTATCCACAAACATATATGCACATATGCACACACACACACACAAATACATATGCACAAGGATATGCATATGTCACACATGAAAAAGTACAAATACACACATACACACACTGACACACAAAAAACCATGCATATACACATGCACCCACGCACACTCACAAACACACACATGTAAGAACACAAGCACAAGCACACAAATGCATACATGAATAACACACAAACATGCATGCATGTACACACACACATACACACATGTGTGCATGCAAATACACACTGAATCATACACATATGAACATACAAACACTTGCACTCATGTTCACACACACATGCATGCGTATGCACACACGCATGAAAACAATTGCACACATATACACATATAAATGTAAATGCATCCATACACACACACAAACATAGACATACTAACAAACACATGCACATAAATGAACATACACACATGCATTCATGCATGCACACACATAAATACACACAAGCATCGATATAATTGAAAACACACTCACATAAACAAAAGCTCTAGCCACAAACATACAAGCACGCACATAAACGCTTACACGCACACACATGCATACACATGCTCATCGATGCACACAAATGCAAATACAGATGCGCTCACATGCAAATGCCCACACATACGCACATGCACTTGCACAAATAGGCCTATACACATGCACACAAACATAATCACACATCTACACACATGCATGCACATGCACACACACTCACGTACACATGCATATGCTGACACACACTCATACAAACAAAAACACACACATGCAGATGCACATACATATGCAAATATATGTACACACACACATTGAAATGGATACACATGCACACATGGATATGCACACATGCATGCTCATGCACGAATATATGAACACACAAAAACACACATAAATGCACACACGCACACATACACACATTAAAGTGTGTACTCACACATGCACACACATACGCAAACATACACACTTGCATCCATAAAGATAAGTGCATACACATACATACATGCATATCTAAATGCACACACATGGGTATGTATGAACACATGCACACACACATAATCCACATGCATGCATGTACACACACACTCACACACATGCATGCACACACCACGCACACATTCACAAACATGAATAAATACTTGCACACATGCACAAAGGCACACACACACATGCAGACAAGGGGCATAAATATGCCTATACAAACACATACACACACATGCACACACATGTACACAAACATGACATACACACACACACACTAATGTGTAAACATAAATGTAAACACATACAAACACATACATACATGCATAAACATGCACACATACATGCATGCACACATAAGAATACCAACACACACACACACATATGTACACATAGGCACACCCACACATACACACACACACATAAACATAAACACATGAAGGCTCCTACACACATGGCTATTCACATACACACACATGTGCACACACACATGATGAGAAGCACACACACTCACATAACTACACACACATGCACACGTACATGTGCACACAAGCATATACACATATACACATGTGGGGGCACACACACACAAGCATAAGCATGCATTTAGACACATATTTACATATGTACACATCCACATGCACACACACAGATGCACATGCATAAAAACATATGCACACATGCAACATGTACACACACATGCACATACACACACGTGCACGCACCTGCACATATACCTATCCAGGCACACATGCACACACACACACACATACACTCGAGTGCATGCATGCTAAGGTGAGTACAAATTCACAAATAGACACACAAACACATATATACACATGTAGTCACATTGGTACTCAAAAACATGCACAAAGATATAAACACTTGCCCTAAAAGCACATGTGCACATATAAATACACATAAAGGCACACAAACATGTACATGCACATCCATACACACACTCACAAACACAAATACACCCATACACACATGCACAAACAAACACATGTGAACACTCACATGCACAAATACACAAAGGCACACAAGCGACATACACCCACATACACACACATATGTGGACATGTGCATGCACATACATGTGCACACACACATATGAACACACACATGCACAAAAATGCATCCACACACATACACACATTCATGCACATAATCTCATGCACACACATAGGCACATGCACACACACATACATAAGCACAAACATGCACATAGGCACACAAACACATGCACACATAATCATGTACACACTCACAAATACTCTCACACATGTAAACATGCACACACAAACAACATAAATGCAAACATAAGCACACACATGCAAATTTACACACTAACATGCACATACATAGACGTTCACATGCAAATGTACATATACAATCCATATGCTCACACATACATACACACAAATATGCATACACCCACACACATTGATGCCAATGCCACACACACACACACCTTAGTGCAAACACAAACCTAATGAAACACACAAAAACACACACACACACACACTCATATATACATAGTTTTATATGTACAAATGCACACATGCACATACACACAAATATGCACATACACACCCATTCAAATGCACATGCACTTGTACACACAAATGACCATGCACACACATGCACATGCACACAGAAACAAGTTCACCCACACACATGTCTGTTTGCACTCACATGCACACACATAGATGCATACGCACATACACATTGATAATCACATCCAAGAGTGCATACCCATAAGCTTCCATATACACATGAACATGTAGGCACACACACATTTACATATGTACACGTGCACACATGCACCCACACACACACACATAAACACATTTGCACATACCTATGCACACACATGCAAATGCTTAAGCACACACACATGGACAAAAAAGCGTATGCATACACAAGCATAAATACACACATTTACTTGCATTTGCACACACACATGCACACAAACTTGCATACACATATGCTGAATACAAGCATGCACATGTTTGTTTTTTTTGTTTATGCTTGTCGATGTATGTGTTCTTGTGCATGTGCGTATGTGTGTGGTTGTACGTGTGGGTGTGTATGTTTGTGTGTGTGTTTGTGTGTATGCATGTGCATATGTGCATGTGTGTGTGTGTGCATGTTCCTTATTTTAATATAATGTTTCTAAAATTTTAGCATGATTTATTTGTCATTTGATTTGTAACTGATTTCACAAGTATAGTGATGCACCTCAGCTGTTTGCTATAATGGAATGTTTTTTTGTACAATTTATCTCATTTCTTTAAAAAAACATTATTTAGTTATATTACTTTATAACTATAATTATCTTACCTTATGAAACTTACATCACTTTTCTATTTTTCATAATATTTTCTTTTAAATATATATTTTCTTAAATTTAAAATAATAATTTATTAGTATTTATTATTATTCATTTGGAAATTTGTAATAATTCCAAATGAGATCTAATCAATAGAAAATAAATATCATTGATTCCATCTCCATGAGCTTTAACAAGCAGAAAAAATATTTTTATATGTTTAAATATTTTATTTACCTGGAGTTCTGTAAATTTTAAAAGTGAATTAGAGTTTTTTTAGTATTATAATAAAATTAGAGTGAAATTTTTTGATAAATGAGATAAATTATACGAGAAAAGTGTATTCTAAGAAACTATGTAGATCAATTGTAACATACTTGATCGTTAAAAAAAGCTATTGATCAAAACTACTTATAAAATGCATTAAAACATAAGTCAAGAAGAATAATAGAAAATAAAAAAATGAAAAATTAATTTCATATTGATAATGAAAATGAGTCCATTAATGACTTTCTTCAATCAAATCTCGTTTATAATTACAACAAATTGCTAATGTAAATAAGAAAAAAATAATAAAATATATTTATTTTAATTTGAAGAAAATATGTGTTAAATATAAGACCAGTTAAATTGAAGAAATGTAATATAGCCAAATAAGAGAGATGTATAACTCAAGGGAAAGATGATCTAAGATACAAAAGATATCAAGTGCACATCCTCGATGGTTAAATTAGGTCAGAATCAAACTGACACTTTATACTTCAAAATTAATTAGAAAAATAATATTTTAAAAACTAAAATGAATATTTATAGATATAAGAACTCATTGAATTAATTTTAAAATAATATTTGTTACATTATGGTCAGATTTCATTTGAAATTGTTGCTAATTACAAAAGTAAAAAAGGCGACAAATTTGCATAAATTATTATTTAAACTAATGAAATATATATTAAAAAAAATAAGATAAATTACATGTATATTATATTACTTCAATTTATCCCTTTTTAGCTTCATTCTATGTTAAATTAATAATAGAATAGTAATTCATCATTATTTATGCTTATTTATTTTTCTTATTTGTAGTAATTACAAATGATATCAGATTGAGACAACTAAATCTCATTGCAAAGATATTGATAAGCATTATCATTTTAAGTAATCATTTTTATATTTTAAATTATTTTATTTTCGATATTTTTAGCAATCCTCAAGAGAAAATTTGACTCATACCATATTTGAGGACAAATGCTGTTATTCTCAATCTCCTTATTATCCTTGGATGCGACATTACCATAAACTTTTCATAATTTTTTAAATTTCTTTGCTTTGATTTCGTTATATTACAATGTAGCTATAAATCTCATATTCTACAACATTGATATCACTTTACATTACGTCACTTTAATTTATAACATTTTTGTTTTAATGCAATTCTTCTTAATTTCACAATTATAATTGATTATTATATATTCTTTTTTTTTTTAATAATTTGTAATAACTAAAGAAATGTCGAATTGAGACAAAGCAAACCTTGTTGCCTTATTCATTATGAACTTTATTCAATTAAATATTTGTTTTCTTTTTGTTTTAAAAATTTTATTTTAAATGTTTTTTTTACTTTTTTATGAGACATTTAAATTCATTTTGATTTTAAATATAGAAGCCACATTTGAGCTCTTTAGTATTTCGGATAACAACTTTCTCGTATAATTTGTCTCTTTTCTTAAAATGTTTTCGTTTGATACAGTACGTGGCTATTCAACTCTAATTTACCTCCTAAGTGATGTTTACAAATCTTTGATTTGGTTATATTAAATTATCACAATTTAGCTAATTTAATCTTTAATATTCATTTACCTATATTTAAAAAATAATAAATTATTATTATGTCTATTTACTTTATTAGTTCGTAATAATTCCAAACAACGATCAATAGAGATGAAAATTATGTCATTGAACTTGTGATGACGATCTTTATTAAATTCATTTTTTTATATTTTAAAAACTTTTCTTGTAGGGTTTCACCATGTTTTATGTGATGATTTGATTCATAGTTGATTTGACAATAAATGACGTTACACTCCATCTTAATAGTTTCTTGGAATATAATTTTACCATAACATTTAACTTATTTAACTTTTTCTATTTGAATAGGTTATATTTATATGTTACTCTGAATCTCCTAATGAGTCACCTTTACATTAGTTTGAATTAGTTGTATTAAGTTATTTCAATTTAACTTATTTTCAGTATTAATGTAGCTCAACTTACTATTTAAAAAATAAATTATTATTATTTACACATTTACTTTAATAATTTATAGTAATTATTAATGAGGTTTGTCGGAGATGAAACAAATATAGTAATTTTTTATTTTTTAGTGCTTTACTTTCTTGTGATTTAGCATGAGTTATATGGAATTTTTGTTCGTACCAATTTTAAGATCAAGGATGGTAAACTTGACCTCCTTAATATCTTGTAATGCAACTTTCCACTATAATTGACCTCATTTTTAAAATTTATTTTAATATGGTTATATAACTATGAAACTCTAAATCTACTTTCATGTCACTTTCACATAGCATTGTTTGCTAATATTACAATTATTCAATTTTTTTATTTATATTTTAACACATATTTACTTAATATTTAAATAATATTTTTTTTTATTTATCCATAATTGCTTTTATAATTTGTAGTCAACCATAAAGCAGTTTGATCAAGATAAAACAAATATCATTAGACTCATCTTAACAAGCTCTATCACATTATGTTTTTTTAATATTTTTAAATATGACTCTATTTAGTGTTATAAAAACATTATAATAAATTTATATTTTTACTTGATTTAGTTATTAAAGATGGTACACATTATCTTCTTCATACCTTTTAATGGAACTTTTTTTTTATTTTTTCATAATTTTTTAAATTTTAAATTTTGATTTGGTCATATTATCATTAGTCTAAGATCCTTATTTCATTTATCTTATTTTTCTATAATATATATGTACTTATTTTTAAAAAAAGGTAATTTATCACTTTTATGTTTATTTACTTTTAGATACGTCCTCGTGGACTTTATCAGATAACTATTTTCTTTTATATTTTTGAATGTTTTACATTCTAAATTTTTTACTTTTTTCTTGATATTTTATTTGTACCTAATTTGATATTCTAGATTGGTTCACTTAATCTTTCAGTGTTTTGTAATGTAACTGTTGCCTACAACTTTTCTCAATTCTTGAAATTCATAGTTTTTATTTGGATACATTACTATGTAACACTAAATCTCCACTTCTACGACTTTTACATCACATGGATTTGGTAATGTTATATTTATTCAATTTATCTCATTATAGCTTTAGTATGTATTTGCTTAAAATTAAAATTTTAAAGTATTATTATTTATATTTATTATTTTCGTAATTGAGAATAGTCGTAGGTGTGGTCCAAAGGAGGCAAAATAAACATCATTGTGTCATCTCGATGAGCTTTATCCAACAAAATATTTTTTTTTATATCGATAAATATTAAAATTTCAATGGTTTATGTAAGCTTTATGGGACATTTAGATTCCCTCCTGATTTAATGGTGCGGGATGTTATAGTCAATCTCCTTAGTATCTTAGAATGTGATATTTTTATATATTTTATCTCAATTTGTTAATGTTTTTAGCTTTATTTTTGCATACTTACTATTAAAAATAAATAAATATTTATTACTTATGCATATTTAGTTTCACAATTCCAAGTATTTCCAAATGTGGTCTTATGGAGAAGAAACAAATGTCATTGAACTAATCTTGATGAGCACTATATAATTTAGTATTTATATTTCTATTTTTGAACACTTTTATTTTTAAGGATTATAACAATCTTCATGGGATACTTTTATTCATATTTAATTTTGCTATAGAAGATGTTACTCTCTATGTCCACTATATCTTAAAATATATCTTTTGCATAAATTATATCTCATTTTCTTCAAATTGTTGTCCTTGATTTCGTTATATTACTCTACAGTCGTAACGCTCTACTCATGTGACCTTTAAGTTTTTTATTTGTTTATTTTACATTGCTTCAATTTGTCTAATTTTGGCTTTAATATATATTTTTACAAAAAATTTAAAATATATTGCTTATTATTTATTTTTATTTATTTTTTTATTATATAATAATTCCAAATGAGGTCTAATCAATGCAAAACATACATTGTTGAACTCATCTCGATGTGTTCAATAAAATTAATTTTTCACTTTATATATTTAAATATTTTAATATCCAAGGTTTTGATATATCTTTGGGACCTTTATATTTCTACACAATTTGATGATCGATTTTTTACACTTCGACCTATTAGTTTCGTGGAATAAAACTTTCACAAATAATTTGTCACATTTTATTCAAATTTTTCATTACAGTTTGGTAACATTATTTTTTAACTCTAAATCTCCTATTGTGTGGCTTTTATATTCCTTTATTGGTTATGTTATATTAGTTCAATTTATATCTTTTTTTGTTATAATATATAATTACTTAATCCTAATAGAGTAATTTATTGCAAACAACAATTATTTATATTGGTAAGTCACAGTAATTGTTATTAAGGTATAATGGATACTAAATAAAAGTTGTTAGATTCCTTTCAACAATTTTTAACAAATTAAATATTTGATAGTTACATTTGAATATTTTGTTTATAATACTTTTAGTACATTTTATGAGGTATTTATATTAGTACTTTATTTTATGAATCGGAATATTACATTTGATATCATTATAATCTTGGAAAGAAGTGTTCGCATATAATTTACCTTATTTCTTCAAATGTTTATACTAGTAAGAAAATAAAACTCACCTCTTGTGTAACTTTTGCAAAGGTTTCATTTAGTCATGTTACACTACATTAATTTATATTTTTTTATATTTATTATACATTTAGTAAATATAAAAAGAATTATTTAGTTTTATTTATTCATATTTACTTTAATAATTAGTAGTAAATCCAAATGGGGTCCAATTGAAATGAAACAAACGTCATTCGATGTTACATCAATCTTCTCAGTATCTTAAAAGTCTATTTTTCAACAAAATTTTCTCTTTTCTTCAAAATTTTAGTTTGATTTGATTATATTATATTGATTTTATTTAACACATTTTTTATTAGAAATAGATTTACTTGATATTAAAATTGTAATTCATTATTATTTTTTAGGATTCATATTAATTTTGAATAAGGTTTCATCTTTAAGAAACAAATTTCATTGGACTCATCCTCATGAGCTATTTCAATTAAATATTAATTTTATATTCTTAAATACATTATTTTCTATGATTTTAATGCATTTTATAAGGTATTTATATTTGCACTTTATTTGATGATTAAGGTTGTTAGCTTGATCCACTTAGTATATTGGAATTTAGCTTTGTAATACAAGCATCTATTTTCTTAAAATTTCTTGTTCTATATCAATATATTTCCACATAACTTCCTATATTTTATTAATGAGATTCAAATCACTTTGATTTTCTTCTATTACATTATATCAATTAATCTCATTTTAACTTCAACATATTCAACTTATTATTAAAAAAAAATATCTTTTATTATTTGTTCTTTTTTTTGATTACTTGTAAAAATTCCAAATAAAATTCTTATGAAGATGAAACAAATATTGTTAGACCCATCTTGATAAAAACAATCAAATTAAATATTAATTTTTAATTTTTTAGATTTTGGCTTATTTTATGTGAACTTTTATTATATATCATATTTCATTATAAAATTGTTTACCCTTGATCTCTTTAACACATTAGAATATAACTTTCTCATATAATTTTTAAGATTTCTTCAAATTATTCACTTTGATTTGATTATATTACTATGTAACTCAAACTATTATCGTGTAACAACCGCATCACTTCGAATTAGTTATATTATATTACTTCTATTTAATTGATTTCATGATTAACATATATTTACATGTTATTAAAATAAAATTAATTATTATTTATTCATATTTTCTTTAAACCTTCACAACAAGTCATAATGTGGTCCAATGGAGATGAAGCAAATGTTGTTGGACTCATCTCCAGAAGCTCTATAAAAAGATGGACTCATCATAATTTTTCAATGTTTTATTTTCTAATATTATGGCATGTTTTATGTGGAATTTTAATTTGTAACCTGATTTGATGATTGAGGATGATAAAAGTGCCCTTTTTAGTATTTTGAAATGCAACTTTCATATTCAATTAATCTCCTTTTTTCAAATTTTTCATTTTGATTTATTTATACCATTAAGAAACTCCAAATCTCATCTTTAGTGACAATTAAGTAACTTTGATTTCCTAATATTACAATTTCTCAATTTATCACATTATTTCTTTAATATATATTTTTAAAAAAATTAAAACAATAATTTATTTTTATTAATTCTTATTAGCTTTAGTAATTTATAGTTGTCCTAAATGAGGTCTGATCTAATTAGAACAAACATTTCTAGATTTGTCTCTTTGAGCTTTATGGTATTGAGTATTTATTTTAATTTTTAAATATAGTATTATCTAATGTTATGAAAAAAATATGAGGCATTTTGATTTGAGCTAGATTTGATGATCAAAGGTGATACACTCGATTTTCTCAACATCTTGGAATGCAACTTTCTCATAAGATGTTTCTCAAATTTCTAATTTTTCCATTTGTTTTGGTTATATTATCATATATCTCTTAATCTCTTATTGTTTTACATTTACATCACATCAATTTGGTTTTTTTACATTAGATGAAATTATTTCATTTTAATTTAATATATATTTAATTGGTATTAAAAATAATGGTTATTATCATTTATGTTTATTTACTTTTGCAATTTATAGTAATCTTGAACTATTTATCTCCTTTTTTAACATTGTTTGCTCTCATTTTGTTATATAACATTACCTTAATTAATTTACATTTAATTTTAAGGTATATCTACAAAATACTAAAATCATAATTTATTAGTAATTATGGTTATTAACTTTGTTTACTAGAATAATTTAGAACAAGGTCTGATCAAGAAAAATAATCTCCTTTACACTCATCTCTGTTAGGGCTATCTAATTAAAAATTAACTTTTAAAATTTTAAATATTCAATTTTAAATTTTAAAATATTTAATTTTCTTAGGGTTTACCAGGTTTTATGAGACATTGCAAACCATACATTAATTGACTATTGATGATTTTATAATTGATCACCTTAGTATCTCTAAATGTATCTTTTTTGTATAATTTATTTTATTTCATAAAATTTTTTATTTGGTTTTTTTCTTTCTAACTCTAAATCTCATGTGGTTGAACTATATCACTTTTACTTGATTATATTCAATTCCTCTAATTTATTTCATTTCAATTTTAATATATATATTTAGTTAATATTAAAAATTATAATTTATCATGATTTAGGATCATTTAGATTGGCAATACAGAGTAATTCCAATTAAATCCAATCATGATGAGACAAACTTTGTATGACTCATTTTGACCAGAGGTATACCTAAATAAATATTGATTATTATATCTTTAGATGTTTTATTTTGAAGGGTTTTGGCATATTTTATGAGAAATTCTAATTATTATTTGAATTAAAGATAGAGAATCCTACACTTGATCACTATAATATTTTAGAATGGAACTTTCTTATACAATTTTCCTCAGTTTTCAAATTTTATACTTTGGTTTGGTGATACTATTAACTCAAAATTTTTTCTCATGTGACTTTTATTTTGCTTTGATTTATTTATGTTACATTGTTTCGATTTCTTTTGTTTAAGATTTAGTTTATATATACTTAATATTAAAATAATCATTTATTATTATTTAAGTCAACTTCTCTAATTAATAGTAATTCTGAATGAGGTCTAACAAAGATGAAACAAATATCACTAGAATAGAATTGAATAGCATTACCCAACTAATTATTCATTTTTTATTTTTAAAATATTTTACACTCTTGTAATTTTAAAAGACTTTGAGAGATATTTCAATTCTAACCTAATTTGATCATAGATTATATTACCTTAGATCTCCTTAGTATCTTTTGATTGCACCTTCCTATGCAATGTTTTAGTTTCTACAAAGGTTTTTCTTTGATTTGATAATATTACAATGTAATCATAAATCGTCTTTTCATTGATCTGGACATAATTTAAATATTTTAATATTACATTGCTTCAATTCATCTCATAACTATTTTAATATAAATTTATTTAATATTTAATTATCAAAATTTGTTATTATTTATGTTTTTTTAATTTGAATTAATTCTAAACAAGACCCAATTAAGACAAAAAACATCAATAGGCTAATCTTTATAAGCTCTATGCTATTAAATATTCAATTCCATATCTTTTATAAATATTTTATTTTGTATAGTTTTTATGTTTTATGAGACATTTTGATTCATATTAATTTGATGATTGAGAATATTACAATCGATGTTGTTAATATCTCGGAATGCTTCTTCTCCTTACAATTTATTTGTATTCCAAAATTCTTTTGAATTTATTTGTTTATATTACTATAGAACTCTAATTCTCCTCTCAAGTTATATTTACATATATTTTTTTTCTGACATTACATTATTTTTAATTTAACTCATTTAAACAATAGTATACATTTACTTAATATTAAAAAAATAATATATTATTATTATTAAAAATTTACTTTGATAATTAACACTAATTATAACTAATATCTAATTTAGATGAAACAAACATAAGCAAAATAGTCTCAAAGAGCTTTGTCTAATTAATTTGTTATTTTTTATTTTAAAATATTTTATACCCCTTAGATCTCTTCAATATCTTTGGATACCCTCGATCTCCTCAATATCTTTGGATACAATTTTTGAGTACAATATTCCTTAATTTTTCTAATTTTTTGTTTTGTTATTATTATATTACAATGAAACTCTAATATAAATTTACTTCTAATAAAAATAATGATTTGTTATTATATTAACTTATTTAATTTCATATTAGTTTAAAACCAGGTCTGATCAAGTAAAAAAATATCATTGTAATCATCTCTATGAGCTCTACATTATTAAAAACATTTTTTTATTTTTTAAAATATTTTATTTTCTCTTTTTTTGAATGTTACACTAAATCTTCTTAGTGTCTTGGAATATATTCTGCATTAAAGTGTATTTATTTTCTTGAAAGGTTTTGCTTTGTGTTGATTATATTGTTATGTAGGTGTAGTTATCCTATCATGTTAAATATACATGTCTTTTCTTTAGATATATTACCTCGTTTCAAGTTAACTCATTTAAGCTTTAATATTGCTTTACTTAAAGTTAAAATAATAATATGTTATTATTTATATTTATTTACATTTGTATTTCATAGTATAAGTGAATGATGTTGAACAAAATTACTATTTCTTAATATTTACTTTAAGATATATTTACTTATTACTAAAATAACTAATTATTACTTATTTCTATTTTGTTTATTATGTTATAGTGATTTCAAATGAGGTCCAATCAACACGAAAAAACTTCACTAGACTTGTCTCGAAGAGTTCAATTTAATTAAGTGGTGTTTTATTTATTTTCAATTTTTATTATCTAAAGTTTTGGCTTCATTTTTGAGATATTTTTATTTTTACACATCAGTATATACACTTGTTCTCACTTTTATTTTGGAATGTAAGTGTCACATATAATTTAGTTATTTTCTTAAAACCTTTTCCTTTAACTTGGTAATATTTTTATGTCAGTCTAAATTGACACTCAAATGAATTTTATATCACTTCCATTAATCTATAATAGTTTACTTCAATAGACCTAAATTTAGCTTTAATATAGATTTACTTAGCAATAAAAAAATAATTTATTATTATCTATTATTATTTGCATTGGTAACTTAGAGTAATTTCGAAAAATATCTAATTGTGATGAAATAGAAGTTGTTAGAATTTTGCTCGACGAGTTCTATTAAGCCAAGTATTTATTAATTAAATTTTTTAATTATTTTATTTACAAGAGTTTTAACATACTTTACAAGACATTTCAATAAGTGCTTTATTTTACGATTAAGAATATTACCCTCATTACCTTTATTATAATGGAATGCATCTATCCCATAATTCATCTTATGTTTTCCAATTTTTTGTTTTCATTTTTGTATGGTCGTATCAAACTTTAATTCTCCTCTCTTGCGACTATTACATCACTTTGATTTTGTTATATTATATTACTTCAACTTATCTATTTTTTTAAAAAATTATATATTTATTAAATATAAAAGTAATAATTTATTATTATTTATGTTTTCTTGAATAATTCATTGTATTTCAAAATGGCATTTGATTGAGTCAAAAGGAACATCATTTTATGTTAAGCTTGATCTCCTTTATTGTTGAAATGTAACTATCCCAGAAAATTATTTCATTTCTTTATTTTTTTAATTTTTTTTTGTTTATATTATGCTGATACCTTTTAACTCATTTCAACTTAAACTTTTATTAACTTGATATTAAAATTAGAACTTATGATATTGCATATTTATTTACATTGGTAATTTGTCGTGATTTCAAACAAGGTTTTTTCAAAAAGAAACAAACATCATTGGATTATCTCAGAGACCAATATCAAGCTTTTTTTTTTAAAACTATTTTATTTTCTAATAATTTGTCATGTTTTGTGAGACATTTCTAGTACCTTATTTAACGATCAAGGTTGTTATAATCGATCCACTTAATATCTTTGAAAATTCTATTTTATGACACTACATCACTTTTATCACATTATATTAGATTGCTTTATTTTATTTGGTTATGGCTTAAGTACCTTCAATTTTGTCCTAAAAAATTCTATTATTTATTTTTATTTAATTTTGTGATTTGTAATAATTCCAAATGATTTGTTATTGAGACAAAACAAACATCTTTGGACTGTTCTTAATGAGCTTTATCCAACTAAATATTCAATTTTATATTTTTAAATATTTTTTATGATGATTTTGACATAATTTTTTTATGAATGTTATATTCGTAGTTTATTTGATGATAGTAGATCTTTCTCTTGATCTTCTTTGTATATTTGAATGTAACATTCCAATCAAATATTTTTTATTTCTTAAAAATTTTCACTTTAATTTTGTTATATTACATTATAACTTTAAATATCTTATCATGTGAGCTTTAATCATTTTGAATTTAATACGTTATTTTACTATGAAACTGTAGTTCTCCTCCTTTGTGACTATTATATCACTTTGTTACTTATATTACATTATTACTTTAATTTATATATATTTTTTAAATTATTAAATATTTACTAGATATAAAAGTAATAAATTATTGTCATTTATGGTTAATTACATTAGTAATTCACGATACTTCCCAATGGCGCATGATTGAGTCAAAACAAACATGATTCGATGTTATACTTAATCTCATTAATATCTTACAAAGCAACTTTTCAACAAAATGTATCTCATTTCTTTAAAAAATTTACTTCGAGTTTTTATGTTATGCTTATTCAATTTAACTAATTTTAGCATAAACTTTCAATACTTTATTTTAAAATAATAATTTACTATAATGTATAATTATTTACTTTACTAATATTTAATAATTTTAAAAAAGGTTTGATCAAGAAGAAATAAATATTGTTAGACTCATCTTAGTGACCAATACCTATTTAGTATTTATTTTACATTTTTAGATATTTTATTTTCTAAAGTTTTACATGTTTTATGAGGCATTTTTATTGATACATTATTTAGCAAAAAAAGATGTTATGCTTAGTTCACCTGTCATCATGAAATTTTTTTTAATACAATTTATCTAATTTTTTCTTTGATTTTGTCATATTTTAATAGCACTTTAAAAATCCTATTATATGACCATTACGATAGTTTGATCCCAAAATGTTAGATTACTTCAAATTATCTAATTGTTTTCTTAAGTATTTCAAACTTAGTGTTTAAAAACTCTATTATTTATTTTTATTTAATTTTATAATTTTGTGTACTTCTAAATGCATCTGATTAAAACAAAACAAACATCATTGGACTCATCTTAATTGGCATTATTAGAAAAATAATCAGCTAAATTTTTTTGAATATTTTTTAAAGATTTTAGCATGAATTGTATGATACTTTTATTCATATATGATTTGATGATTGTAGATGTTAACCTTGATCTTAGTTATTGGAATGCCACATTCCAAAAAAAGTTTTCTTATTTCTCAAAATTTTTCACCTCATTTGGCAATATTACTATGGAACTCTAAATCTTTTGTCGTGTGAGCTTCAATCACTTTGGATTGGATATATTATATTGCTTCAATTACACTTTTTTCTCTCTAAATTACATCTACTTAATTTTAAAATACCAAATTGTTATCACTTATACCTATTTATTTAATCTATTAAAACTAATTCCCAACGAGGTATGATGGAGGTGAAGTATACCTTATTTGACTCATCTTGGCATGCTTTATCTAAATATCTATTCATTTTTGTATTTTTAAAAATTTTATTTTGAAATGTTTTAGTGAACTTGAGGAGGAATTTTTACTTGTACCTAATTTCATGATCAAGCATAATTGACTCAATCACCATTGTCCCTTGGAATATAATTTTTGCTTATTTAGTTTGGTTATATTTTCATATAACCCTAAATAACCTTTAGTGCGACTTTTACATCAATTTGATTTGGAAATATTATAATTTTTAAATTTATCTCATAAAAAATTTAGCATATATATTTTAAATATTAAAATAAGAACTTATTTTTTTTTATGCTTATTAACTTTGGTGACTCAAAGTATCACAAATGAGGCCCAATCAAGACAAAACAATTTTCTTTGGACTCTTCTCGAAAAATTGTTGTTGGACTCTTGCTGTCAGGCTCTTTTAAATTAAGAATTCATTTTTTATTTTCAATTGTTTTATTTTTAAGGAATTCTTCTTGCTTTAAAAGACAATTTTATTTTTATCTAGTTTGTAATTGAAGATGTTATACTCGATTTTCTTTGCACGTTGGAGTGCTACTTTTTATATTTTATTTTTAACCTTACTATATTAATCACAATCTCCTCCTATGTACTTTTATATCATTTATATTTGGCATTTTTACATTCTCAAATGTATCTAATTTCAACTTTTATATATACCAATTTTGTATTAAAATAAAACTTTAATAACTTTTGCTCTTATTTACTTTTGGTAATTCATAATAATTCTAAATGAGGTACAATTGTCATAAAATAAACATTGTTGGAGTCATACAGATGAGATTTATCTACTTAAAAATTCATACAATACTGTTAATTTTTTTATTTTCTAACGTTTTTGCATTTCTTTGATATTCCTTATTTCATACTCATTTGTTGATCTAAGATACAACGATGTCTTTAATATCTAGAAATGGAACATTTACTTTTAACTTATCTTATTTATTTAAATTTTCCTTTGATTTTTTTAAAGAAAATAAGAAAAATATTATCAAAAACATATATTCCAAGATACTAGGGATATCAAGTGCAACATGCTTGATCGACAAATTAAGTATGAATAGAGATGTCTGAGAAAAGTTTTCTTTCTCCATAGAAGAAAACATTTAAAAATAAAAAAATGAATATTTTTTGTAATAGAGCTTAATAAGGTGAGTACAATGATGTTTGTTTCATTACAAACTAACCTTGTTTGGAATTACTTCAAATTACCCAACAATATAAGTATAAATGATAAAAATTATTATTTTAATATTAAATAAGGGTTAATGTTGAAATTAGTTTAATTGAAGTAAAGTAATATAAACTAATTTTCATAATGTAATTATTAGATAAGAGGAGATTTAGAGTTTTCGAGAAATACATCCAAATCAAAGAAAAAAATTTAGTTAATAGGATAAACTATATGAGAGAGTTATATTCCAACATATTAATAAGATTGAGATTATAATTCAATACCATCAAATGAAGTGTGAGTTGAAATAATTATTAAATTTTACCAGAATCATATAAAATAAAATATTAAAAAATATTAAAAAATGGAATATTTAATTTATTTTATTCATTATGACCAGTTCAATAATGATTGTTTCTTCTCCATTAGACCTAGTTTGGAATTACAACGTATTATCAAAAATAAATAACCATTTGTAAGAGTAAATTATTATTTATTTTTTAAACAAATATATATTAAAGATAAAATTGAATAAATATATGCAATGTAAGACAACAAATCATAATAATGTAAAGGTAATAGAAGAAGAGGATTATAGTCACATTGTAATACAATCAACTCAAAGCAAAATATTTAGAGAAATGATATAAATTATACTAGAAAATTGTATTCCAAGATACTAATAGAAATGTGTGTAACATATTTTGTCATGAAATAAGTTAAGAATCAACATGCCTTGTCAAGCATGTAAAAACCTTTTTAATTAGAATGAGCTAGTCTAGATTATTCTAGAGGTTTATGACTCATCCTAAGCTTGTCTCATTTGAAATTACTTTGAATTATGAAAATGAGTTACACTAAATAATAATAAATTATTATTTTAATATTAAGAAAATATATATTAAAGATAAAATAAGATAAATTTAAGTAACATAATAAAGCCAAATCAATCTAATTTAAAGGTAACAGAAGAATAGAACATGAGTTAATAAGAATATAACCAAAAAGTGAAAAAAGTAGAGTACCTAATATACATTATACATGAATAATTGAAGTCTAGTAATAGAACCAAATCAAAGATATTTAAAGGTCACATGAGAGGATAACTGGAAGTTCACAATAATATAACAAAATTGTGGAAAAACAAATTGAGTATAGCATCCTCATAGATCAAATTAAGTAAGAAACAAAAATGATTTGTAAAATAAACCAAAGTCATAAAAAAATAAAATATCTTCAAATACAAAAGTAAATATTTAATTACATGGAGTTTTTATAGATGATTCAAATAGTTTGTTTTCATCTTGATTAATACTTGAAATTGGTCAAAATAGAAAAATAAGTAATCATAAATAAGAAAAAATAATCATTTTAATAGTAAATAATAATAAGAATAAAATTAGATAAATGGAAGAAATTAATCCAAATCGAAGTATTTTAAATGTTACAAGAGCAAAATTAGAGTTTAATAGTAGTATAACTTAATCAAATGATAAACTTTGAGGAACTAAGATAAATCTTATGAGATTAATAAAATCTAAAATACTAAGGAGGTCAAGTGTAACTTATTCGTTAGTCAAATTATCTATGAATCAATATATCTCATAAAATATGCCAAAACAATGAAATAAAGTAAAATTATAAAGATAAATATTTAATTGAATAAAACTAGTAGAGACGAGCATAGACACATTTTTTCATCTCGATCAATCCTCCTTTTGAATTACTTGGACTTTCCAAATTACATAATAAAAAATAATAATAAAATATTATTTTAATGTTAAGTAAATTAGTATTAATGTTAAAATTTGATAAATTGAAGCAATACAATATAATCAAATCAATGACATTTAATTGTTAAATTATATGTGATTTAGAGTTATATAATAATATGTATAAATAATAGCAAAACATTTGAACAAATTTGATAAATTGTATTCCAATACAGTAAGTGAATCGAGTAAAACATCTTCAACTATCATATAGAATATGAATCAATATAAAAATATAAAAATATAAAAGTAAATATTTATTTTTATAAAGCTAATTCTTAATTACAATGAATTCTCAAATTAAATGAGAAAATAGATAAAATCCATTAATATTTAATATTTAGAAAATATATAGCAAATAAGAAATTACATAAATTCAAGCAATATAATATAGCCACATCAAAGAAATATGAATGTCACATGTCAAGATAATTAGAGTTTCATTACAATACATCTAAATCTAGGGGAAATATTTGAAGAAATGGGATAGATTATATAATAAAGTTGCATTCTAAGATTGTGATGAGATCATGTATAACATCATTAATTGTTAAATCATATATGAATCTATATGTTTCATAAAGTATGCTAAATAATAGAAATAAAATATTTCAAAAATATGAAAATGAATATTTCATTAGACAAACTTAGCCAATATTCGTCAAATGATGTTTGACTCATGAAGACGGACTTTTTCTAGAATAACAACAAATGACAAACTAAAATCTGCAAAAATAATAACAAATTATTGCTAAAATATAAATAAAATGTACATAATTTTTAAAATGAGATAAATTTATGAAATATAAACAACCAAATCAAAGAGATGTAAACATATTCGAGAGAAGAATTTGAGTTGATTAGTTATCGATAAAATAAAAGAAAAAGTTTTCAAAGAATCTGCTAAATTTTGTGGGACAGTTGTATTCCAAGATATAAAAGAGATTGAGTGTAATATTCCTGATTACCAAATCAAGCAAGAATTAAAAGTTCTCATGAAGGATGCAAAAACTCATAAAGTTTTTTAAACTATAAAATTAAATATTTAATTACTAGAGTTACTCGAGATAAGTATAATGATATGTCCTTTGTATCAATGAAACCTTGTGAAAATATTATGATTTAACAATGTAATTAATCATTAATAATAAAAAGTTATTATTTTAAATATATATATATATATATATATATATATATATATATATATATATATATATATATATATATATATATATCAAAGCTAAAATGAGAGACATTAAAGTAATATAATATATAAAAATCAATGTGATGTAAATGTGACACAAGATGACAATTAGAGTTTCATTATAATGTAGAAAAATCTAAGCAAAAATTTTAAACAAATTAGACACATTATATAAAAAGTTGCATTCAAAGAAATGAAGGTGATAAACAATAACATGATTGATTGTGAAATGAGGTTTGAATCAAATTATTTCATAAAGCATGATAAAATCCTCAAAAATGAAATAGATAAAAATATAAAATTAAATATATAATACAATAGAGCATGTCCTTATGAGACCAACAATGGTTTTTTTCTTCCAATTAGACCTCATTTGGAATTACTAAAAGTTACCATTATAAATATGCATAAATAATAATAAATTATTTTTTAAATATGAAGTAAATACATTTTAAAAATTAAGTGATGTAGATTAAAACATTGTTGCATACAAAATTAAGGTGATATAAAGATTGGAAATGAGGAGATTTAGAACTACAAAGTAATATTATCAAACAAATGAAAAACATTTGAAAAAAGATATAAATTACATATAAATGCCCCATTCTAAAATAACAAGGAGATTAAATGTAATGCCCTTAATCATCAAATCTTATATGCATTATAATATCTTATATAGCATTAAAAATCTATATGTTATAATTTTTTTAAAAAAATTATTAAAATTTTATTTTTTAATTGAACTGAGCTCATTATGATCTGTATGATATTTTTTAATGTTCATCATACCTGGTCGAGAATAACAACATTCCAAGGTAAATAACCGTAAATAGCACAAAATTATTTTTTAAAATTAAGCAAATTCGTAATAAAATTGAAGTAAGATAAATTAAAGTAATGTAATATAATTAAATCAAACTAATGTATGGGTCACATGATAGGAGAATTAGAGTGTCATTGTAATCTAATGAAATAAAAAAAATATTTTAGAAAATAAGATAAATTGAATAGGAAACTCTGTTTAAAATGATATAGTAATTGAAATATTTTAATTTGACTGAGACTACTGCAACGACACTAGTATCGTCTGACTAAACATTATCAGCAATTACTACCTATTGAATCATAAATAAAAACAAATTCAGATTTTGAAATTAAGTAAATTTAAATTAAAACATAAAGGAGGCAAATTCAAGTAATTTAAAATAACCAAATCAAGGCGATGTAAAAAACACCCAAAAGAAAATTTAAAGTTACATAGTAATTTGCTAAAATAGAAGTAAAATATTTTAAAAAAAGAGATAAATTTTACATTAAAATTAAATGGAAAAACAATTAAGAAATGCAGTGTAATGTCCGCCATTATCAAACCATGACCAATTATAGAAACTAAAAAATTTAAAAATCTATGAAAAATAAATATTTACTTGGAAAGATTTCATTGACAAGAGCCCAACGACATTTGTTTCATATTGATTGGACCTTATACAAAACAACTACAAATTACCATGATAAATAACCATAAATGAGCTTACATTATTATTTTATTATTTAATAAATATACCAAAACAAAAATGAGGTAAATTGAAGCATTATATTATAACAAAATTATAGTCATGTGAAGGTCACGTAAGAGGACAGTTAGTCATTCATTGCAATATAACCGAATGAAAGCTATACATTTGAGCAGATGAAAAAAATAGATCATGAAAGTTTCATTACAATATATTAAAGTGGACCTCATTTCGAAAAACTACAAATTACCATAATAAATAATCATAAATATTACTAAGTTTGTATTTTTAACGTTACGAAGACATATATTAAAACTAAAATAAGATAAATTGAAGAAATATTCCTTAAGCAAATCAAGCTAATGTAAAGTTCATAAGGGATTACGTTTTGATTTAATAAAAATTATAACCAATTCAAAGAGATAGAAATTGAAGAAATTAAATAACTTTATGAGAAAGTTACAACTCCAGATACAAAGAAGATCAAGTGCATTATCCATGATCATTAAATAAGGTATGAATAGAAATGACCTACAAATCACGTCAACTTTTTAGTCAATAGAAGTTTTGTAAATACAAAAATGAACAATTAATAGGGAAGTCTTTGCCATAATGAGTTTGATGATGTTTTTCTTTGCAATCAAACTTTATATAGAACTAATATAAATATCAAAATTGGTTAAAAATAAATAGTAACAAATTATTATTTTAATATTAAGTAAATAATTATTAGAATTGGAATGAGATAAATGAAATCAATGTAATATAAAATAATTGAAGTGATGTAAAGTTCAAAAGAGTAGAGGATTAGAGTTTCATAGTAATATAATAAAATCAAATGAAAATATTTGATTAAATATGATAAGGTTTACAAGAATTTTTAAATCTCAGATACATAGGAGATCAAATGAAGCATCTTCCTTCAAGTTAAGTAAGAATCAAAATATCTTATAACAGAAGCCAAAGTTATAAAAAAAAAATATATATTAATATTTTAAAATAAAAATTTAACTTTAAGGATAATGTATAAACAAGTCCAATGATATTATTTCATCTTGATTTAACTTTGTTTGGAAGTGCTACTAATTATTAAGGTAAATAAGCACACAAAAAAATAAATTTTTATTTTAATATTAAGTAAAAATATAATATGAATGAAAGAAGATAAATTGAAAAAATTTAATATACCCAAATTAAAACAAGATAAAGGTCACATGCTAGAAGAACTAGGTCCTAATATTAATAGAACCAAGTCAAAGTAAAATATTTGAAGAAATAATTAAAATTTTATAGGAAAGCTAAATTCTAAGATAGTATGGAGTTCATGTGTAACTTTCCTTGCTCTGAATTTTCTAATGAATTTAGTGTCTCATAAAGAATACCTAGAGCCTTTAAAAATATTAAAAAAAATATAACTAAATTTTTTTCTCTGATAGAGCTCATTAATAGTAGTCCAATTATGTATATTTAATATTGTTTTGAGCTCATTTTATATTAATATAAATTACATAATTAAATAAAAAAAAGTAATAAAAAACTATTTTTTGAAAACTATGTAAACATATATTAAGGTTGAAATGAGATGAATTAAAGTAATGTAACATAAAAAAACTAAAAAATGTAAAAGTAAAATAATAAGAGAATTAGAGTTTCATAATATCACAGCCAAACAAAAGAAAAATATTTTAAGAAAAGAGACAAACTTAATTGGAAAGTTGCATTCCAAAATACTAAAAAGATCAAGTGTAACATCCTTTTTGTTGAAAAAAGAATGAGTCAAAATATCTCTTAAAACTAATAAATAATTTGAAAACAAATACATATAGAATTATAACAATAAGTATTTATTTATATAGATCTGGTTAAAATAAGTCTAACAACATTTCAGTTTTTCTTAATTGAATATCATTTGAAATTAACACAAATTATCCAAGTGAAGGAACATAAATATTAATAAATAATTGCTTTGAAATTACGTAAATATTTACTAAGTTGAGATGAGATACATCAAAATAATATAAAATAACAAAACTAAGGACATCTAAAGGTCAAATAATATAAGATTTAGAATTACATAGTGATACAACTAAATCAAAGAAAAAAATTTGAAGAAATGAGACAAATTGTATGGGATAATTGCACTACAAGATGATAAGGTGAGCATAGTGTCCTCAATTATCAAATATGGAACAAACTAAAATAACTTGTAAATCATGCATGATAACTTATTAATTATAATTTTTATAATTATTTTATTGAATTGTTAATTAAATAGAGCTCATGGAGTAGAATCCAACAATGTTTCTTTCATGAATTACATAAATAAATGATAAAAATAATAATGAATTATTATTTTCTAATATTATGAAAATATATATTAAAGCTAAAAATTAAAAAATTGAAGTAATGTAATATAAACAAAACAAATGGAAGTAATGGTCACACATGGAAAGAGTTAGAGTTTGATTGTAATTAAACAAATCAAAGTGATAAATTTTAAAAAATGAGATAAATTATGTTGAAAAACTACATTCCATGTACTAAAGAGATAAAGTGTAATATTGTTAATTTCCAAATTAAGTGTGACTCAAAATATCAAATAAAGTATGCTTAACAAAATAAAATAATATAAAAAATATAAATAAATATATAATCAGATAGAGCTCATGAAGGTAATTCTATAATGACTGTTTTATCTTAATTAAACAACCTCAAAAATTACTATAAATTTGCAAACAAAATAAACATAAATAATAGTAAACTATTACTTTAATATTAAGTAAATAAATGTATATTCTTAAATGAGATAGGCTAAAATAATGTAACATAACTAAATCAAAGTCATCCATAGGTAAAATAAGAGGAGATTTAGATTTATAGAGAAATACAAACAAATCATAGTGAAACATTTTCAATAAATAACAAAAATTATATAAGAAAGTTGTACAAAAATATAGTAAGTAGATTGAGTGGAACATTATTTTTTTATCAAATCAAGTACAAGTTTAGATGTCTTATAAAGCATATCAATAATACAAAATAATTAAAAATAAAAAATAATAGATATTTAAGTGAGCACATCTCATCGAAACTGTTTTAACAATGTTTGTTTTATCTCGATTCAGCCTCATTTGAAATTACTACAAATTGGTAAATTAAATAAGAATAAATAATAATATATTAGTATTATAATTTTAAGTAAGTAAATATTAAAGTTAAAATTGGATATATTGGAGAAATATAGTAGTCAAATAAAAGACATCTAAAGGGCAAACATTATGAGATTTGGAGTGACATATTAATATAACAAAATCAATATAAATAATTTAATGAAAATAAGAGAAATTATTAAGGAAGATTATATTCAAAGGTACAAATGACAATTAGCTTAATATCCTTAATAACCAAATATGTTATGAATAAAATATCAATTATAGGAAACAAAAAACCTATGAATTTAAATATTTTAAATATTAAAAATGAATTATTGTTTGTGTAGAGTTAATAGAGTTAAATCCAACATTGTTTATTTCATCTCCATCAGACCTACTTTTGAATTATCATGAATTAAAAAAATTCAATATAAAAAATAGTAATAAATTACTAAGTTAACATTACATAAATGAATACAAAAACTTAAAAATAAATTTACTGAAGTAAAATATGATATGACAAAACCAAAGAGATATAATAGTGTGTTAGGTCACACTTTTATTTGAAGAGTCAAGCTATAAATATTTAACATTTTATTCTAATATACTCTTTTACTATAAATGAGGTTTAGTTTTAAAGAGCAAGTCATGCACCTTTAAAGATGGTAAATTAATTGCCCTCAGTGTACCATAGAAGGTTTAGCAAGTATTAAAGAATGAATACATATGCAATATCTTGGAAAAAGTTTTTTAACTATAAAATAGAATGTTAAGTTTTTTATTATAAGGCACTTGCTATTAATATCAACATCTAATCCTACTCAAGCATCCAGCTGTTCATCTCTATGATTTAACTGACAAATAAGATTCCATTTTTTATCACTCTATCACTTTCTTGCTCAAATCTTAATTATGCAAAAATGAAAAACCTTATGTTAAATCAATTATTAAACATTGCTTAAATTAAAAAGAATACCCCGACATCTTAAGCTTCCACACAAGTGCAAACTCCTAAGCCAGGCAAGTTGGAGTGGTGGGGACTCGTGGACCTTGGGTTAAGAGATAGTAAAAGAATCATGTTTAACCTGGTCTTTGTGACTAAGTATTCCTTAATCAGATAGGGTAAGGCAAAGGATTAGGTAGGGTAGCATCAAACCAACTATGTGCATGGGTTCAATTAGACTTGTAATAACCTATATGGATCGAATACTCTTAGGTGATGAAATTCCAAGCACAAATGGAGGGAGCCAGTGCAATTAGGCATGTAACCAATGCAAATATTTAACAAGTGAAAAACATTTTATGCCATAATGTGTGATTATTCCTTTGGTACTTGTCCAATTAAAACATTTGGATTGATCGATCACTTTTTTATTGTAGATTTTTGTAATCACATGGCAAAGACTACCTATACAATTTAAAATAACGACTATGATCCATCCATGCCTTCCACGAATTTCATCCAATTGGTTAACTAATTAGAAAGCTAAAATCTCATCCACCTTTAATCCTTATTTCTAAGCTTCAATAGAAAGTTATAGATCACGTCTAGTTTCATTAGATAGTTTTGCTTTTTTCCCTTTTGAAATATATATATATATATATATATATCTTTGAATCATGTGAATCTAAACTACCAACATTAAATCTTAGAATATAATCATTCCTAATTTTATTGCTGACTAATTGAACAATCTAGATCCCATCTAACTTGATTAGATGACCAAGACCTAAGACTCCTATATCCAACCATTCATAACTCATTTGTTTATATTATTTTTTATCTTCTGATTTAGAAATTCTCTAATATGATTAAATAGATCCAATCCATCTCCCCTAATGTTTAATTAGTAGTCATTGCGTTAGTCATTTTGGAAAAACTATTTTAACCTTTTTCAAAAATCCTTTTGTCATTTTGGAATAGCTTTTGAAATAACTTTTCTACACTTTCTATGATTATAATCTAAATATTTTGATAAATGCCTAAATATTCTTAATAAATAACTATTGAATAAAAATTAGTCTTCAAAATCTCAATAAAGCATTTTTCAATATTCTGTAAGCATAAATTCTACTAGCAATAACTATAGCTTGTTCTTCTCAAATTATCAAATAATTCTAGCAAAGTCATGAACTTCTAAACATTTAACTTCTCATTTCTCATATTAGATGAAAACTAATTGTGTCTTATTCCATTAATGAATAATTATTAAAAGTTGAATGAATTTATGAAAATATTTAATCTTTGTTATACTTTCCATTTTAATTTGGGTCATTTGGCCCAACAATTGCAAAAGAAAATGTTTGTTTTGGTCTTATAAAAAACCAAGGTAATGTTAAGCTCACAAAATTCTAAGTTACAATTGAACCAATAAAAGCTAGTAGGTCAGAGGTGAAGTGTGATGAAATATCTTAAGCCATAACCTGTTGTTAGTGGTGTTTTTCTAAACCTTGCTTTGGGTGGACTTAGGTCCTAATTTTAAGTAAACAACCTAAGAACTATGGTGTCTTATTTCAATTTTGTCCTCATTTTTTAATCATATAAAAGTTTCATATATATATATATATATATATATATCTATAATGTTTTCTAAAAACATAGGAAGTGTTTTTAAAAATAATACCAATAAAAATATGTAAAAATTAATTTTGATGTCCATAATTAAACCCCCACTTCTAAGATTTGCACACCCATTTTGACTTGAATATGTATCAAAGAGGGTTTCGTATAAGAAGTGAGTGGAATCACTAAGGTGATCCATCATGTGCATTTTAATTATTTGGTTAAATTATACTTAAATGTCATTTTGGTTAGACACTAATTTAAATTTCTCTCATACCATTTTTGCATGCTTTCCAAAACTTTGTTAACTTGCTTCTTAAATTAAGTTTTTAAGATGTCTTCCTCCATGATTGATATTGGTGCAACAATAGATGTAGGATCCTCTTTACTTTCTAAAAAATTATTTTTGTGTTAATTTTATTTATATTACAATGTAGATTAAAAATTTTTTTCTAATCATTTAACTCAGAACTTTTGGAAGTTCTAACCAAAAACATAGATTACTTAGAGATTCATACACAAATAAAATCTAGTTGTTTAGTGAACTTCGTAGTGATCAAAAGATAGTCATAGTGCAATAGATAGGAGCACTCAACTATCTTTATTATGGCTTATATCCATGTGAATTAAATCTTGTTACAAATTTGCATACCTAACATGAAGTTTGGAAAAAGTGATAAGTTACTTATGAAGGTACTTTGCAAGTAAAAGTAGCAAAAATAAATTTTCTTACAGATGATTTGGAGTTATTTTGAGTGGATTTAAGCAAAACTATAAAGAAGATGTTTATGTGGTTAATAATAATACTTATGGATTCGATAATCTTGCAAAGTGATTTCTAATGTGGAACTTGAAAGAAAAGTGCTAACGATTCTACCCAAGGATTATGATCGTTTTGTTAGACAAATAAAGATGGCCAAAGTCATAAAGAACCTCTCATTGGATGAGCTTCTTGGAGAATTATTAACAACTGAAATTGAGATGAATAGAGAACTAAAGAGTAGGTTTCCACTCGGCCAAACCCTGGAGCAAGAAAAGAGGTACAATTAGTATTCAAAGGAAGTGAAGAGGATCCAAATGTGGCATTCATCTCTTCCATGGATTAGGAGGAAGTGGCCAATTTTCATGTTAAAGGTTTAGCAAACAATTTGGCAAAAAAATTTATAATTTGGAATTGATTAAAAAAAAGAAAGTAGAAGATTCAAGCAACAAGTTGTTATGATTGTGGTCAAATTGCTAATATAAGATTAGATTGTCTAAAACTCAAGGACACCAAAATAAAGGAAAAGAAAAAGAAGAGAACAAAGAAGAAGAAAGATTTTTAAGATCCTTGGAGTGCTTCAAAAGATTTAACAACTCAACTTCAATTAGTAAGAGGGAATGGATGGATGCTTCCAGGAAATTTATGATGATTCAAGCACATCTAGTGAAGAAGAAGAGCATGAAGTATGTTCATGGCATCCTGAAGCTCTTAAAAACCTATATGGAAGTTATTAGTGTTTTAACTTCATTAACACATTAAAAATTGAAAATATTTTATAAATAAAAGCTTGACCTTTTAGATTTTATTTGAAAGAAGATGAGAAAGAATAACAAATACTTCGAACTTGTGATAAGAAATTCCATAGTTATTTAGAATCCCTCTTCGAAAAAAGAAATTACAAGTTTAAAAAAATTATTCTCTTGAACATGTTAAAAAGCCTAATGCTTCACATTCTATTTCTAAGAATAAATATATATCTTCTTTAGAATATATGCACAATGTTTCAAATTTTTCTTGCTTTTGTTCTTGTATAAAGGGCATACCGTCATGGATTGTAACATTATGAAAAAAACATTTGTAGTTCAAAACAATCCTTTAAATGGGTAATTAATTATGATATTAATGGTGCCATAATGAACATTAGTGCCCAACCAAAGCTTGCTTTTTTTCTTTATATTAGAGAATAAAATAATTAATATCAAATGTCTCCACAGTTGTGGTGTGGAGATACAATGCGTTAGAGACTTTCTTAGGTTAGAAATAATGTACCAAGTAATTATATGTAAAAGAATGCATACAAACTAAGCAAAAAAAAGGTTTAATTTTATGATTACGATATTAAAATTTTAGAATTTATATAGCCATACATAAAGAAAAAAAAATAAAGATCTAGCTCTTTGGTGTTGGATAGTGATTTCTCAAGGCATATGACTAGAAATTGATCAATGTTTATATTAGTAAAACATGGATCAAATAGATAGGTAACTCTAGGAGAAAAGTCTAAGAAGAGGATAACTAGAATTGGTAATATAAGTATGCTTAATCTCACAATTTGAGATGTTTTATTTGATTGATGGATTACAATTTTATTTATGTAGAATTTGTTAATTATGATATAATATCTTTTTATTAATTTTGGTACACAATGTTACAAAATATTAAAATATGATAAAGTATTATTAAATGGTTAAAGAAATGGTCACACATGTGATAAAGTTTGACCAATTAGAAGCTAGCAAAATGTAATGTCTTGCTACACATTCAAGTGAGAAAAATTTATGGCACAGAAGATTAGGTGATGAATGTTATTGAATCTTAAAAAAATAAGTAAGCTAGATATACATTGAGGTCTTCCCAAACAAAGCAAACAAGGTGAAAAATTAGCTACTTTCATGTTTTTGTGTGTAAACTTACAATTCTTAATACTGAAAGAGCCGACTTGAGCAAGTTTAGTGAAAAAGCAAGTGTAGGTATTTCTTTGGATACTCTTCTTTTAGATAGCTCAAAGAGTTTACAACATGAATTATCCAAATATAGAGAAAGCAATTAATGTAGTGCTTGTTTTGTCTATTCAAGAGACAAATAATGAAAATTTAGATAAAGTCTTAAAAATCTTAGACTTAGGAGAGGGTGATGTAAAAATAGAAAGTAAAAAAAAGGAAAAGAGATTAGCCATCAAATACCTAAACATTGGAAATATCAAGATTCACATATTAAGAAATTAATAGTAATAAATGTTAATCATGGAGTTACGACGAGAGCTTCTATGAAAAAAATTGATCATATTGTTTTTCTTTCTTTCTACAAACCAGTATCGACATAAGAAGTACTTAAGGATAACTATTGGGTTTAGGTAATAAATAAGGAGCTCAGCCATCTTTAGAGAAACAAAGCTTGAGAATTACTTTCAAGGCATAAGGATCAACAAACAATTTGAACCAAAAGAGTATTCAAAAATATATTAGATAAAAATGAAGTGATAATTAGAAAGGAAGTTAGAACTTTTACTAATCATTATGATCAGGCTGAAGGCATTGATTTGTGGAGTCATTTACCTCTATAGCAAAATTAGAGGCCATTCAACTTCTCTTTGTATATTAATGTCATAAAACATTTATATAATTTGAAATGAATGTAAAAGGTGTATTTTTTAATAAGATAGTAGAAGAATATGTAAATGAGAATATTATGTGGTTTTGGGTCCCATGCATATGGTGATTATGTATATATGCATAAGAATGCATTTTATGACCTTAAGCAAGCTCCCTCTGCATGGTATCAAAGATTAAGTATTTTGTTGATAGTAGATATTGGAAAGGAAAATTATATACAATGTGATTCTTAAAAATCTTAAAATGATCTTTGTTGCTTGTACAAGTTCAAGTTAATGACATAATGCTTCGAAGAACAAAATAAAAATGTGTAAAGAAATTAGTGACTTAACAATGAGGGAGTTGGAGTGAGTATCACAGAACAAATGAATTTCTACTTAGGATTGTAAGTTAGGAAATTAAAAAATTTAATTTTTATTTCACAAACTAAATATTTAAAAGAATTATTCAAGAAATTTTGGTATAAATATATATAACATAAAAAGATTCTAATGAATCAAGTTATTCATTTAGACTAAAATGAAAATAAGAAACCTGTTGATCAAAATTTTATAGAGGCCTTATTCAACAAGAACTTGACTATACATCTTATCTAATGTTCTCTTATGTGCTAGATTCTAATAAAATCATAAGGAAATCCATCTAAAGGAAACTAAATAAACCTTGGAAAGTTATGTTGCCCAAGTATTACGTCCAAAATAATGACTTCAAGATTATGGTTTACGTCTCCCACATTACCACTAGATTTTATTGTTTTAGTGACATGGGCTTATTTAAGAATAAGGTTTGTCATTATTAGTACCTAGCATGTTGATATAAAATACCTTTTTATTAGAGATGAAGTAGGAAAAGTCCTAGTAGAATTTGATTATATTCATGTCAAACAAGAATTGATTACCACAATTACTAAATCAATTCAAAATAAAGAATTTCAAAACATAAGGAAACAACTAGGTGTAATAGAAATTATATAAATTATACGTCACTTTTGATATTATCAAAGGGGGATAATGATATTATTAAGATAAGTGAGCGGGAGCATGTAGCAAGGTACAGCATGGTTTAGCAAGATCATAAAAATATTCATTTTTAATACCTTTTACAATAATAATATTTTTATTGCATTTTTAGCAAAACCATTTTGTGTTGTTTTCACTAAAAGTGATGATGTTATTAGGTCAACCTTGTGTTTAATAACTCAATCCATAAATGTTTAATAATTTTTTCTAATGAACCCATTTATTATAAATAAAGTTTAGTTTTAAAGAGCAAGCAACTAATCTTTAAAGATGGTGAATTAGTTGTCATCAAACAACTATGAAGGGCTCAACAAGCTTCTAGAATTGTAGGCATACGAGTCAATTTTATAAGGTTTTTTCTCATACAAAATAAAAAATTTAGCTAGTTTATTATAAGGAAGTATCTATTCAGATCAACATCAAATCCTACTCAAGCATCCAATTTGTTTAATCATCTCCTAGGTTTAGGAAACAAATAATATTTAATTTTCCAATCTCTCTATCATTTCCTTGGTTAAATACAAGTCATGCATCCTCGAAAAATTTTATGTTAAATCTACTATTAAACTTTTGTTAAATAAATAATACAAAAAATATTACAACTTCCCTAGCTTGTGCCAAAGTGTAAAGTCTCGTGCCAAACAAGCCTGTGCGACAGCCACTAGCAATCTTTAGGTCAGATAATTTTCAAAAAAAAAATACATCTAGCTTGATCTGGGTGATACCGATTTCCTAAACTTGATGGGGTAAAGCAAAGGATCAAGCAAGGGAGCACTTGAACTAAGTAGCATATTCATTTGGTTGGACCTATAATAATCTATTTGTATCAACTAGGCCAAAGTGATGAAATCCCAAGCACACAAGGTGGGAGCAAATCTTATTTAGGCTCAGATATAACACCCACCTAAAATATTTATAAAGTGGAAAAGTTTTTTTGATATTGTAATGCAGGAGTATTCTTTAGGTTCTTATCTGCTTCAAAAATTTGGATCAACTCACCACCATCTGATCATGCATTTTCGTGATCTCATGGTAGAGTTTGAATCTACATTTAAAAATAGTGATCATAATCCATTATCAACTTTCGTGAATTTCCTCCCATACGATCAATGATAAGACAAGTAAAATCTCACATGCCTTTATATCATGCTTCTAAGCTTTAATAGTATAATAAAGCTTAAGTCTAGCATCATTAAATGACTTTATTTCTTTCCACTTTTTGAAATATTTATCTCTGAATCTTCTGGTTTGAAATTATCGACTTTTAATCATATGACTATGATCATTCCTGATGTAATTGTTGATTAACTAAATGATTCAAATCTTTTACAAGTTGATTAGAGGGCCCATATCTAAACTTTCTTGATCTAATGGTCTAACTCATCTACTTACACAATTTTTGATATAATAGTCTAAAATTTTTTTTATTTACTCTAGTAGATCCGGTACATCCTTCAAAAATAGTGGATTCCCTAACGATTGTGTTAGCCATTTTCAAAAAAATTTTTTAGCCATTTTATAATAGTCATTTATGATGTTTACAGTAGCTTCTCAAATAGCTTTTCTACAACTTATTTTGTCTATACTAAAAATGGTTTTTATAAATACCTAACCAATTAAAATAAAATGACTAATGAATGTGAATCAATATTTAAGATCTTAATAAAGCACTGGTAAATATTATATTGGCATAAATTTTGCTAATACCACCCACGGCCTATTCTTCTTAAATAATCAAATTTCTCATTCGTTAAGCTTGTTGCACCTTATTTCATTAAAAATCAAGTATTTAATTTATAAAAATTTATTACAATTTTTATCTTGTTGTATTTTTCCTTTTCTATTAGCTTGGGTGGCCTAGCATTTGTTAAAGTCAAAGTTTTGTTTGATCTCATTAAAAGTTGATTCAGGGATGAGCTTTGAAAAGCTTAGGATGTAGTTGAACCCATAGGAGCTCGTTGATTGGAGGTGAACCGTAAGGATATATCTTAAGTTGTGAACCTTTCTAGTTGTGTTTTTTCTTACCTGAATCGAGATAGATGTAAGTTCTAATTTAAACTAAACCACCTAAAAATAATACAGATTTGTTTTAATTTTTAACTCTATTTTATTTATCATATTAAAGTTAATATATATATATATATATATATAAAGATAAGGTTTTCTGTGAACATAATATTAGTTTTAAAAAAATATATGTAATAAAATATTATTTTAGAGTCCATAATTGACCATCCTCCCCCCATTAGAATTCCATACTAGTTTTCACTTCAACATCACACAATAGAGAATAAGAGTGACATTAGAATATAATGAAATAAGTATCAGAAATTTGAAAAAATTAGAAAAATTATATTCCAAAGGTAACTTTCACAACATGAAAGAGATCAAGTTTAACATTATCGACTAACAAATCAGATGAGAATAAAAATGACTCATAAAACATTCCTATTACAAAAAATTAATTGAAAAAATTGCAAAAATGATAATTTAATTATAAAATTTCACTGAGATTATTGTAATGATGTTCATTTTTTTAAGGTTAGACAACGATTAGAATAATAGTTAATAAGAAAATGAAATAAGCATAAATAATAATTAAATAGTCTTTTAGTATTACGGAAACAAATATCAATACTAAAACAAGAAAAAGTGAAAAAACCCTAATATAACGAAATCAAAGAAATTAAAAGGTAAAATAAGTGGAGATTTAGAGTAAAATAGTAATACAACCAAATGAAAGAAATAAAGTTAAATAAAATGAGGCAAATTATACAAAACAACTACATTTCATGGTACTAAAAAGAATAAGAGTGGCATCATTGATCATAAAATTAAGTAGAAAGTTAAATGTCTTGTAAAGCACTACAAATGATATGAAATAGTAAAAAAATATAAAAATGAATATTTTGGTAAATAGTGCTCATCAACACTTTCCTAACGATGCTTCTTTTGTCTTGATGAAATTTGATTCATAATTACTACAAATTGCCAAATTAAGTAAGCATAAATAATAATAAATTACTACTATAATATTAAGTAAATAGATATTAAAGCTAATATGAGACAAATTGAAGCTATATAATATAGCTAAAAATATATCTAAAAGAGAAATGATATGAGATTTGGAGTTACATATCAATACAACCTAATCAAAATAAAAAATTTAAACAAATGAGATAAATTGCATAAGAATATTGCATTCCAAGGTAATGAGAAGATTGAGTGTAATAACTTCAAATATCAAATCAAGTGCATATCAAGAGACCTTTAAAACTATTTAAAACAACATTTCTTTCATCTCCTTCTGACTTACTTTGGAAATATCCTCAATTAAAAAATTGAATAATAAAAATAAAATAAGTTGCTATTTAAATATTATTTAAATATATATTAATGCAAAAAAATGAGATAAATTAAAGTAATATAATATGACAGCCTTAGAGATGTAAATGTCATATAGGAAGAAATTTGAGTTTCACCATGTTATTACCAAATAAAAATGAAGAATTTTAAGAAATGTTGTAAATTATATCAGAAAGGTGCATTCTACATAATGAAGAGATCAAGTGTAACATCATCTATTACTAAATTAAGTACGAATAAAAATATCTCATAAAATATTTCTAATAAAAATCAAACAATAAAATATTTTTACAAATGAATACTTAGTTAGATAAGGCTCACTAAGACATATCTTAAATATTTATTTTTTCTTAATAAGTGCATATTTACAATTACTAACAACAAGAAAAATAAATAATCATAAATAATAACAAATTATTATTTTTAATATTAATTAAATAAATATCAATGCTAAAATGAGACAAATTAAAGAATTATAATATAACTAAATCAAAGATTGATATTAGCTAAATTAGAAGTGATGTAGAGCTTCATAGTTATATGACTAAATTAAAGCAAGACATTTAAAGAAATAGAGCAAATTAGATAGGAAAGATGCACTCTAAAATACTATGAAGATTGAGTTTAGCATCATTTACTGTTAAGTCAGGTACAAGTTTAAATATCCCACAAAGCATACCCAATAAAATAAAATAATAAGAAAAGTAAATATTTAAATGGATAGTGCTCATCAAGATTATTCTAATGATGTTTCTTTCAACATATTGGGCCTCATTTAGAATTACTATGGTTTTCAAAATTAAATAAACATAAATAATAATAAGTTATATTGCTAGAATATTAAGTAAATAAATACTAAATTTGTTATGAAACAAATTGAACTAACATAATATAACCAAGTAAAAGTAATCTTAAGAATAAATGATATGAGATTTCTAGTCACATATTACTATAACCAATGCAAAGGAAAAAATTTAAAGAAATGAACCAAATTGTAAAGGACTTTTGCATTCCAAGAAAATCAAAAGATCAATTGTAACAACCTTAATCATCAAATATGGTATGAATCGGAATGTCTAATAAAGATTTAAAAGAATACTAGAATGTAAATAATTTATAAGCATAAAAATATTAATTGGATCAATCATATGGAGTTATATTTGATGAAATTTATTTCATCTCAATCGAACCTCACTTGGAATTATTGTGATTCACAAAAATAAGCAAGAATAAATAAAATTAAATTATTATCATAATGCTAAGTAAACATATATTAAAGCTAAAAGGACATAATTTGAAACAAAGTAATATAAAGAAATTAAAGACGTATAAAGTCCAAATGACAAGAGACTTGGTGTTTCATAGAGAAATAACATATCAAAGCAAAAACATTTATTAAATGAGTAAATTATGCAAAAAGTTGCAATCCATGATGCAAAGGATATTTGGAGTATTTTGAATCATTAAATGAGACATGAATTGAATTTTCTCATGTACTATCAAAAAACTTTAGAATATAAAATATTAAAAATATAATAATGAATATTTAGTTAGATAAAGATCATCTTAGATAACTCTAATAATAATTTTTTGTCTTGGTAAAACATCTAGAATCACAGTAAATCACAAATTAAAAAAGAATAAATAAATGAAAATTATTATGTTTATATTAGGGAGACTTAGTGTAAAATAAAAAGAGAAATTTAATTAATGAGACAGTAGATTTAGAGTTATATATTAATACAATCAAGCTAAAGAAAACATTTTAATTAATGAGATAAATTATGAATGAAATTTGGATTCTAAGATATTTAGAAGGTAATGATTAGCATCATTAACTATATATCTAGCAAGAATCAATATATCTCATAAAATAAACCAAAACTAAAAACATAAAATATTTAAAATTAAAAAATATAATTTTAATTTGATAGAGCTCATCCAAACAAGCATAATAATGTTTTCTAGTCTCCATTAGATCTCGTTCCAAATCACTTTGTTTTATTGAATTAAATATACATGTATAATAATAATTTAGTGTTTTAATATTATGTTAAAATCTATAAATGCTGAGATGAGATAAATTAAAGCAATATAACATAACCAAATCAAATATATGTGATGGTTAAAAAAAGAAAAGATTTAGAGATATAATGTGTTATAACAAAATTAAAATAAAAAAATTGAAGAAATTAGATGAAGAGTATAGGAAAATTGTATTTAGGATCCTAAGGAGCTATAGCATGAAATCCTCAAATGCCAAATAAAAAATTAATCAAAATGTCATAAAAGAAACAAAAATAAATAAATAAATAAATATATCAAATAAAAAAACTAATATTTAAATTAATGAGGCTCATTAAGAAGAGTGTAACGACATTTGTTCTTCACCATCATATCTTGTTTAGATATATTATGAATTATAGAATAAAATAAGTGAAAAAATTAATAAGTTTTTATTTAAATATTAAGGAAACATATATTAAAGTTAAAATGGGATAATTTAAAGCAACTTTAGTTAACTAAATCAAAGCAATATATGAGTCACATGAGATGAGCACTTGATTTCCACAGTGACATTACCAAAACAAATAGAAATATTTGAAGACATTCAATAAATTGTATGGTAAATTACTTTCCAAGATATGAAAGAGAATGAGTGCATCATCATTGATCATCAAATTGGGTATGAATGAAATATCTCTTAAAGCATGCTAAAAATCTAGAAAGTAAAATATTTCAAAAGAATAAAATGGATATTTAGTTAGATGAAGCTAATCAAAATTAGTCTAATGACACTTGTTTTATTTCATCGAACCTCTTATGAAATTACTACAATTTCTAAAGAAAATATGAATAAATAAAAATAAAATATCCTTTTAATAATATGTAAATATATGTAGTAAAGCAAAAAAGAGATATATTGAAGCTATATAATACAACCAAACTAAAGACATGTAAAGCTCAAACGATAAATCATTTAGTGTTAAATGCTAATATAAGCAAATTATAGCATAAAATTTAAAAAAATGAGACAAATTATATGAGAAAGTTGCATTCCAAGATAATAAGGAGATGTTGCAAGGCATCCTCGATTGACAAATCCACTAGAAATTAAAATGTCTTGTAAAGAATCCAAGGAAATAAACCATTTTGAGAAATTAGGACAAATCTTTAATTCAAAAGTGCTCAAGATGTGCACAATGATGTTACTTTCATTTTAATTAGATGTCTGGAATTACTACAAACTGCAAAAAATCATTAACATAAATAATAATGAATTATTATCATAATATATAGTAAATATGCATTAATGATTGAATGAAATTAATTGAATCAATGTAGTATAAAAAATCATAGCATTGTAAAAGTCAAAAGGGAGGAGAATTAAAGCTTCAAAATAATATAACCACATCAAAGTAACAAATTAAACAAATGAAGTAAATTGTTTTGGATAATTACCTTTGAAGAAAATTAGAAGATAGTGTTCAACATCCTCAGCCATCGATTAAGGTAAGAATTGAAATGACTCATCAAAATTACCAAAATTTTAGAAAATAAAATAATAAAAATATAAAAAAAAGTAATTAAATAGCTTAAAGTCCAATTAGATAAGTGCAATCATATTTCTTTTAGCTTGATAATGCCTCATTTAGAATTACAAGTAATTACATATGTACAAAGTTTTATATTTATTTAATTTTAAATAAATATGTATGAAAGTTCAAAAATTAAAAATTGAGAAAATGTAATATAAAAAAATCAAAATGATGTAAGGACTAAATCAGTGGAGAATTCGTATTTCATAGTAATATAACAAAATTGAAGAAAAACATTTGAAGAAAGGAGATAACTTATACTCAAAATTTCTATTCTAAAAGGCTAAGCAAATAAGGTGCAACATCCTCAATCATTAAATTTAGTACAATTCAAAGTGTCTAATGAAGCACAAGAAAGCACTATTATAAACTATTTTACAAAATAAAAAAACAAGCATTTAAATAAATAGAGGTAATCAAGATGAGTCCAATGTCCTTATATCATCTCAATAAGACATAAATTGATATTATTATGAATCACCAAAGCATATAAGATTGAATTATAACATACTATTTTTTAATGTTAAGTAAACATATTGTAAAGGCTGAGTGCAATAAACAAATAATATAAAAAAATCAAATTGATGTAAAGAAGATGATATAGGAGATTGAAAAGTGGTGACATAAGAAAAAAAAAGTGAAATTTAAGAAAATGAGATAAATTGTACATTAAGTTTAATTCTAAGACAATAAGGATGTCAAGTATAACAATTTCAATCATCAAATTAGGTATGAATTAAAAATTTTTTTTAAGTGTAAAAAACCTTAACAAATAAAATATTTTAGGCAAAAAAATTAATATTAAATTTGATAAACTACATCTAGATGTCCCAAAATGTAATAAACTGAAGTAATACAATATACCCAAATCAAAGCAATGTAAAAGCCACATGATATGAGAATTAGTGTTTTGTAATAAGCAAATAAAAATAAAAAATTTGAGCAAATGAGATAAACTTTACTAGAAAGTTTCATTCTAAGATATTAAAGGCATTGATCATAAAACCTTTTTTCAAAATGTTATTAATAAAATGTCTAATAAACCACACAAAAATAAAAAAAAATAAAATATTTCAAACTATAAAATGACTTTTAATTAAATAGAGCTTGTCAAGATGGAATAACAATATTATTTTCATCTCATTTAGACAATGTCTAAATTAACTATGAATTATTTAATCAAATAAATAAAAATAATAATAAATTATTTTTCAAAATAAAGTAAATATTTAGTAAAACTAAAATGAAATAAGTTGATGGAATATAATATAACCAATTAAAAGACTTCTATTGGTTCAATAAGAATAGATATAGAATTATATAGCAATATAACAAAATTAAAATAAAAAAGTGGAAAAAATGAGATGAATTCTATAAGAAAGTTGCATTTGAAGATACCAATAAGATCGAGTATATAAATCTCGATTGTCAAAATGATTACAAATGAAAATATCTCGTAAAGTTTGCGAAAAGTGCTAGCAATTTTAATATTTAAAATTATAAAAATGAATAGGCAATTAGATAGCTCTCATCGAGATGAATATGCAAACTTTTTTCATGTCCATCAGTCCATATTTGGAATTACAACAAATAACTAAAAAAACTCTGAATTATTATTTTATATTAAGTAAATTTATATTAAAATTAAAATTGCTTAAATTGAAGTAACATTATCTAACCAAGTCAAAGAGATGTAAGGGTTAACCAAGAGGCCAATCAAAGATTCATTGTAATATAGCCAAATAAAAAAGAAAATTTGAAGGGATGAGATTAACTTAATAAGAAAGAAACATTGCAAGATACTAAAGAAGTCAATTATGACATCCTCAATCATGAAATAAGTCGTGAATCAAAATATCTTGTTAAATATGTAAAAACCCTTAAAAATAAATTATAAAAAATATTAACAAAATATTTAATTTGATAGATAAAGTTAAGAAAAATTCAACAATGATTATTTCCTCTCGATCATACCACATTTAGAATTACTACAAAAAGCTAAATTAAAAAATGACAAATAATAATAAATTAATAATATAGTTGAAATGAGACAAATTGATACAGGCAATATTAACAAAACAAAATGATGTAAAGTTCACAATAGAGAAGACATAGAGTCATTGTAATAAAACCAATTCCTACCAAAAACTTTGAAGAATTTAGAGAAATTGCGTCGAAAAGTTGGCTTCCATGATTTTATGGTGATGCAGTGCAGCATCCTCGACTGTCAAATTTGGTTTAAAATCGAAGTATCTCCTAAAACATGTTAAACTATAAATTAAATTATTTAAAAAAATTTTTAAAAGATTATTTAATTGATTTGATATGATCAAGACAAGTCTAACAAAGTTTGTTTCATCTATATTGAATGTTGTTTAAAATTACTATGAGTTACTAATGTAAATAAGAATTCATATATTAATTTTTTTAATATTAATTAAATAAATAATAAAAATGAAATGAGATCAGTCAAAATGACATAAAGTTGACATAAGATAAATTGAAATAATGTAACATAACCAAATCAATGATAATTTAAAGGTCAAGCAAGAGGACATTTAGAGCCACATGGTGATATAAGAAAATTAATGCAAAAAATAAAAAACATTTTTATAATTTGTATAAGAAACTTGCACTCCAATGCACTATAGAGACTTAATGTAACTTTCTTGACCACCTAAAAGTTGCAAATCTATGTGTCGTAAGACATGAAAAAACCATTAAAAAAAATTTAATAATATGAAAATGAATTATTATGAATCACCATAGTAAATAGAAATAATCAAAATTAAATTATGATTATCATATTGAGTAACTATATATTAAAGTTGAAATTTGATAAATTGAGGCAACATAATTTGCCAAATCAAGGACATGAAAAAGTCAAACAAGATGAGATTTTGAGTTCCATTGTAATATAACATATCAAAGAAAACCATTTGAATGAATGTGATAAATTTTCATAAAAAGTAGCATTCAAATGTTCTAAAGAGATCAAGTGTTCCAATTTAAATCACTAAACTAAGTAAAGATTTTGTAACCCAATGAAGCATATAAAAATCTTAAAAAAAAATTTAAAATATAATAATTAATATTTAATTAGATAAAGCTCATGAAGATGAGTGTAGAAACATGTTTTGTCTCAAATAATCCTCATTTGGATTTATTACAAATTAATAAATTAAGAACCTAAATAAAAATAACTTTTTATTTTAATATTAAGTATATTTAAATAAAAGATCAAAAGAAACAAATTGAGAAATTATGATATGTTAAAATCAAAGACATGTAATGGTCACAATAGAGGACATTTAGGGTTACAAAGCAACATAATTACATGAAAAAAAATTAAGTAATAAGATAAATGTTACAATAAATTTGAATTGTCAGATACTAAAATGGCTGAGTGTAACTCTTCAATGATGTAATATTGTATTAATCAAAATTCCCATAAATAAGCCGAATCTAAAGAAATAAATTATTTAAAATTATTAAATTTTATTTTTAATTAGATAGATCTCATCTAAATGAGTCCAATGATAATTTGTTCTTCTTTATAAGATAATTTTGGAATTACTACAATTTATAAAATTAAGTAAACATAAATAACAATAATTTTTTATTTAATATAACTATTTATTAAAGGTTAAATATGTTAGATTGAATCAATGTAAAATCAAATTTAATTTACATAGTAAGATAACAAAATTAAGAAACATAATTTTAATAATAGGAGATAAACTATGAACAATAGTTGCATTCTAAAACATTAAGAAGATGTAGCATAGCAACCTCGAACATCAAATAAAGATCAAATAAAAATATCTCATTAAACATGCCAAAATAATAAAGACTAAAATATTATAAAATATTAAAAAAAAATTAATTTAGTAAAGCTTATTGAGTGTGGTCGATCAACATTTGTTTCTTATCTATCATGCTTTTTCTGGTTATTCTATGAATTAAAAAATTAAGGGCAAATAAATAATAATCAACTTCTATTCTAACATTAAGAAAAAATATATCAAAGTGATATGAAGCTCACATGATAGGAGAATTGGTGTTTGATAACAATATAATCATATCAAATATAAAGTTTGAAGAAATTAAAAAAATTATGTGACAAAATAAATTTTTAAGATACTAAGGAAGATCAAATGTAACATCCTTGACGATTAAATTAGGTTTGGATCAAACGATCTTGTAAAGCATGCTAAAATCCTAGAAAGAAAAAATATTAAAAAGTAAAGTTAGATGCATGGAGAACTATTATGCTTAGTCTAATGATGTTTGCTTCATCTCAATCATATCTTATTTAGATTAATTGAGAATTAATAAAAAATAGAATAAATAGTAATTCATTATTATTTTAATATTAAGTAAATATATATTAAAACTAGAACAAAGAAATTAAACCATTATAATATAACAAAATCAAACACATTTAAAGGGCACATAATAGAAGATTTAGTGTTACATAGTAATGTAGCAAATCAGAGGGAATAATTTAAAGAAACAAGATTAATTATATAGGAAGGTTGCATCCCAAAGGCACTAAGGAGCTCAAACATAACAACTTTTATCATCAAATTAGATACAAGTGAAAATATCTTGCAAGGCATGCCAAAAACCTTAAAAAATATAGAAATATTAAAATAAATCTCTAATTTGATAGAGCTACCATGTAAGACCAATGTTTTATATTTTAACTAAATATATATTGAAGTTTAAATATGATCAATTTAACTAATATGACATAATGAAATCAAGGCATTATAAAGATCAAATGACAGAAGAATTTGTGTTTAATAATAACATAACCACATAAAAAATAAATTGAAGAAATAAGATAAATTGTATGCAATAGATATATTCCAAGATATTAAGAGAGCAAGTGTGATATCCTCAATCATCAAATAGAGTAATAATCAAAATGCCTTATAAAACATGGAAAAGTCCTTGAGAATAAAATATGGAAAAAATATAAGAATCAATATTCAATAAGATAGAGCTCGTCAAGAAGTGTCCAATGGCATTTCATTTATCTTCATAGAACTTACTCATGAATTACTATTAATTACAATACTTAAAATATGTAAATATAATTAATTTCAAATTAAAATGTGTTAAAGATAAAATATGATAAATTAAAATAATGTAATATAATTAAATCAAAGTGATACAAATGTTAAATGAGAGGAAAATTAGAGTTTCATCATCACACAACCATTTCAAAGAAAACAATTTTATGAAAAGAGATAACTTGAATGGAAATGTTGCATTCCAAAATACTAAGGAGATCTAGGTGAACATCCTTTATGATTAAATTAAATACAAAATGAAATGCTTAATAATTCATATGGAAACTCCATTTAAAAAGTATTAACATATTTGAAAAAAAATAAATTTTATGGAGTTTGTCAAGACATGTGTAACGGTGTCTTTTTGTGACGATTAGATGAAGTTTTGAATTATTTTAAATCACAAAATTATATTAGAGTAAATTATAACAAATTATTATTCTCACATTAATTAAACATATTATAAAGCTGAAATGAGATAAATTGAAGAAATGTAAAATCAACGAATAAAAGCGATGTAAAAGTCATGCTCGAAGAGATTTAAAAATGCAAAGTAATATAATGAAATAAAAAAAATGTTTTAAAAAAAATCAATAAAAAATTACAAAAACTTTAATTCAAGATAACAAGAAGATGGAGTCTAACATTCTTAATGGTCAAATCTAGTATGCAAAAAAAATCTCATAAAACCTTAGAAAATAAAAGAATTAAAATTTAAAAAATGAATCTCAAATTGTAATGATCTAATTAAGATGTGTTCCATGATTTTTTTCATCTTGATGGTACCACATTTTCAATTACTATGACTTAATAAAATAATTAAAAATAGCAAATAATAAATTAATATTTTAAAATCAAGAAAATTTATATTAAGGTTCAAATGAGATAAATTGAAGCATTGTAATTTAATTAAATAAAATTTTTGTAAAGGTCACATGATAATAGAATTAGAGTTTCATAATAATATGACAAATTAAAAATAAAAAATTTTACAAAAGTAGATAATTTTATAAGAAAGTAGAATTCAAGATGCAAAATAATTCAAGTGTGACATTCGCATTCATCAAAACAATTAGTATTCAAAATATGGCAAAGCATGAAATAAAATAACAAAAACGTTTTAAACATATAATAATAAAAATTTGCTGAGGTAGAATAGATTGAAAAATATTCAATGATTTTCATTATCTTAATTAGATCTGTTTTGAAATTACTATGAATCACCAAAGCCAATAAGACTAAAGGATAATAAATTATCATTTTAATATTTAGTAAACATATGATAAAATTGAAATGAGATAAATTAGAGCAATGTAACATAAAAGATAAAAATAACGTTGAGATGACACTATAGGATATTTATTATTACACAATAATATAAACAAAAAAAGCCACAAATTTGAAAAATGATTTAAATTTTATAAGAGTTTTTAACTATAAGATATGAAATAAATCTAGTGTATTATTCTTTATCATTAAATTATGTATAAATAAAAATGACATAAAGCTTTCAAAATCTCTCAAAATAAAATTCAAAATTTTGAAAAAAATATTTATTTTTGTAAATCTCTTTTCGACGAGTACAATAATGATTATTTTACCAACAGTGTTCCTTGCTTAAATTTACTATTAATTACCAAAATAATTAGACATAAATAATGATAATTCTTTATTTTAATATTAAATAAAAAAATAATATGTTTAAAATGAGAAAAATTGAAGTAATATAATATAACTAAGCCAAAGCAATGTAAGAATCAAACAATAATGAAATTAGAGTTTCGTTGTATTACAAACAAAGAAATCTCAAACAATTTAAGAACAGAGAAAAATTATTTGGGAAATTTTAATCCAAGGTACTAAAAGATAGAGTGTAACATATTATTTTTATCAAAATATATACAAAATGAAATGTCACATAAAGCTTATCAAAAAATAAAATAAAATATGTAATGTTTTAAAGTAATTATTTTATTTTGGTAGAGCTTGTCAAGACAACTCTAATGAGATTTTGTTTGTCTATCAGACCTTGTTTGAAAATTTTGTGAACCACCAAAAAAATAAAAAATTAATAAAGTATTTATTTAAAAAATATATATATGTATTAAAGCTGGAATGAGATAATTCGAAAAATAATAACGTAACCAAATCAAAGATATATAATTATCAAATTTCTTGGGACATAGAATCACATAATAATATAACTAAATCAAAGCAAAAAAATTAAACAAATGAGATAAATTGTTTGGTGTCGCATTCAAGATAATTAGTAGATCAAGCATAACATCATTGTTTGTCAAATAATGTATGAATTAAAATATGTCATGAATTATGCAAAAGACCTAGGAATTTAAATATTTAAAATTACAAAAAAATAGTTAATTAAAATGAGCTCATGTGAAATCCAATAACATTGGTTTAATCACTATTAGACATAGTTTGGCATTATCTCAAACTATAAAAAAGTAATAAACAACAACAACAAAAACAAATTATCTTAATATTAATTAAATATTTATTAAAGGAGAAATGAGATAAATTAATCATGAAATATGATCAAATGAAAGAAAAGTAATAATGATCACATGAGAAGGGAAATGGAGCTTCATTTCAATATAACCAAATAAAAGTAGACAATTTGAAAGAATAAGATAAATTTCCATAAGAAATCCACTTTGCAAGAATTTAAGGTGATCGAGTGTGATTTCATCAATCATCAAATCAAGTATAATCAAAATATCTTATTAACATTTAAATGTATAATGCTAATTAAGTCTTTTCTAATGACATCTATTTCATCTTGGTCGAATTTCATTTGGAATTATTATGAACTAAAAATTAAGATATATCAAATATTAATACATTATTAGTTTAATATAAATAAAATAATTATTAAAAATAAAATAAGATATATTGAAGCAATGTAAAATAAAAAAATCAAAGACCTCTACAGGTCAAGGTAGGGGAGATTTAAAGTTATATAGTAATATAAATAAATGCAAGTGAAAAATTTAATGAAATGACATAAATTGTATTGGAAAGTTGCTTTCCAAGTCACGATGGAGGTTGAGTATAATATCCTTGAATATCAAATAAGTTATGAACTAAAATGTCTCATAAGTTGTAAAAAAAGACAAGAAAAAATACTTAAATTATAAAAATAAAAATTTAATTAAATAAAGCTCATCGAGGAGAGAGAAACAACATTTGTTTGTTTGAATCATAACTCATTTGTAATTGTTATGAATCACAAAAGCAAATAAGCATAAATAAAAATAAATTATTGTTGTAAAGTTAAGTGGACATACATTAAAGTTCAAATAAGATAAATTAAAGCATTATAAGATAACCAAATCAAAGACGTCTAAAGGTGAAATAAGAGGAGATTTGGAATTATATTGTAATACAACATATTAAAGAAAAAACCATGAATGAATAAGATAAGTTTTATGGAAAAACTACTCTCTAAAATACTAAGGAGATCAAATATATCATTTTTATCATTAAATCAAGCATTAATTAAACTTTGTTGTGAAGCTTGCAAAACCCCAAGAAGTTAAAAATATTTAAATTAATTAACTATATAGCCCATCAAGATGAGTCGAATTTCATTTTTTTCATCTTGATTGGACCTCATTTGGAATTATAGAAAATTATTGAATAAGAAAATAAACAAAAAGAAAATTTCATTTTAATATTAAGTGAATTAATTTTAAAGCTGAAAAGAGATAAATTGAAGCAATGTAACATAATGTACTCAATGACATGTGCGAGTCACATGAGAAGACATTTAGAGTTATATAATAATATAAATAAAAACAAAGATAAAAAAATATAAATGAATAAGACATATTTTATGTGAACATTGAATTCCATGTTACAATGAAGATCAAGTTCAACATCATCAATTGTCTAATCTGGTGTGATTCAAATGTGTCATAAAGCATACCAAAATAAAAGAAAAAAATTCTTTCAAAATTTAAAAATGGTATATTTAATTGTGTAGATATTTTTCTTAGGAGTCTAATGGTATATTTAAAAATGGTATATTTAATGGGATATCTAAAAATGGTATATTTAATTTGTTCTTAATTGGTCTTTTTTCAATTACTACAAATTACTAAATTAAATAATGTAAAAAAGAACCATTAATTATTTAAATTTTAAAAAATTATAAAAGCTTTGATGAGATACATTGAAACTATATATTATAACAAAATTAAAGACATGTAGTAATCCAATGAGAAGCACATTGTAATCTAACAAACTTGAAGGAAATAATTTGAAAAAAGGTGAGATATATTATACAACAAAATTGCATTCTACAATACTAAATAGATCTATCCTAAGAACCTTGATCAATAACCAAGAACAAATCGAAATATCTTGTATGAAATTCCAAAACAATATAAAATAAAATATTTTAAAACATAAAAAAGAATAATTAATTTGATGGAGCTTATCAAGATCATTTTAATGGCCATTGTGTCATCTTGATCAGACCTGGTTTAGATATAAGATGAATTACAATGTTAAATACACATAACTAATAAAAATTATTATTCTAATATTAAGCAAACATATATTAAATCTTAAATAAGATAAATTAATGTAATTAATTTTCTTAAATTAAAGTGACATAAAGGTCACATGATATGAGACTTTTTGCTCCATAAAAAGATAAGCTAATCAAAATAAAAATTTTGAAGAAATTAGATAAATTTTTTTGATAAGTTACAATCCAAGATGCTAACCAGATGGAGTGTACATTATCCTTTGTAAAATCAGGTTTGAATAAAAATATCTAGTAATGAGACCTAAAATCTTAGAAAGTAAAATATTTTAAAAAAATAAAATTAATATTTTGTTCGATTGAGGTTATTGATGTGAGTTTAATATCATTTGTTTTGTCTCATTTGCATGTTGTTTAGAATCATTATGAATTACAAAATTAGATAAGAATAAGTAATAATACATTCTTTTTTTAATATTTAGTAAATATATATTAAATGTAATGTTAATGGAGGTTTATAGTTACAAATTAAAATATCCAAATCAAAACATAAAATTTAAACAAATAAAATAAATTGTACGAGAAAGATGAATTCCAAGACACTAAGTAGCTTACACCTAACATCGTTTATTATGAAATAAAATAAAACTAAAAATGTCTTACAAAGCATACAAAAACCATAAAAAATTAAATATTTAGAAAAATTAAAATAATTCTTATATTTGATAGAGCACATCGAGTCAGCCCAACGAAATTTGTTTCCCCCTCGTTAGACATCATTTGGAATTAGTTTGAACTGCTAAAACAATCAAGCATAAGTAGTAATACATTATTAATTTACAACTAAGTAAATAAATATTGAAGTTGAAATAAAATAAATAGAGTTAATATAACATAACGAAATCAAGGCATTATAAAGGTCACATGATAAGAAAATATGATTTTAATTATGTTATAATGAAATCCATGCAAAAATATCAAAGAAATGAAATAAATTATTTGAGATAATTACATTCCAGGATACCACAAAGATTGAGTGCAACGTATTCCATCATCAAATTAGGTAGAGATAAAAAAATCCTTACAAAAGATAGCAAAATCCTTAAAAATAAAAAAAAAATTAAAAATATAAAAAATAAGTGTTCAAAAGGAAGTGCCAGTTGTGATGAGTTTAGTGATACGTTTTATTTTCTTTATTAGACCTCATTTGAATTTATTGTGAATTAACAAAGTTAAAAACTTTAAATATAATGAATTTATTGTTAACTTATATTAAAGCAAAATTGAGATGAATTAAATCATTGAAGTATAACTAAATCATAGAGACATAAAGGTCAAATGTGAGGAAAGCTAGAGTTTTGCAGTATCATAACCAAACCAAAGAAAAACCTTTGGAGAAATAAGTTACATTGCCTAGGAAAATTTTATGACAAAGTGCTATAGAGAATGAGTGCAAAATCCTCTAATATTAAATCATGCAAAAATTGAAATCTTTAGCTTCACATTATTCAATCCAGTTAAGAAAAGCTTTTAAAAGATAAAAACAACTTTTTAGTTTAATGGAACTCATCAAGAAGAGTCCACTGACATCTAGAATTTCTACAAATAACAAAATTGTATAACAAGAAATTATAATAAAATATTATTTTTTTTTAAATAATCTAATACCAACGCAAAAATTAGATAAATTGAAATAATGTGACATAAACAAATAAAAATGATGTAATGCCACACTATAAGATCTTTAAAATTACATAGTAAATGAACAAAAACAAAGCAAAAAATTTGAAAACATGAGACAAATTGTAAATGAAGTTTAATTCTAAGGTAAACAATATATCAAGCCTAACATTCTTGATTATTAAATGAAAAATCAATAAAAATTCTCTTCAAGCTTGCAAAATCTTATGATAAAAAATGTTTAAAATTCAATCAAAATATTACATTCGATAAAGATAATCAAGATGAGTGCAGTGATCTTTGTTTCAACACTATCAGATGCCATTTGGAAGTACTTCAAATTATTGAAATAATTAAAAAAATAATAATATATTATTTTTTCAATATAAAGAAAATTTAAATTTTTGTTGAAATGAGTTGAATTAGACCAATGCAATATATAAAAAATAAAGTGCCGTAGAGGTAACTTGTCAAGAGAATTATCGTTTCACATTACTATAACCAAATCAATGCAAAAAAGTTCAAGAAATGAGATTAATTTCACATGAATGTTGAATTCCATGGTACAAAGGAGTTCAAGGGAAATATTCTTGTTTATCAAATTTGGTTTGAATTAAAATATTTTCTAAAGCATGCAAAAACTATAGAAAAAAATTTAAAAATTTTTTTAAAAAACTTTAATTGGTTAGAGCTTGTTGAGATGAGTAAAACCTTTTTCCATATCAATCAGCCTTGTTCAAAATTACCATAAAATGCAAAATTAAATTAAGAAATAATTTATAAAATATTACATAAAATGAAGTAAATATATGTTAAAATAAAAATGAGATAATTTCAAGCAATGTAGTTAACCAAATAAAAGACATTTAAAGGTCAAACAAGAAGAGATTTGGAGTTACATAGTAATATAACCAAATAAAAATAAAATTTGAAAAAATGACATAAATTGTACAAGATAATTGCATTATAAGATAATAAATATATCAATTTCAACATTATCGATCCTAAATATAGCTATTAATTATAATATGTCATAGAGAATGTAAAAATGTAGGAATTTAAATATTTAAATTATAAAATTAAATACTTGTTTGGATAAAATCTTGTGGAAGAAATTCTAATGATGCTTGTTCCATATCCATCAGACTTAGTTTGGAATAAAGATTATTCAAACAAGTTTAATGAAATTTATTCCATGTCAACCAGACCTCATTGGAATTACTATGAATTGACAAGGTAAGTATAATGTTAAGTAAACACATATTAGATCTAAAATATGATAACGCTAAGCAATTTAATATAAAACAAATCAAGGAGATGTAAAGGTCAAATGAGCAGAGGTTTTGGACTAAATTGCAATAAAAACATATCAAAGCCAAAAATTCAAATGACGGGATAACTTTTACGAGAAAGCTACATTCTACGAAGCTAAAGAGAGTGTCTCAGTTTTTATCCTTAAATTATGTATAAATTAAATTGTATTGTGAAACATTCAAAATCAAAAATTAAAAAATTTAGAAATATAATGAATATTTAATTAGATAAAGCTCATTTTGAGGAGGCATATTTCTTCATCTTAGATAGACATTATTTATAGTTATAAAAAATTATTGAATTAAAAGCAATAAATAAAAGTAAATTTTTATTCTAATATTAAATAGATTTATATCAAAGAAATAAAGAGACAAATTAATGTGATGTAATATAATTATATCAAATAGATGTAAGGGTCATATAATAGGAGGTTTAGAGTTACATTGAAAGTCAACCAATTAAAAAAAAATATTAATTAATAAGATAATTTTTTTGGAAACTTAAATTTCAAGAAACTAAGAAGATCGAGTGTAGGATTTTAAATTATCTATGCATGTTGGAATAAAAATGATTCACAAACCATGTTAAAACTAAAAGAAAATTTATTTAAAATTTAAAGGGTATATTTAATGACATCGTGCTCATCAATAGTAGTCTAATGAGTTTTGTTTAGTCTCCATCGCACTTTGTTAGGAATTTTCATGAATTGGATAATTGAAAAAGGATAAATAACAATAATGATTTTCTTTAATATTCATTATTTGGTGAAGCTTAGTTGGGATAAATTGAAGTAATATAACATAAATAACTGAACGACATGGAATGGTCAAACAGGAAGGAATTAAGATTTTTATACCAAAAGGACCCAAATAAAGAAACATATTTTGAAGAAAACATAATGTAATAAATTATACAAGAATATTGTATTTCAATATATTAAGAATGATATAACTAAATAACTTCAATCACAAAAATAATATAAAAGGAAATAAACTAATTCATTAAAAAGTATAAATAATATAAAATTATTATTTTAACAAATATATATATATATATATATATATATATATATATATATATATATATATATATATATATATATATATATATATATATATTAGTTTAAATGAGATCAACTGAATCATTGTACCTTTATCAGAATTAAATTGAGATAAAGGTCACATTGTGGGAGAATTAGAGTTAAGTACTACAATAACAGAAAAAAAAAAATAATTTAAAGAAATGAGATAAATTTTAAAGAGAAGTATTTCAAGGTAATTGGAAGATTCATTGTAGTATCTTAAATAATATATTTAGGGACAAGCCAACATGTCTCATAAAAAATACAAAATAATAAAAATAAAAATATTAAAAAATATATTTATTAATATTTAACTTGATAAAGCACACTACGATCAATCCATTGACTTTGTTTTGTCTCATTATGACCTAACCTGGAATTACTACGAATTTCCAAAATTAAAAACATAAGTAATAATAAAATATTATTTTAATTTTATGTAAATATATTTTAAATCTAAAATAATATAGACTGATTCAACAAAAAGTATTAAAATAAAAACAATGTAAAGGTCACACAAAAGGTAAATTATGCTTTCATGGTGGCACAGCTAAATCTAATTAAAAGTTTTAAAGAAATGAGACAAGTTAAATTTAATTCATATATTCTAAGATATTAAAGAGATTGAGTGTAACATGCTTCATCATTAATCAAAATATCTCATGAAACATTTCAAGGTCCTAGAAAATAAAATATATAAAAATTAAAAAAAAAAAAATTAATTTTGATATTGCCTGCAACATGAGCCAATCGACGTTTGATTTTTCTCAATCGAACAATGCTTTAATATTAAGATGGTAAATATTAAAGAAAAATTGTTGTAAATTATAGCAATGTAATTTCACCAACTCAAAGCCATGTATAGGTAAATGTGAGAAGATTATCAAATATAGTAATAAAAAAAATCAAACATAAAAAATAGAATAAGGCGATAAATTTTACATAAGACTTGCAATCCATGCCACTAAAATGATAAGAGTGGATGCATAATTGGATAGAGATGGCCAAATGTCTCCAGCAACATATCTTTCATCTCAATCAAAACTTATTTCAAATTAGTATGAATCATCATATTAAATAAACATAAAAAATAATAAATTACTATTTTAATAATAAATAAACAAATATTTAAGATGAAATAAGAAAATATGAAGGAATATAATATAAGAAAATCAAAGTGCTGCAAATGTTGCACAAGAGGAGAATGAGATCAAATATATGGAAACAACAGATTGTAAGACACTAAGGTTATCAATTGTAACATCATTGATACTTAAAATAGATACAAATAAAAAAATCTTATAAAGTATACCAAAGCCATACAACATGTAATATCGAATCATACAAAGATAAATATTTAATTTGATAAAGCTTTTCGAGACTAGACTAATGACATTTACTTCATCTCGATGGAAACTTCCAAAAAAAATATAAATAATAATAAATTATTATTTTTATATGAAAAAATATAGTAATTAATGTAATGTAATCTAGTAAAATCAAAGTGCTATAAAGGTCACATGTGAAGAAAATTAGACGAAACCAATGATGTTTGTTTAATCTCATTCATACTTTAATTGGAGTTACAATAATTTAACAAAAACAATAAGCTAATGTTATAATAAATTTTTTTTTAATACTAAGTACATATTTATTAATAATAAAATTAGATGGATTGAAAAAATGTAATATGAACAATTCAAATCAATGAATTCATCTCAAGATAAGAGATTTTGATTTAAATCACAATATATGAAAACTAATTTGGAAAGTTCATATAAATGAGATATATTATACAAGAAAACTGCATTACAAGATACAAAAGAGATTGAGTGTAGCATCCTTGATCGACTCATCAGCACAGATTGAAATAACTCGTAAAGCATGGCAAACCCTAGATAATAAAACATTAAACAATATATTTTAAAAATATTTAATTTGGTAGACTCAGACAAGATAGTCCAATAATGTTTGTTTCTTGTCTAATATGTAGTATTTGAAATTACTATGAATTAATCAAAAAAAAGAACAAGCAATAACAAAATATTATTTTAATATTTGATAAATATATTTCTAAGTTTAAATTAGATTAATTGAGCTAATATGGGATATCCAAATCAAAGTGATGTAAAGCTCACTCACAAGAAGATTTAAGTAATATAGTAATATAACAAAATTAGATAAAAACTTTGAAGAAATGAAATAAATAATGTTGGCAATTTGCATTATAAGATACAAAGAAGATCAAGTGTAAAGTCCATTATCATCAAAAAATATATGAATGAAAATTCTTTGCCAAAGGTGTCAAGCTCTACAAATTAAAATATTTTATATCAAAAATAAATATTTAATTTGAAAGAGTGCAACAAAAGAAGACGACAAACATTTCTCTCTTGTCCATTTGACCTCGATTTGTATTACAATGAATTACACATGTATATAAACATAAATGGTAATAAATTATTATTTTAATTTTAATTTGATTTATATTAAAATTTAAACATCTATATGAAAAACCAACATTGTATGAGAAAAATTGTATGAGAAAGCAACATTCTAAGACATTAAGAAGATCATGTATAACATGCTCCATCTTCAAATTAGGCACAAATTAAAATGTCTCATAAAATATGTAAAAAATATAAATTAGAAAATATTTAAAAAATAATATAAATAACTATTTAATTGACTAAAGCTTGTTAAGATAAGTCTAATGATGTTTGCTCTATCTCCATCAAATTAAATAAGTATAAATAATAAAAAATTATTACTTTTGAATAAAATAAATTTATATTAAAGCAAAAATAAGATGAATTGAAGCAATATAATATTATAAAATCAAAGCAATGTAAACATCAAAAAAAGTGGAGAATTAAGGTTTCTTAGTAATATAACCAAATTAAAGTAAAGCCTTTGAATAAATGACATATGTTCTATGGGATAGTTGTATTTCAATATACTAAGTAGATTGAGGGTAACATCCTTTATGATAAAAAAGGGTACAATGCATAATGTCTCATAAAGTATTCCATAATTATACAAAATAATATTTGAAAATATTAAAAGTAATAGTTAATTGTTTAGAGATCATCTAGACTTGTTTAATGATATTTGAATGTCTAACATATCTACTCTTGGAATTACCATAGTTTCAAAATTAAATAAACATAAAAATAATAAATTATTATTTTGATTTTTATAGATTAAAACTAATTATAAATGAGATATATTAAATAATTTAATATAACCAAATTAAAGCAATATAGTGATCATGTAATCAGAGATTTACAATTACATCACAACTTAGACAAAGCAAAAGATAAAATTTTAAGAAAGAACAAATTATATAGGAATGCTACATTTCAATGTATTATGGTGATTGAGTGTAACTTCCTCGATTGGAAAAATTATTTTTGAATCAATTTGTCACCAAGAAATGCCAAAAAAACAAACTATAATATTTATAATATTTAAATTAAAATTTAATTAGATAGATCTCATTTAGATGAGTTTGAAAATAATTGTTTCATCTATAATAGAAATTTTTTGGAATTAATCAAATAACTAAGTAATTAAACATAAATAATAATAAATGTTTTATTTTTAATATTTATAAATAAATGCTAATCCTAAAGCAAGATTTATATAAATAAATATATATTACTCAATTGAAACATCTCACAAAACATGCAAAAATTATGAAAAATTGATATAATGTATATATATAAATATATATATATATATATATGAATATATATATATATATGAATATTTAATTAGTTAAAAGTCATCAAGATGAATCAAATGATGGTGATTTCACCTCCTTACCTCAATCAAAATTAGCACAAATTCCAAAGTCAAAAAGTATAAATAATAAAAAAATATTATTTTAATATTAAGTAAATATATATTAAATGTCAAATGAGATAAATGAAGAAATGTAATTGATTGAAATCAAAGAAAATTAATTCTCACATGAGTGAAATTTTTTAGGTAAATATTAATATATCCAAGTTAAAGCAAAACATTTGAAGTAGTAATACAAATTATAAAGGAAAGTTGCATTCCAAGTTACTAAGGAGATTGACTGTGATTTCTTTGATCATCATATGATGTATGAATCAAAATGCTTTTAAAGTCTATGAAAAATGTAGAAAATAAAATATTTAAAATTATTTAAATTTATAAATCTCAAAAAGATGAGTCGAGTGATTTCTTTTCACCTTGGGTGGACCTCTTTTGGAGTTACTATGAGTTATCCAAGCGAATAGCCATTAATAATAGTATTTAATAATTATTTTAATATTAAGTAAACATTTAGCAAATCTAAAATATCTTTTAAAGGATGTCATATCAAAATGAAAATAATGAAATGGTTGCACGACAAGTGAAATACAGTTTCATAGTACTATAAGCAAATCAAAATGAAAACATTTGAAGAATTAAGAGAAATTATTTGAGAAAGTTGCATTCCATAATAATAATGAGATTGAGAGTAACATCTTTCATTATTAAATTTGGTATGAATCAAAATTTCTTCTTAAACATATAAAAATAATAGATAATAAATATTTTAAAAAAATAAATAATGAATATTTAAATGAATAAAGCTCTTTAAGATGATTTTCATGATGCTTTTTTTCATCTTGATAAAATGTCATTTCAAATTAGTACCAAAAAATAAAAAATTGGCCAAAACATTAATAAATTATTAACTTATTATTCCATATATATATATATATATATATATATATATATATATATATAATAATGTTGAAAAAAGATAAATTGAAATAATGTATTTTAAGTAAACAAAAATGATGTAAAGGTCACATAAAAAAGAATTAGAGTTTCGTAGTTATATAGGAAATTAAACACTACAATATTTGAAAACAAAATCAGATAAACTATGAAGGAATACTGTCTTCCAAGATAATAAAAAGTTCAAGTGTGACAAACTATGTTATAAAATTTGGTATGACTAAAAATGTGTGTAAAGTGCATTAAACCCTACAAAACATATTTAGAAAAATCAATTTCAATATTAAATTAAGTAGAGCTCGTCAATAAAAGTCTCGTGCCCTTTGTTATCGTGATAAAATGTTGTTCAAAATTAATATGAATATCAAAATTAAGTAAACATTAAAAAGATATATTATTTTATAATATTAGGTATATATATTTTTTAAAATCTTAAATGTGATAAATTTTGAAAATATAATATTAACAAAAAAAAGTTAGGAAAATGTCACACAAGAGTAGATATAGAATAATGTTGTAATATAACCAATTCAATGCAAAAGGTTTCAACACTAAAAATAAATTATGTAGGAAACATGCATTCAAAGTTACTAAAGAGGTTGAGTGTAACATCATTGATAATTAAATAAGCTTGAATCAAAAACCACGTAAAGCACACCAAAAAAAAAAATAATTAAATTTTCAAAAATATAAAAACGATTATCTATTCAATAAAGCTTGTTGAATAAGCACAAAGATTAACAAATTATTTTAATTTGTTATATCTATATCTTAAAGCCAAAATGAGGTAAATTAAAAAAATTTAATCTAATGAACTCAACGTAATGCAAAGGTCACATGAGAAGAGAGTTTGAGTATCATAGTAATATGAACAAAACAAAGTGATACTTTTGAAGAAATGAGATGATATGCAAGAAAACATTACATTCCAAGTAGTTGAATAGATTGATATAATAGTCTTAATCATTTAAGTTATTGTTGAATTAAAATATCTTGTAAAGCATACAAAGACCAAAAAATAAGAAATAGTTAAAAAAAATATGTTTAAATTGATAGATCTCATCAAGATGTGTGCAATAACATTTGTTTCCACTGAATTAGATATTTTTTTGAATTACCAATTTAAACGAGAATAAATAATGCTAAATAATTATTTTAAAATTAAGAGAAAATATATGAAAGCTAAATAATATAAATCAAAGTAATTTAATATAACGAAATAAAAGCAATGCAAATATCACATGATAATAGATTTAGAAGAGCAAAGTAATATAACCAAATAAAAAGAAAAAAGGTAAATTAATAAGATAAATTACACTAAAAAGTTGCATTCCATGATATTAAAAAGATTGAGCATAATAACTCAATCAACCAATCAAGTACAAATCATAATGTCTCATAAATTGTGCTAACAAAAAGATAAAAAATATTTGAAAATATAAAAATTAACATTTAATTGTATGGAGCACATTCATCAAGTCTAACAACATTCTCTTTCAACTCAAATAAACTTGATTTTGAATCAGTTTGAAGTACCAATCAAAATAATAATAAATAAAAGTAATTTAATATTTTAGAATTAGTAAAAATATAATAAAGTTGAGATGATATAAATTGAAGTAATGTAATATAACCAAATAAAAATAATGTAAATATCACATGATAAGTAAATTAGAATTTTATAGTAATATAGCCAAACAAAAAAACAATAAGAAGAAATGAGACAAATTACATGAAAAAGTTACATTACATGACAATAAGGAGATCAAGTGTTAAATCATTGATGATTAAATCATAAATAAATCCAAATTACTCAAAATACTTGTCAAAACTGTTGAAAATAAAGTATTTTGAATTATAAAAATGAACTTTTAATTGGATGGATGTGTTTAAAGTTGTTTGTTTTGTCACAATCAAATATCATTTGGAATTACTATAAATTAAAAAAGAGAAAAAACATGGATCATGATAAATTTTTATTTTAATATTAAGTAAATATATAACAAATCTAAAATGAGATTAATTGAAGTAATACAATATAACATATTAAAATGATTGTCACATGAGAGGAGAATAAGAGTTTCCTACAAATATATCAAAATCAAAGTAAAACAATTAATGAAATGTAATAAATTCAAGTGATATATTATAAGAAAATTTAAATTGACATAAGTGTCACAAGGAAGGATTTGGAGTCTCATAATAATGCAATGAAATCAAAGAAAAGAAATGGAAGCAAAGAGATAAACTAAACAAAATAATTGCTTTCCATGATTCTAAAGAGATTGAGTTTAATGTTCTTGATCATAAATAAGTTACAAATGAAAAAATCACATAAAAAATTTAAAAACTCTATAGAATATAATATTTTATAATATAAAAATAAATATTTAACTAGATTGAGCTAATTGATAGTAGCTAAACAATTTTTTTGTCCTCATCAATTCTCATTTGAAACTAGGATGATTACCTATATAAAGAAGAGAAATAGTAATAAATTATTACTATAATATTCAATAAATATATAATTAAGATGGAACAACACAAAGTGATGAAATATAATACGTCCACATAAAAACAATTTGAGGGTCACATGTGAGGAAAAATATAATTTCATTATAAATATTTTAAACTTAGAGTGAAAACTTTTTAAATATAATAAGTTGTATTAGAATGTTTCATTCCATTATACTAAGGAGATAAAGTACAACTTCAAATAGCCTGTAAAGCATGCAAAAACTCAAGAAAATAAAATATTTAATAACATAAAAATGATGCTTAATGAAATAGAGCTTACTGAGATGAGTCAAACGATATTTGTTTCATCTAAACATGGCCTTTTTTAGAATAATTATGAATTAAAAAATGATAATAATAATAATAATAGATAAAACTTAATTATTAATTTAATATTAGGCAAATATATATTAAATATAAAATAATATAAATTAATACAATATGATATAACAAAACAAATGTGATGTAATTGTCACATTAGTGGAGATTTAAGATTACATAGTAACATAACCAAATCATAGCCAACCATTTCAAGAAATAAAATAAAGTGTATAAGAAAATGCATTTCAAGATACCAAGGAGATTGAGAGAAAAAAAGTTGATCATAAAGTTAGGTAAGATTCCAAATGTTTCATTAAGAGTGCCAAAAGTTCAAAAAATGAAATATTTAAAAATATTGAAATGAAAATTTGATTTCATGGAACTCATTGAGAATGGTGCAACAAATATTATGTATTCTTGATTGATTTTCATCTAGATTTTAGAATTATCATAGTAAGTAAGAATAAAAAATAATAAATTTCTTTAACATTACATAAATGTATATTAAAGCTTAAATAAGTTAAATTGAAGTAATTTGACTAACTAAATAAAAATGATATAAATGTTACATCAGAGGAGAATTAGAGTTTAATAGTAATTTTTCTAAATTAAAGTGAAAACTTTTAAGAAATGAGAAAAATTATGCAACAAAAGTTTCATTCCATGATTGTATTAAGACTAGATGTATTATCCTTGATCATCTAATTAGGTACGAATCAAAATTACTTACAAAGTGTACCGAAACTAAAAAAAGATAAATGATTTAGAAATATAAAAAAAGAATATTTAATTGGATGGAGCTTATTGAGATGAGTCCAACAACATTCTTTTGTGTCAATCAAACCTCATTTGGAATTATTATCGAAAAAAGGGTAAATAAGTGAAATTGATAGTGAATTAGTTTTTCAGTAATAAGCAAATATATATTAAAGATAAAAAAAGATAAATTAAAGTGGTATAATATAGAAAAATCAAAGTAATTTAAAGGTCTCATTACTAGAGAATAAGAATTAAAAAACATTATACCAAAAACAACGTAAAAACACTAAATGAATGAGATAAATTGTATTTAAAAGTTGCACTTTAAGAACTAAGAAGATTAAGTATAGCATTCTCAATTGTTTAATTAGTAATGAAAAAAAAATTTCATAAAATGTGCAAAATACTTGGAGAAAAATATTTAAAAATATTAAAACAAATATTTATTTAGATAAATTATATTTAGACAAGTTAAAGGATGTTTATTTCATCTCAATCAGAACATGTCTATATTTTTTATGTATTGCCAACTAAATGGCCATATATAATAATAAATTATGTTTTCAATGTTAATTAAATAAATATTAAAGCTCAATTGAGATAAATTAAGAAAATACCTCACAAAGCATTTCCACAATATAGATATAAAAATATTCAAAACAATATGAAAGCCAACATTAAATTAGCTAAAGCTCATCAGGATGAGTACCATAACAATTGTTTCATGTCGATCAAATCAAATTTGGAATTTTAATATATATATCAAAAATATAATAAAGTTATAAAGATATAAATAAAAATATTCTAATATAACTAAATCATAGTGATGTAAAGATCACATTAGAAGATAATTATAGTTTCATAATTACATAACTAAATTGAAATAAACAATTTGAAGAAATGACATAAACTATAAGGGAGTGTACCTTCCAATCAAATAGAGTGCTCAAGTGCAACAAAATCAATCATCAAATCAGGCATAAATAAAAAAATCTTATAAACTGTTCCAACTTACTATAAAATAAAATATTTAGAAATATTGAAATGAATATTAAATCAATTAGAGCTTATTGATATAAGTTTAATGACATTTGTTTCATCTTGACTAAATCTTTTTTGACGTTCCTATGAATTATCAAATTAGCAAAGCATAAAAAATAATAAATTATTTTTTAGAATAAATAATAAATATTTTAATGATTAAATGAGATAAATCTAAAATTTTTAATATTACCAAATCAAAGCTATCTAATGGTCATACGATATTAGAATTGCAGTAAAATATTAATACAACCAACTCAATGTAAAATTTTTCAACAAGTTAAAAGCTTTTGTTAGAATGTTGCATTCGATGATACCAGCGAGGTTGAGTGTAAAATCATTACTTGTAAAAAAATGTTAAGAATCAAGTAACTTGTAAAACTATCCTAACTCTTAAAATTAAATTTAAAGAAAAAGAAAATAAATTTAATTGAATAGTTCATTTTAAAATAATTGTAACTAGATTTTTTCCTCTTGGTCTAATCTCATATGGAATAATAATAAAAAATTAAATAAGCATAAAAAATAAAAAATTTAATCTTAATATCTAATATTTATATATATTTCCTAAAGTCAAAATGAGATAAATTTAAATAATCTAACCAACTCAAAGTAATGAAAGGGTTACATATAAGGAGAATTTTTGTTTCATACTAATAAGATCAAGTCAAAGTAGAAGTTTTGAAGAAATGAGGTGGTATTTAAGGTAAAGTTTCATTTCAAGATAGTATAGATATTGTGTATAACATTCTCGATGATTTAGATCAATATCAAGTTCAAATATCTTTGAAAACATGCCAAAAAAAATGATAAAATATTTAAAAATATTAAAATAAATATTTAAATTTATAGAACAAGGTTAGACAAGTCCAATGACGTTTGTTTCATCTTCATCGATATTGTATTGGAAATTTTAAAGTAAAGAAGAATAAATAAACTTAACGAATTATTTTAATATAAAAGAAAAAATTAAAGTAATAATATGATAAATTAAAGCAATATAATACAACCCAATAAAAGTTATTTAAATGTCACATCAGAGGAGATTGGGTTGCACAACAATTTAACAAAATCAAAGCCAAACATGTAAAGTAATAAAATGAATTATACTAAGAGGTCATATTTCAAGATAGTAAAGAGATTGAGTGTAACAAACTAATTATCAAATTATGTATTAGTCATAATCTCTTATAAAGTGTGTCAAACAAAAGAAAATAAAATATTTAACAATATAAAAATGGATATTTAAGTACATGTAATATGTCAAAATGAATCTAAAAACATTTCTTTCGTCTCGATCGAACAACATTTTTATGTTGGAGTTAATTACTTATCCACATAAGCATAAATAAAATAAATTATTATTTTATTATAAAAAAAATGGTAATAAAGATAACATGAGATAAATTGAGGTAACTTAATATAACCAAACAAAAACTTCATAAAGATCACATGAGAAGTGAATTAGAATTTCATAGTAATATAGCAAAATCAATAAAATAAATTTAAAGAAATGACATAAATTGTATGAAAAAGATGCATTACAAGGTAATATAGAGACGGAATGTAAGCTCATCAATCATTAAATTAATTATGAATCCAAATAACTCATAACACATGCAAAATCTCTACAAAATAAAATATATAGAAATATAGAAATAAATTTTCAATTCGATGTAACTTATTTAGATGAGCCTAAACAAATTATTTTTCCATGATCAAAACTTATTTGGAATTAATGCAAATTACAAATGAAAATAAACATTCATCATAATAAATTTTTATTTAAATATTAAAAAAATATAAATAAAACTTAAATGAGATAAATTAATGTAATGTATTATAACTAAATCAAAATATAGTTGTCACATGAGAAGAGAATTAGAGTTTCATAGTAATACAACAAACATTTATTGTAATGAGATAAATTGTACAAGAAAGTTGAAGTCAAAGTTAATAAGGAAATAAAATGTAATATCATTAATTGCAAAATTATGTAGGAATTGAAATGACTTAAAAAGCATGCCAAACCCATAGAAAAGAACATATTAACAAATATAAGAATGAATATTTAATGTTTTGAAACTCGTCTGGAATCCATCGATGATTATTTCATCTCGATTATGTCTCATTTAAAAGTATTAAAAAATTATAGTAGTAAATAAGATTAAATATTAATAAATTTTTATGTTAATGTTAATTAAATATACATTAATATTTGAATAAGAAAAATTTAAGAAATGTAAAATAAAAAATCTTAAGTGATGTAAAGCTCACATGAGGTGATATTTAGATTTACTTAGTAATATTATCCACTCAAAATGGAAACTTTATAAAAGTTAAATAAATTATATGAGAAAGTTGAATTCCATGATAGTAAGTCAATTGAATTAAATGACAATTTTTGTCTTGAATTGATCTCGTTTAGGATTACTGTAAATCAATATAGAAAACAAGTAGAACTAATTTTAAATTATTATTTTAATAATAAGTAAATATATAATAAAGCTAAAATAACATGAATTGAATCAACATAATATACTAAAATAAAACAAAATTTCAAGGAATGCAATAAAATTGCATTTAAAGATATGAGGACATCGATTATGACATCGTAAATTACAAAATTTTGTATGAATAAAAATTCAAGTAATGAGTGCCAAAATCCTACAAAGTAAATTATTTAAAAATATCAAAAAATATTATTTAATTGGATAGATCTTGTTGAGACAAGTCCAATGACTTTTGTTACGTTTAGATAGCACATCGCTTTGAATTAATTAAAGTTAACAATGTAAATAAGCATAAATAATAATAAATTATTTTAATAATGCTAATTAAATATATAATAAGGTTGAAATGACATAATTTAATGTAATGTAATATAACATAATTTAAATAATGTAGATGTCATGCAACAAAAAACTTAGAGTTTTAAATAATATAAAAAAATTCTAAGCAAAACATTTGAAAAATAAGAAAAGTGATACAATAAAGTTACATTTGTGGAGATTGAATGCAACATCCTGGATCATCAAACCAACCTTAAATCAAAAGTCCTCAAAATAAGTGCTAAAGAATATTTACTTATTTAGTTTGATAATTCACAAAAAACTCTAAAAGTGATCTGATCCAAAAAACGATGTTGTTGGACTCACCTCAATAGCTTCTAATTAATTAAATCTTTCTTGCTAAATTATTAAATTATTTATTTTCATTGTTTTCTATATATTTTATGAGATATTTTAATTTTTACGTTATTTGATTAACGAAGATGTTACCCTTAAACTCTTTTCTATCTTGGAAAGAAACTTTCTCATACATATTATCTCGTTTCTTTAAATTTTTCATTTAATTTTTTAATATTTCTATTTAACACTAAATCTCCTCTCATGTGATCTTTAGATTGCTTTGATTTGTTTATGTTATATTGTAATCAGTATATCTCACTTTATCTTTAATACATTTTTAATTAATATTAAAGTTTATATGATGTGAGGCTTCTAGTTACATATTAATTTAATAAAATAAAAGTAAAACATTAGAAAAATTAGGAATAATTACATGAGAAATTTGCATTTTTAAGATATTAAAGAGATTGAGTGTAACATTTTCAATCATTAGAATTTATGCTTATTTACTTTGTTAATTAAATAAACATCAAGTAAAAAGCTCAATGACTTTTGTTTTTTTTTAAATTTGTTTAGAATTCTTTGAGACATTTTAAATCATACTTGATTTGATCATTAAGGATATTAAACTCAATATCCTTAGTATAATGGAATGCATCTCATTCATAAAATTTATCTTATTCTTTCAGATTTTTAAACTTTGATAATGTTTTATTATTATATTATTCTAAATCTTCTATCATGTAACCTTTGCTTTACTTAATTTGTTTGTATTACATTGTTTTAATTTATCTTATTCCAACTTTATTAAATAATTTTTAATAATAAAATAATAATTTATTATTATTTATGATTACTTATTCTATTTAATTTGTAATAATTTCAAATGTGGATCAATTGAAATGAAATAATTTTTGTTAGGCTTGTCTCAAAAAGTTCTATGCAATTACATATTTATTTTATAATTTTATAAACATTTTATTTTTAATTATTTTGCCATGTTTTTTAATACATTTGATCTTTTTTCTACTTAATAATCAATTCTGTTATACTCATTCTCGTAAGTATCTAGGAATGCAACTTTGTCGAGTAATTATCTTTTTTTTTTAAATTCTTTATTTTGATTTGGTAATTGGTTATATTACAACCATGTTTTGAATCTCAACAAGTGTGACCTTATCATTGCTTTGATTTTGTTATATTACAGTACTCCAATTCATCTCATTTTAGGTTTAATATGCATTTACTTAATAATAAAATAAATTTTCATTATTTTTTTCTTAATTACTTTATAATTTCACTGGAATTCAAAACTTGGAATCACAGAGACAAAACAAGCTTCGTTGAAGTCGACTGATGAGCTTCATGCAATTAAGAACTTATTCTTGCATTTATAGATATTTTATTTTTAAGGGTCACTCATTACTTTAAAGTCTTTTTGATTTGTTATCTAAATTTATGAGACATTTTAATTCAATCCAAATATAATAATAGAGGATGTTTCCATCAATCTTTTTAGTTTATTAGAATACAACTTATAAAATTTATTTTATTTTTTTAAATAGTTTATTCTAATTTAGTTATATTATTGTATAACTCTAAATTCCTTTGATGAGGCCATTACATCACTATAGTTGTTTTTATTATGTTACATCCATTCATTTTATTTTAATTTTAAAGCATATTGTTATATTAAAATAATAATTCATTATTATGTATGTTTTTTAAGATTGTTAATTCATAATAATTTCAAATGTGGTTCAATTGATACTAAACAAATGAGGTTTATCTAATTTAATATTCATTTTGTATATTTTGAAATATATCATTTTCCTTTATCTTGGCATGTTTCGTGAGTTATTTTAATTTGTATATGATTTGATGATCAATAAAGTTTCACTAAATTTCAAAAGTATCTTGGAAAGGATTTCATATGCAATTTTTTTAAAAAACTTTTGCTTTAATTTTGTTATATCACTATGAAAATATAATTCTATTGTCATAAAACCTTTGCAACACCTTAATTTTGTTCGATTACAATGCCTCAGCTCATGCCATTTTAGTTTTAATACATCTGTAATAATTATTTTTGAAATTTATAATTATTTATGATTATTCTACTTTTGTAATTTACAATAATTACAAATGAGGTTTGATGAAGATAAAAAAATAGTTTATTGGACTTAGCCCAAGGACCTCTATTATCTAGCATTTATGTATGCTTTATAAGATTTTTATTTGTACCTAATAATTATTAGTGATGCTACACTCGGTCTTCTCACTATCCTACAAAGTAAATTTTCTTACTAATTCATCTTAAGTTTTCAAAAACTTTTCATTTATTTTCATATACTACTATTTAACTCCCAACTCTTTATGCGGGATGTTTAAATTCCTTAAAGTTTCTTATATTATACTACTTCAATTTATCTTTTTTGTACTTTTATATATATTCACTTATTGTTTGAACAATAATTTATTTCATTTGTGCTTACAGGAGTAATTCAATATCATTGCAAATGTGGTTTAACTGACACTTAGAAAAGTTGTTGGACTTGTCTACTAATACTTATTCTATTTGTTTGAATTTTTTATTTTCTTATGTTTTGGCATACTTTACAAGTCATTTTTGAGTTCCTTAGTAATAGGATATGCATCTTTCTTATAGAATTTTTTTCATTTGTTAAAGCATTTTACTTTTATAAGGTTATGTTATTATGTAACACTAAATCTTCTCTCGTGTGACCTTTATATTATTTTAATTTTTTTATTTTGTATTATTTCAATTTATCTTATTGAAGAATTAACATATATTTATTTAATATATAAAATTTATTTATCATTATTTATGTTTATATTTTTTTGTCAATTTATAATTATTTTGAACAAGCTTTGATCTAAGGCAATACGATTCATTTATTTTATATTTTTTAAATACTTTGTTTTCTAGTGTTTTAGAATACTTTATGGGTAATTTTTGTTTATATTATAGCTTATGTGTCAACCAAGTATGTCACACTTAATCTCCTAAGTGTCTTGGAATGTAATGCTTTGTATATGGTACCTCAATTTTTAAAATTGTTTCTTTCACATTCTTATATTTTCTAGCGCATCAAAATGTCCTTTTGATTGACTTTACATCACTTTTATTTTGGTGTAGTTTGTTGCTTAAATTAATCATTTTCCCACTTTATTATATATTTACCTATTATTAAACTAATACTTTACTATTATTTACATCTTTTTAAAAGTATAATTTGTAGTAATTCAAAACAAAATTTAATCCAAAAAAGCTAATGTTAGTATACTTATATTTTGGAGCCCTATCAGTTAAAATATTAATTATTATATTTTTAATTATTTTATTTTATAAAGCTTTGGCTAACTTTACAAGATATTTTGATTCATAATAAATTTAAGAATTGAGGATATTACAATCAATTTACATAATATCATAGAATATTACTTTTGTTAACAATTTATCTTGTTTTTTCAATTGTTACGTTTTCTTTCGTTATAATAATATGTAATTTTAAATCTCCAATAATGTGAACTTTATGTCACATAAATTTAGTTATATACATTGGTTCAATTTACCACATTTAAATTGAAAACAAATTTTTTTTTTATCAAATTAATAATTTATTTTTATTTGTGCCTGCTTAATTTTGTAGTTTTTACTAAATCCAAATGTGATCTAATCAAGATGAAAACATGTCATTGGAATAAGCTCAATGAAATCTTTCTAATTAAATATTAATTTTTATATTTTCAAATACTTTATTCTAATAAGTTTTGATAGGCATTTGAAGATTTTCTTTCATACATTGTTTGATGATCGTGGATGTTGCAATTGATCCCCTCAATTTCTTGGAATGCATGTTTCACATAATTTTCCTTTTCATTTTTCTAAATTTATATTTTTTATTTTGTTTTTTTTAAAACGAAACTCTAATTCCCACATTGTGTGACCTTTATATCACTTTTATTTTGTTACTTATTATTATCTCAATTGATTTCCTTCTTCTTTTATTATAAATATATTAAATATAAAATAGTATTTCGTTATTATATATACTTATTTTTTTAATTCTTAATAATTTAAAATAATGTTTGATTGAGGTAAAAGAAATATCATTCGTTGGACATGCCTTGGTGAGTTCCTTTAAATTAAATGCTTACTTTAAATTTTTAAAAATTTAATTTTTTGGAGATTTGTCTCACTTTAAAAGATGTTTTCATTCATACCTAATTTAGAGATCGAGGAAGTTACACTCGCTCTCCTTAACAAGTTAGAGTGCTACTTTCTAGTATTATTTATTATATTTTATAAATGTTTTTTTGTTTTAATTTAGTTATATAATGACAAAACACAAATTCTCCTATAGTGTGCTCTTTAGATTACTTTGATTTCATATTATTACATTGCTTGAAATAATCATTTTTCAGCTTCATTATTTATTTAATAAATATAAAAAAATAATTTCTTACTATTTATATTATTTAGTTTAATAATTCATAGTAATTTCAAACAAGGTCTATTTGACACATTTTAAATCACACTTGATTTTGATGATAATGGACGTTATGCATGAAATGGCTAATATCTTAGGATGCAACTTTCTCATACAAATTATCATATTTATTAAAATTCTTTTCTTTTATTTAGTTAAATAGCTATGCAACTCTATTTCTCCTCCTATGTGACCTTTATATGTCTTTTATTTAGTTATATAACTTTGTTTGAATTTAACTTTTTTCTAATCTAATAAAAATTTACTTAAAATTAAAAATATTATTTATTTTTTATTACTATATATATTAATAATTTATCATAATTAAAAACTTAATTTGATTAAGGCTAAACAAATGCATTTAGAATTGTGCTAACTAGCTATATCCAATTAAATTTTGTTTTTTTAATTTTTTAAATGTTTGTTTTTGATGATTTTGTTAGGCTTTGTTAAGCATTTCAATTCATACATCTTCATTGAAATAAACTACTAGCACTTGACATCCTTTGTATCATGGAGGGTAACTTTCGAAATAATATACCTTATTCTCTTAATTTTTTATTTGATTTTGTTCTATTATATTTCTTTTTTTTTATTTTTGGTTTAATAAATATTACTTACTATTATTATTATTATTTACACATATTTACTTTGGTATGTTATTAAAATTCCACATGAGACCAATAAAGATGACACCATCAAATTCATCTTGGTGAGCTCTTTCTACTGAAGTATTCATTTGTATAAATTTAAATATTTCATTTTTAGTGTTTTGTCATTCGTGCTGAGTTATTTCAATTCATACCTTAGTTTGATATCGACAATCATATACTTGACTTTCTTAGTATCTTTAAATGCAATTTTTCCTTCAACTTTATCTCATTTCTTCAAATATTTCACTTTTGTCTTTTTATATTATAACATAACTCAAAATTTCCTATTGTGTGACATTTGCATAGCTCTAGTTTGTTCATATTACTTCGTTTTAATTTATCTCATTTCAAATTTAATATATATTTACTTAATATTAAAATAATGATTTATTACTAATTATGTTTATTTTATTTTGTAATCATAATAATTAAAAACATGGTCCAATGGAAAAAAATAGTGGTCGTTGCTCTCATGTTAGTGAGCTCTATCAACTTATATATTCATTTTTATAGTTTAAAGTGTTTGCTTTAAAGTGTTTTCTCATATTCTATGAGGTATTTCAATTTGTTGATTTAGTAATTGGAGATGTTACCCTCCATTTTCTTAATACCTTTGAGTGTATCTTTATCGCACAATTTTTCTGATTATTTCAAATCATTGCCCTTGATTTCGTTATAGTGCATCAAAACACAAAATTCTATGTAATACAAGTTTTAAATTACTACGATTATGTCATATTGCATTGCTTTAATTTATCTTAATTCATCATTAATATATATATCTAATTAATATTAAAATTTTCATTTATTATTTATTTACCTTTTCTGTAATTCATAGTTTTTTCATTCATTGTGTGATGGAAACAAAACAACTATTGTTTAGTTCACATCAATGAGCTCTAAAAAAAATTAAAAATAAATTTTAATATTTTAAAATTTCGCAGTTTGTATTGTTTTGGTAGGTTTTATGAGAATTTTTGTTCTTAATGTTTTTTATTCATTTGGCACCTTTTATGAGATAATTCGATTCACACTTGATTTAGCTTTCTAGGATATTTCACTAAACATCCTTATTTTGTTTAGGTACAGTTTTACCATATAATTTGTCTCAATTTTGAAAATCCTTTTCTTTAATTTTCTAATATTTCTACCAAAATGTATTTATCATCTCATGTGTCCCTTAAATCCCATCATTTAGTTAATTAAATTGCTTCAATTTTTTTTATTTCAAAATTAATATATATCTACCTAATTTAAAATATTAATTTATAATTTCTTATGCTTATTAACTTTTGTAATTCGTAGTATTTCTTAATGTTATTTGTGTTTTTGTGATAAGCTCTATCCAATTAAATGTTCATTTTTATATTCTTATTTATTTTCTTTGGTATGGTTTTTTCACTTCTTATGAGACATTTGCTTTGTACCTTATTTGATGATCATGCATATTATAATTAGTTTTCTTATTATCATAGAATGCTGCTTTCTCATATAATTTATCTCATTCTTTAAATGTTTTTCTTTGTATTACTTATATTACAACGAAATACTGATACTCCTCTTGTGTGACATTTATATCGATTTAATATTTTTGCATTACCTTTTTCCAAATCATCTTAATTTGTTTAGAGTATATGTTTAAATTTACTTTATATTCTTATGTTTTCTCATAAATTCAAAACAAGATCTACTGCACACAAAAAAATGTCAATAGACTTTATTCAATGAGTTCTATCCAAGCAAATATTTATTTTTATATATTAAAATATTTAAATTTTTAATGTTTTAGCGTGTTTGAGTTTTTTATGAGACTCTAATTCTCCTCCTGTGTGACATATATACATCACTTTAATTTAATTACACTATATTGCTTCAAATACCTTATTTCAACAACATAATGTATCTTATTAATTCAAAAGTATGTTTTATTATTACCTATTTTTATTAATTTAGTAATTTGTTATATTTCTATACAAGATTCTATTTTGTTGAAACATACATCAATGTACTTTTTTTGACATTCTTTATTCGTCAAAATATTCATTTTCATTTTTTAAATTATTTTATTTCATAGGTTTTGGCTTATTTATTAAACATTTAGACTTGTTAATGATTTTTTAATCAAGGATGTTACACTTGAACTTCTTAATATCTTAGAATTAAATTTTTTCTTATAATTAATATAGTTTTTTAAATTTTTTTTGATATAATTACATTACTTTGTAAATTTAAAGGTCCTATAGTCTAACATTTGTATCATATAAATTTAGTTATATTACTTTGATTTATTTTAATTCATTTTTAATTTATTAAATATTTTCTTAATATTAAAATAAATAATTTATTATTTTTTTTACTAATTTTATTTTTAAAATTTATTATAATTTAAAAGAAGGTTTGATCGAGTTGAAAAACATGATTAGACACAACTAGATTAGCTCATTATAATTAAATAATCACTTTTATAAATTTTTTTAAATTTTTTAATTTTCATCAATTTGATAAGCACCTTGACAAATTTTGATTCATATCTATTTTCACTATTGTGAATGTTACTCTCAACATTTTTAATATCTTGAATTTTAGTTTTAGCATGTATGATTTTTCATTTTTCCAAATTTTTTTATTTTGGTATATCAGTATGAGACTCTAATTCTCATCTTGTGTCACTTTTTAAATACTTCGATTTTATTGAATTATTTAGCTTAGTTTTATCTAATTTTAGTTTTATTAGAAGTTTTGTAATTATAAAGATAATAATTTATTATTTTTGTACATATTTTCTTTGCTAATTTATATTAATTTCAGAAATATTTGATCAAAAAATCTCGTTGGACATATCCAAAGGAGTTCCTTTGAATTAAATACACTTTTATATTTTTAAATATTTTATTTTCATGAGATTTTTCATACTTTATTAGATGTTTTGATTAATAACTAATTTTTTTATCAAAGATAAACTATATCTCCTCAACATCTTTAAGTGTAGCTTTATTATCCAATTTGTTATATTTCATGAATGTTTTTGATTTAATTTTGTTATTGTATTATAAAGCCCTAGTTCTCCTATCTTGTGCATGTTGGATCACTTCGATTTCATTGTATTATATAACTTGAGACAATCTCTTTTCAATTTTATATAGTTGCAAATCATAAAAATAATAATTCCTTATTTTTTTTGTTTATTTAATTTTGTAATTCATAGTAATTTCAAAAGAGATTCGATTAACAAATTTTAATTTGTATCAAAATTGATGGAATGTTATGCATGATCTAGTAACTTGGAATGGAACTTTCCCGTGTAATTTATCTTATTTTTTCGAACTTTCTTTTTTTATTTGTTTAAATTATTATGTAACTATAACGTTTCTCGCATGTCACATTTATATGTCAATTATTTGGTTATATTAAATGGCTACAATTTAACTGATTTTTTGATTTATCATACATCTATGAAATATTTAAATAATAATTTATTATAATTTATGATTATCACATTAATTCAAAAATAGGTCTTATCAAGATGAAACAAGTGCAATAAGACTCATGTTAACTTGTTGTGTCCAATTAAATATTTAAGTTTTGTATTTTTAAGTGTTAAATCTAACTCATCTTTGTAAGCTCTATCTAACTAAATATTCATTTTTTTATAATTAACTATTTTATTTTTTTAGAATTTTCTGATGCCTTCTTATATATTTTGATTCATGCATGAGTTTAATGGCCAAGCACATTAAACTCAACATCCTTAGCTTCTTTGAATGCAAGTTTCCAATACAATTTATCTTATTTCCATAAATTTTTTCTTTTATTTTGATGTATTACTACATAGGTCTAAGTTTTCTGTAAAGTGACATTTGTATTGCTTTGATTTGAATATTTTACATTGCTTTTATTTATCTTTTTTTAGCTTTAATATATGTCAATTGAATTTTGAAATAATACTTTTTTTATTATTTATGTTTATTTAATTTTATTATTCATAATAATTCCGAACATATTTGAATGGAGAGAAAATAATCATCATTACATTGATCTTAATTAGCCTTATCCAACAAATATTCCTTTTTATAATTTTAAATATTTACATTTAAAGGATTTTGGCATATTTCAAGAGTCATTCCAATTCATGATTTAGCAATCGAGGATGTTACCTTTCATCTCCTTAATTGCTTTGAGTGTAATAATACTACACAATTTACTTAATTTCTACCATTTCCATTTTTTTATTTGGTTATATCACAAAAAAACCAAACTTCTTTTGTAATTCATTTGGTTATATTACATTTCTTCAACTTACCTTTATTCAACACACATATATATCTAGTTAATATTAAGTTATTAATATATTATTACATATTTCTTTATTTTCGTACTTCATAGTATTTCCAAATGAGACCAAATGGAGATGAATAAACATTGTTGGCCCCTTGTCGATGAGCTCTACAAAATAAAATATTTATTCTTGTTTTGTTAATTATTTTATTTTTTTATAATTTTGGCATGTTTTATAAGAGTTTTTAAACGTAAAAAGTTTATGATCAATGATAATACATTCCATTTGCTTCATATCTTGAAATGTAACTTTCTTATGAAAGTATTCTTATTTGATTTAATTTTTGGCTTTAACTTGGTTAAATTATTCCAAAATTTTAGTGCTATGTGTACTTCACATTGTTTTAATTTTATTATACTTGATTTTTTCAATTTATCTTCTTTTAGCTTTAATATATTTTTACATAATATTAAAAAAATAATTTATCATTATTTATGTTTAATTTCTTTTCTAATTCATAGTAATTCCAAATGAACTATGATGGAGACAAATGGCACTAGACTTATCTTAAGGAGTTGTTTTTTTGAATAAATATTTATTTCTATATTTCTAAATATTTTTCTTTTGTAGTGTATTGCATTATTTATTAAATTTTTTGTTTCATTCTTGAACTGAAGTTTCAGAATTTTATACTAGATCTCTTCATAATCTTTGAGTACAACTTTACCATTCAATTTACCTAATTTTTACAAATCTTTCACATTGTAATTATTATATTATTACTAAGTCATAATTCTCATTGCATCTGACATTTACATCATTTTCATTTAGTTATATTACATTACTTTAAGATTAATTTATAAGTATTTATGCTTATTTACATTTGTAATTTTTAGTATTCACAAACGATGCTTAATGGGCATAAAACAAATGTTGTTGGACAAGTCTCGATGAGCTCTATCAAATATTATAATAATTTTAACAAACTTAATTGTGATATTTCGTACATGTTTTTCGGTCATTATGTGATATATATCTTCTACCAGATCTCTCGATTGTGGATGTTACACTTAATCTTCTTAATTTTTGGAATACTACTTTCTTATAAAATTTATCACATTTTTTGAAAATTTTTTCTCTCGTGCGATCTTTACAGGTCTTTCATCTAGTTATAATTTATTTCTTCAATTTATGTAATTTTTGTCTTTAAGATGTATTTACTAAATATTTAAAAAATAGTTTATCATTATTTATGTTTAATTTCTTCTATTTTTGTTGTAATTCCATACAAAATGTTATGAAGATGAGAAAACTTTAATTTTTCTCTTCTTGAAGAGGTCTTTCCATGTAAATGTTCATTTTAATATTTTAAAATATTTACTTTTCAAATTTTTGGCATGTTTTAATTTTCTCTAAAACTCTAATTCACCTCTCATTTGACTTATACATCATTTTCATTTAATTATATTATAGTATTTCAATTATCTTTCTATAGATTTAATATATAATTTAATATATAATTATGTAATAAAAAATAAATTTTTTAATGTTTATTTAAGTTAATAATCTACAATGTTTATTAACAATGCTTCATGGAAACAAAGCATACAACATTGATCTCACTTTAACAAGCTTTATTCATTTAAATATTAGCGTTTATATTTTCAATGTTATATTTACCATAGTTTTGACACATTTACAAGCCATTTAAAATTCAATAATGATTTTTTAATTAAGGATATTCTACTTCATTTCATTTGCATCTTGGAATTCAATTTTCCCCTAAAATTTACCTCATTTCATCATATTTTTCCTCCAAGTTTATTATAATAATATGTTATTCTAAATTTTTTCATGTGACACATGCATCACTTTAATTTCATTATGTTGCATTACTTTAATTTAACTTATTTCAATTTTGAAACATAATTATTTAATATTAAAATTATAATTCATTATTACTCATGTTTAATTACAATGGTAATTAATAATAGCTCCATGTAAGTCTAATGGAAACGAGATAAATACAGTATGAATAGCCTTAGTGAGTTATATACAATTAAATATTGATTTTGTATTTCTAAGTATTTTGTTTTATAGTAGTTTATCTTGCTATATAAGATATTTCAATTTGTCTTGATTTGATAATCGAGGATGTTACACCTAATCTCCTTAGTATCTTGGAGAGCACATCATAAGGCATTTTATCTCACTTTTTGTAATTTTGTTCTTTGAATTTGGTATCTTAGTATGTTGCTCTAAATCTGTTCTCATGTTATATTTATAACACCTTTATTTGGTAATATCATATTGCTTCAATTTATCTCATTTAAAATCTGATAAATATTTACTTAATATTAAAAAAATAAATTATTATTATTTCTTCTTATTATCTTTCATAACAATTCCCATATTGGTTAGTTGGCCACAAAAAGAAAATTTTTAGATAGATCCTAAGAGTCTCTATTATCTTAATTACACATTTTTAATTTTTTTTAATATTGTATATTATTGGAAATTATCAAACATTAGGGGACATTTTGATTTGTACCAAATTAGAGTTATATTGATGTTACCTGTGATCTTCTTAGTAACTTAGAATGTAGTTTTGTCTTGCAATTTATTTCATTTCTTGAAATTTTTTATTTTATTATTTTCATTTTATAATGGAATACTTCTTCTCCTCTAGCATGACAAATATATCACTTTGATTTTGTCTTATTACATTACATCAATTGTTGTATTTCAGTTTTAATATATCTCTACTTAAGGGAAAAATAATAATTTACTATTATTTAAGTTTATTTATTTTATTAATTAAAAATATTTCTAAAAATGTTTTGTTGGAGAAGAAACATACATCAAAGGACACATCTCGACATGTTTTTTCTATTTAAAAATATATTTTAATATATTTAGTTAATTTATTTAGTACAGTTTCAGCTATCTTATGAAACTTTTCAATTCATTCTTGATTTTTTCATTAATAATGTTACACTCAATCTCCTTAATATGTTGGAATGCTATTTTGTCATACAACTTTCTTCATGCTTCAAATATTTTTCTTTTACTTTTTTATTACTACATGACTCTCAATCTTCCCGATTTAACTCTGATAATGGTTCGATTTTGAATTATAATATAGCTTCAATCTAACAAATTTTACTTTTCACATGTACACACTCAAATTAAAATAATAATTTCTTATTATTTATGATTAATTACTTTGACAATTTAAAGTAAATCCAAATGAGATCCAATGGAGATAATATAAATATCGTTGGAAGTATCTCAAAAAGTTCCATTAAATTATTCATTTTTATATGATTTAAATATTTTATTATTATGGGGTTCAATAAGTCTCATGAGACATTTCATTTCATAGTTTAATTGATGATCAAAGATATTATCCATAATATCTATACTATCTTTCAATGTATCTTTTTCATAAAAATTATCATTTTTTAAAATGTTTTGCATTAATTTGGTTATATTAAAAAAAAACTACAATTCTCATCTTTTGTGATCTTAACATTGCTTTGTTTTTATTGTATTACATTTCTTCAATTTTTCTCATCACTGATTTAAGATTTATTTATTTAATACTTCAACAATAGCTTATTATTATTTAGCCTTAATGAAACAAACCGAATTGAACTTTCTAGACAAGCTCTATCCAATTAAATAATAATTTTTATGTTCTAAGACATTTACTTTTTGAGTATTTTGGCATGCTTTGGGAGATATTTTGGTTAGTACGAGATTTTACAATTATGGATATTAACTCCATCTCCTTAGTATCATGCACTGTAGTTTTGCAATACAAATTATCTCAGTTCTTCAAATATTTTTCTTTATTTTGCTATATAACCATGAAACTATAATTCTCCTTTTGTGAGTTATACAATACAATACTTTGTTTTTATTATATTACATTACTTTGAATATGTTTCAACTTCAAGATATTTCAACTTAATATTAATATAATATTTATGGTCTTTTATGTTTATTTATTTTAATAATGCACAATACTTTAGAAATGGTTATATGGTATGAAACATACGCCATTTGTCTCACCTTGGCAAGCCTTATCGAATTAAAAAATAATTTTAAAATCTATATATAATTCATTTAAAAGGAAAACATATTTCTTATGCATTTATCTTATTTCTTTAAATTTTTTGCTGCAATTTTTTTGCATCAGTTAAATATCATTATATTGCATTGCTTTAATTTATCTCTTTTTAATATAAATATATATTAACTTATTATTGAAATAATTATTTATTATTATTTATGTTTAATTACTTTATTAATTCACAGTAAGTCCAAACATGATTCAATGTGGACAAAAAACATCTTGGACTTATCTTGACGTGCTCTATCTAAATGAATTTTTTTTTTATATTTTTAAATATTTTTTTGTATAGATGTTGCATACTTTATCAAACATTATAATTCATATATAGATTGATAGTTTATAGTGTTACACTTGATCTCTTTAGTATCTACAACTACATCTTCTCCGTTCAATTTAATGTTATTTATATTTATTTATTTTAATAAATCTTAGTGTTCCAAAACAAGGTTCAATGGAGTCAAAACATACATTATAGGTGTCATCTCAACAAACTCTATCTAAATAAATATTCATTTTTATTTTTTAAAATATTTTTTATGGGTTTATCTATTTTGTGAGATATTTTGATTCATAATTCAAGTGCCTTGATCTCTTTAGTATCTTCGAATACTATATTTTAAAAAAATGTGTACCATTTATTTGAATTTTTTATTTTGATTTGGTCATATAATTATATAGCTCTAAATCTTATCTTATGTAACAGTAAGATAATAATAATTTTGTTATATTAAATTACCTTGATTTTTCTTATTTTAATGAAATATATATTTTATTTATGTTAAAAAAGAAATTATTATTTATTCTTATTTAAATTTATAACTCGTGGTAATTCTGAATGATTTTTGGTGAAGATCAAAAGAACGTTATTTGATTAACCTTGTTGAGTTCATTGTTATTAAATATTCCTTTTGTTAAAAAATAAAATTTCTTAGGTTTTGGCATATTTTTCAAGGTATTTTAATTCATACATAATTTGATGATTGACAATATTACATTTAACCTTTAGCACCTTGGAATGCCACTTTCCAACTAAATTTATATCATTATTTTTATTTTCTTGCTTTGAATTGATTATTTTACTATGAAACTCTAATTCTCATTTATTTAACCATTGCATTTCTTTTATTTTGTTAAATCATTATTTCCATTTATCTCATTTCAACTTAATATACATTTAATTAATAAAAAAAAACTTTATGATTGTTTGTTCTATTTCTTTTTGATAATTAATAATAATTCCAAATCAATTTTTATCAAGATGAAATAAACATCGTCAGACACATTTTGATCAGCTCTATCTTATTAAATATTCAATTTTAAATATTTTGATGTTTAATTATCAAGCATCTTGGCACATTTTACTAAGAAATTTTATTTATGCCTAATTTAATTATCAAGTATGTTACACTTAATCTCCTTAGTATATCATAATATAACTTTGTAATTAATTTATCCCATTCTTCCAATATCTTCCATTTGCTTTAGTTATATTACTATTTAACACTTATTATCTGCTTTTGTGACTATTGAATTTCTTTGTTTTTGTTATATTACATTGCTTCAATTTGTCTCATTTTTTCAATTATATATATTTTCATGATATTAAATTATTAATTTATTTTTATGTATGTTTAGCCAAAAAAAATGTTCATTATTTTTATATTTATCTACTTCTAGAATTCATTTTAATTACAAAACAATGTCCACTTAAGATGAATCATGCATCATTGAGTTTGTCTCAACAAGCTCTATCGAATGAAAAGAAATTTATAAGACTTTTTTTTGTACATGATATGAAGATCATTTATGTCACGAACAATCTTCTTGGTATCTTGGAATATAACTACAATGTGTAAATTATAACATTTATCTAAAATTTTTACTTTGATTTAGTTATATTACTATGCTAGACTCAATATCTTATTATTTTACATTCACAACAATTTCATTTAGTTATATTAAATCAATTCAAATTATCTAATTTAAAATTTATAACATTTTTTTCAAATATTAAAAACAAATTGATTACTATTTATGGTTATTTGAATTTTTTATTCATTATAATAGAAAATAAGGTTCAATTTGGACTAAATAAATTTCGTTAGACTCGTATTTTATGTAGTTTAATATTTATTTTTTATTCTTAAAAATTTAATTTTTCAAGATTATGGGACATTTTATGGCATATTTTGATTTATAACTAATTTGATACTCAAGAATTTTAAACTCAATGTCTTCTGTATCCTTGAATGGAACTTTCTAATACAATATATCTCATTTGTTAAACTTTTACACTTTGAATTTCTTAAATTATATACTTTTGTTTGTCTCATTCCATTTTTAACATATATTTACTTTGTAATAATATGTTAATATATTATTATTTATATTTAATAACTTTGATAATTTACAGTGATTCTAAATGAGGTGTAATCGAAATAAGAAAGATGTTATTGTACTAGTCTCAAAAAACCTTTATCCTAATAAATAATTATTTTAATATTTTAAAATATTATGTTTTCTAAGGTTTTGGCATTCATTATAAGACATTATCATTCACAACACATTTGATGGATGAGAAAGATACACTAAACCTTCTCAGCATCTTGGAATATAACTCTTTAGTAAAATTGACCTTACTTCTTCAAGATTTTTACTTTCATTTTATTATATTATTATTTTACCCTAACTCTCCTTGTGTTACGTTTTCATAGAATTGATTTTATTATATTATATTACGTCAATTAACTTAAAAAAGCTTTAATATTAAAATAAAAATTTAATTTTGTCTATACCTTTTCAAGTTTTTAATTTGTAATAATTTTGAATGAGGTTTGATCAAGATGCAACAAAATTCATTTGACTCATCTCAATGAGCTCTACTAAACTAAATATTTGTTTCCAAATTTTTGAATATTTCATTTTCTTCGATTTTAGAATATTTTGTTAAACAATTTGATTCATTCCTGTTTTAATAATCAATGACAAAATACATTAACAATGTATTTACTTGAAATGTACCTTTGTCATACATTTTATTTGATTTATTAAAGTTGTTTGCTTCGATTTGATAACATCACTATAAAACTCAAAATTTTCTCCTATATGATATTTACATTTCTTTCATTTGGTTAAATTATGTTGCTTCAATTTATCTTAATTTATTTTTAAAACATAATGATGTAATATTTCAAAATTAAATTATTATTATTTATAATTAATTACTTTTGTAATTAGTATCAATTACAATCTAACTCTCAGTGAAATGAAACAAATGTTTTCACACTTACCTCTGTGAGATTTTTCTAATTAGTGTTCATTTCAATGTTTTTAAATGTAGTTTTTTTGGGATTTGGTGTGGCTTACGTTTCATTCATTTTGGAAACCTCTAGTGAAATTTTCTTGTGTAATTTATCACATTTTTCAAAAATTTCTCTCCATTTTATTATATTACTATGTCACTCTAAAAATATCTTTTTGATTTATTAAATTACATTGCTTCAATTTATATCATTTTAGCTTTAATATCTATTTACTTAACATTAAAATAAAAATTTATATTTATTTATGGATATTAATTTTTTTAATTGCTAATTATTCTAAACCTTACTCTATTAAGACAAAACAAATGTTTTTAGAAAATTCTTAGTTAGCTCTATCCAATTAAATGTCCATCTTTGATTATTAAATAATTTATTTTTATTAGTTTTGTCATGCTTTTTTAGAGCATTCTATTCATACATGATTTCACGTTTGAGGTTGTTACACTAAGTCTCCTTGTTATCTTAGAATCCAATTTTTTATTACAATTTTTCTTATTATGTCCTACTGTTTAACCATTAAATTACTTATGTTACATTGCTTCAATTTATATTATTTTGGCTTTAATATATATTACATTGTATTAATATTATTTATTTATTTATTTTTATGTTTATTTAATTTTCTAATTCACTATAATTCAAAATGTGGTTTGGTCGAGATGATAAAAATGTTGTTCAACGTGTGTTAACTAGCTTTGATTTGGTTGCAATGCATTGCTTCACTATAACTCATTTCTACTTTAATATGTACTTATTTAATATTAAAATAATAATTTATTGTTGTGTGTGCTACTTCACTATTGAATTTGTCATAATTCTAAATGAACTTTAGTCAAGATAATACAAAAGTGATATGACTTATGTCCAAGAGCACCATCTAATTAAATATTCATTTCTATATTTCTTAAAAACAATTTCTAGGCTTTTGACATGTTTTTGAGGCATTTTGATTAATACATGATTTAAATTTCAAAAAAATTACAATCAATCTTCATATATCTTGTAGTGCTTCTTATATAATAGACAACATTTCTTTAAATGTTTTAATTTTATTGGATTATATTAAAGTGAAAATAGACATCTACTTCCTTGTGACATTTGTAATGCCATGATTTGATTCTATTACAGTGCATCAATATACATCATTTCGTCTTTAATATAACTTTATTTATTATTAAATAATAAATATTTTATTATTTATGCTTAAGTACTTTTGTAATGCACACTAATTCAAAATATGATCCAATCATGACAAAAAAATTGTTGTTGTACTCATCTCAATGAAGTCTACCAAATTAAATATTAATAGTTATATTATTTATTAAATATTTTATTAATTTTTTATTCTTGAAGAGATATTTTGATCTATAACTTATTTGAATGTCAAAGATGTTATATTGAATTTTCTTTCTTCTTAGAATGAAAAAATCAAGTATGCTTTATTTCATGACTCCAAATGTTTAGCTTTCACTTTGTTGCATTCCATCTAATTCTTCTCTCTTATAATATTTACGTTACTTTGATTTAGTTTGTTTACATTTCTTTCATTTACATCATTTTAGCTTTATAATCATTTTAATTGGCATTCAGATAATAATTTCTAGTAATTCCAAACATCATTCAATTAAGATGAAATGAATGAAGTTGGGCTCACCTCAATTATGGGACATCCAATTTAATATTCTATTTTATATTATTAAACTTTTTATTGTTCTTTTTTTACATAATTTATTAGATAATTTTATTTTTAACTTATTTGATAATCGACGATGTTGCAGTCAATCATTGTAATATCTTAAAATGAAAATTTCCAATAAAATCTATATCATCTCATCAATTGTTTAGCTTGATTTTGTTATATTATTATGAAACTATAAATCTACTCACTAATTCCCCTTATGTCTCTTAGATTTATTTATATTACATTACACTAATTTCTTTCATTATTCATTTAATATATTTTTTATTAATATCTGGATAATAATTTATCACTATTTATGTTTAGTTTTTTAATTTCTGCTAATTCTATATTATTTTTAATAGAGACCAAAAAAAGTTGGCTAACTCATATTGACATGCCCCATCAAAATAAAGATTCACATTTATATTTTTATATTTATCATTTTCAATTTTAATTTATTTTTTAATATTAAAATAATAACTTATTATTGTTTATGATTAGATTGGTAATATGTTATTATTCTGAAAGAGGTGTGCTTAAGAGGAAACAAAGTTGTTGGATACACTATCCAATTAAATTTTTTTTTATATTTATGTATTTTATTTTTACATGATTTACAACATATTTTTAATTATATCTGATTTTGTGATTGATGATCTAGCATTCAATCACTCTTATAATTTGCAAAGCAACTTTCTTATTCAATTTTTGTCATTAAACCAAAGTTTTTTTTTGATTTGCTTACATTACTATCCAATACTAATTTTTTTGTATATAACCTTCACATTGGTTATATTTTGTTTTTACATTGCATAATTTTATCTCAATTTAGATTTAATATATCTAACTTAATCTTAAATTAAAAGTTTATAGTTACTTATACTTAATTCTACATTGGAAACTTAAAATAATTGGTAATAATGTCTGATTGAGATAAAAAAAATACTTTTATTGAATCATCTTAATTATCTCTATTTTATAAAAAATTCATTTTTAAGTTTCTATATATTTTATAATCTATCATTTTGGCTTCTTCTATGAGAAATTTGGACTTGTACCTTATCTAATTTTTGAAGATATTACATTCATTCTCCTTAGCATGTTAGAACATAAGTTTCCGATTCAATTGATCTCATCTCTTTAAATAAAATTTTTGAATATTTTATATTACTATTTAACTCCAAACCTCCTTTTTTGTGACCTTTAAATTTCTTTGATTTGGTTGTGCAACATTACTTCAGTTTATCTCATTTTAGTTATTATATATATTTTCTAATTAAAAAATAATTATTTATCATTATTTATCATTAGCTAGTTTGGTAACTCACAATAATTCTTAACGAGGTATGTTTGAGAGGAAAAATGTCGTTGGATTTGTCTAAACTTGCTATACACAATTAAAAAGTTTATATATTATTCAAATATTTTATTTTCAAGGTTTGGGTATGTTCTATATGATATTTTTTTCATTCATGATACAACAATTTATGAAATTACTCTTGATCTCCTTAATATCTAAAATTCTTATTTTCATGTACGATTTATATAATTTCTTTAAATATTTCAATTTGATTTCATTACATTGTTGTATAACTCTAAATCTACTCTTTTGTGACCTTTACATGAGTTTTACTTAATTATATTCTATTACTTTAGTTTATCTCAATCCAACTTTATTATATATTTGCTTAAAATTAAAGTATTAACTTATTATTATTTTTGCTTATTCAGATTTTCAAATAATAATTATTCCAAAGTTTTTATTGAGTCAAAATAAAACTATTTCCCACTTCTTAATAACCTTTGTCCAATTTAACATCCAATTTTTAGTTTAAATATAATGTTTTCTCAAGTTATTCCATGCTTTATGACTTATTTAGACTCAGATCTAATTTATTGATTGAGGATGTGACCCTTGAACTCTTTTGTATCTTGTAATAGAACTTTCCTATATGATTTATCACCTTTATTCTAATTTTATAGTTCGATTTAGTTATATTACATCACTTTAATTTATATTATTTCAACTTTAACATATGTTTACAAAAAATAAAATAATAATTTATTATTTTTTATATTTAATTACTTTCACAATTCATAATAATTTCATATAACATTTAATCGAGAGGCAGAAAAATGTTGTTAAACTTATCTTGAAGGGCATTTCTTAATTAATTGTTCTTTTTTTATATTTTAAAATATTTTCTTAAGACATTTGCATGCTTTGTAAGACAGTGTAGTTCATAACTAATTCAATAATCTAAAAAGTTACGCTAAGCTACTTTATTATCTTAGAAATTTAACTTTTTAATATAATTTATCTCATTTCTTTAAATATTTAATTTTTTTATAATACTATGTAACTCTAAATCTTCTCATATGTGACCTTTCCATTAGTTTGATTTGGTTACATTATATTGCTTAAATTTATCTTATTTAAGCTTTAAAAATAAAATAACAATTTATATTTATTTATTCTTATTTTACTTTCATAATTTCTATTAATTCTATATGTGGTTGATAAAAATGGAATAAAAGACATTTGATTCATCTCAAAGGGCTCCATCCAATTAAGTATTCATTTCCACATTTCTAAATATTTTTTTCTAGGGTTTGGAAGGGTTCGTAAGAATTTTTATTCATACCTAATTTGATGATGAACGATATTACACTTGATCTATTTATTAGCACGAAATGCAACATGGACATACAATTTATCTAAATTATTTAAATTTTTTACTTTCACTTGATTATATTCCTATGAAACTCAAATTTTTTACTTATTTGACATTTACATCATTTTCATTTGATTATATTATATTTCTTGAATTTATCTTATTTAAGATTTAAATAAATTTACCTATAATTAAAAATACTTTATTATTACTTAAGCTTGTTTACTCTAGTATTTTGTAAAAATTTTAAAAGAAGTATAATCAAGACCAAAGAAACAACATTCCACTCATCTCAATGAGCTATAACCTATTAAATATTCATGTAACATATTTTGGAAGTTTTTATTTTCATTTTTGGGCAAGCTTTGAGAAATAGTTTTATTTTTATCAAATTTGACAGTTGAGGACGTTACACACAGTCTCTTCAGTTTCCAAGAATACAATTTTTCCTCTCTTATCACATCCACACTTACATTTGGTGTAATTACACTAGGATAATTTATCATATTTCAATTTTTATTTATATTTATCATGTATTAAAGTAATAATTTATTATTATTAAGTTACCCAACTTTCAAAATTTGTAGTGTTTATAAATGACATTAGTTAAAGAAGAGGTAAAAGTCAACAAACTTTTCTCCATAAGGCCTATGAAATAAAATATTCTTTCATAGATATTTAAGTATTTTAGTTTCTAAAATTTTGGCATATTTATAAGGTATTTCAATTCATAGATTAATTTATTGATCTTATGCAACATTCCCACAAAATTTGTTTCATTTCATCAAATGTTTTTCTTTGATATTGTTATATTACTATTTTGCTCCAACTCTCTAATGGTGTGACTTTTGCATTACAATTATTTGGTCATATTATGTTTCTTCAATTTATCTCCATTTTATTTTGATTTATAATTGTTAGATATTAATTTTGTTTATAATTTATGCTATTTTATTATTGTGAGTCATAGTAATTCCATATGAGGCCCAATAAAGAAGAACAAAATCTTTGGACTTATCTTGATAATCTCTATATTTAATTAAATATTTATTTTTATATTATTAAATTTTAATTTTCTGAGATTTTACAAAGTTTTGCTAGCCATTTCCATTCTTGCATGATATGGCATTAGGGGCTTTACACTTGATCGCTTCAATGTCATAGAATGCAATGTTCTCATATAGTTTATCTCCTTTCTTTTAGTTTCTCCCTATGTTTTTGTTATAGTACTATGCAACATGGAATCTACTATTGTGTAATCTTTACATCTCTTTTGATTGGTTATATATTTACTTAAACTTTTGATTCATTAAACTTATCTCAAATTAGATTTATTATATATTTACTTAATATTAAAATGATATTTAAATAGTATTTATTGTTGTTTAATTTGGTAATTAACTAATATCAAGGATCCATCAAGACAAAACAAAAATTATTAGCGTTAATAAAAATTATAATAAAGCTTTAAAGTTTTTTATGCTTTTTTTTACTTTGGTAAGCCATGATAATTCCAAACGAGGTTTGATCAAGATGATAAATACTTCATTGGGCTCAACTCCAAGATCTATATCTCACAAAATATTCCATTATATGCATTTGAATATTTTATTATTTTATATTTTGAAATGTTTTATGTGGTATTTTAACTGGTACCATATTTAATGATAAAAGCTTTACACTTGATCTTCTTCATATATTGGAATACAACTTTTTTACATAATTTATCATATTTCATCAAAAGTTTGGCTTTGATTTGTTTATATTACTATGCAAATACCAATATCCTCTTATGTGACCTCCAAATCACTTTGACTTGGGTATATTATATTGTTTTAATTTAAGTTATTTTAATTTATATATATTTATATACCTAACTTTAAAATATTATTTTTTTATGCTTACTTATATAATTAATAATAAATCAAAACTAGGTCAAAGTCTAACCTCATAATAGCCATTAGGCATAACTCGACAAGCTAATCAAATACAGTATTCCCTTTTATATTTTTTAATATTTTATTTTCTATGGTTTTGGCATTCTTCACAGGTCATTTTGATTTGCATTTGATTTAACGATCACGGATGTTACACATGTTCTCCTTAGTACATTGCAATACAACTTTTTCTTACAACTTATCTCATCTCTTCAAATTTTTTTATTTGATTTAGTTATATTACTAGGTATCTCAAGATCTTCTAATGTCTAACCTTTACATCTTTTTTATATTTATATTATATTTTTTCAAATAATAAGAATTTAGCTTTTGTATATAGACACTTAATATTGAAATAATAGTTTAGTATTATTTAGGCATATTTGAATTATTTATTCAAAGTCACTTCAAATGAGGTTTAATCAAAATGAAATAAACTCCATTGGACATCTCTTAGAGCAACGTTTAATTAAATATTTAATTTTAGATAGTTAAATATTTTTATTTTTTAATTTTTGCATACAGTATGAGACCTTTTGATTCATACTTAATTTTATGATCATTGATGTGAAATTCCAACTCCTTAGAATCCTAGAATGCAAGTATTGCGAAAACTATCTCATTTCTTAAGAATTTTCATTTTTATTAAGTTATGTTGTAGTGTAACTATAAATTTACTCTCATGTGCTATTAAACTTACTCTAAATTGTTTGCATTTTATGTCTTTAATTTATCATATTATGGTTAAAATATATAGTTACTTGATATTAAAATAATATACTATTATTATTTATGCTAATTTAATTTTTTTAATTCACAAAAAGTCCAAACTAGGTTTGATTAAAATGAAACAAACATCACTACTCTCATCTTACTAGGATATATGCATTTTAATTTAATTTTTATTTTTTTCTAAATTTTTTATAATGTAGTGTTTCGAAATATTTTACAATGCATTTTGATTCATTCTCAGATTAACAATCAAGACAAAACAAAGCTCATTGGACTTGTATTGACCAGCTCAATCAAATTAAGTTTTCCATTCTTAGATTCATTAAGATTTTACTATTATTTATGAATATTTAATTTTTTAATTCCTAATAATTTAAAATTGAGTCAAATCAAGAAATGTCATTCTACTTATCTTGATGAGCTCCATCAAACGAAGTACTAATTTTTTATTTTTTTAATTGCTCATTTATTGCAAGTTTTGTGGTTTATGAGATATTTTGATTCATACCTTAATGCATGATCATGGATGTTGTGCTTGATCACCATTATATCTTTGAATTCAACTTCTCCATGCACTTTCTCATTTCCTTAAGTGTTTAGCTTTGATTTAATTATATGGCTATGTAATTATAATTCTCTTCTTATGTAAGCATTATATTTTTTTTTTTTAAGTATAACTCATTGCTTTTATTTTACTCATTTTAGCATTAATATATATTTATTTATTATGTAAATAAAAATTTAATATTATTTATTATTGTTAACTTTCATAAATCATATTAATAAAAAAAGAGGTCCAATTGAGACAAAACAAATGATGTGCTTAACTTAACTAGTTATATCAATAAATATTAAGTTTTTTTATTTTAAAAAAGTTATTAGATTTGAATAGGCTTTAGAAAGAATTTCAATTTGTACCTTATTTGATGATACAGGTCTTTACACTCAATCTCCTTGGTAATTAGAAAGGAGCTTTCTCAAACAATTTTTCATATTTCATTAAATGCTTTTCCTTAATTTAGTGTTATTTCATTTCTTCAATTTATATCATTTCAATTTTAAAATACTCCTAAAATTATTATTATTATTTGTTTTCATTTGCATCCTAATTCATAGAAATTCAAAATGATAACACGTAGAGAAGACACAAACATCAATAGACTTATTCTTACAAGTTCTATCCAAGTGAATATTTTTTTTTATATATTTATATGTTTTATTCTTTAATGTTTTGGGATGTTTTGTGAGACATTTTATTTCACATTTGAATTGATGATCAAGGATGTTAACCTTGATCTCCTTACTCTCTTGAATTCTAACATTCCTATGTAGTTTATCTCATTTGTTCAAATGGTTTGTTTTAATATGGCTATATGTCTTTGAAATTGTAATTCTATTCTCAGGTGATCTTTTAATTACTTTAATTTTATTGTAACAAATGCTTCAATTAAAAAACTTTTAGCTTAAACATATATTCACTTAATTACTAACATAATATCTTTTTTATTTTTTATGATTATTTAATTTGTTAAATTATAGTAATTTGAAACAGGATCTGATTGAGACAAAACAAACTTTACTTCATAGGTCTTAAATATCTATATATAATTAAATATTTCTTTCTTCTATTTCAAATATTTTATTTTTTTGGGTTTTGGAAGGAATTATAGGACATTTTGATTCTTACCGTATCTAATGACATGGGTTGCCACACTAAATCACCTTCATACCTTGGAAAAAAACTTTCCCAAATAATTTATCAATTTCTTCAAAAAATTCACTTTTGATTTTCTTATATTATATCATTTAAATTTATCTCATTTCATCTTTAAGAGAAATTACTTAATGTTTCTATTATTTGTTCTCGTTTTCTTTTTAATTCATGATAATGCCAAACAATGTTTAATAATGATGACCCAAACATCTTTAAACTCATCTGAATGAGCACAACTTGTCATATATTCATTTTTTTATATTTAATTTATTTTTAATTTTTAATTCTTTGGAATGCTTTGTTAGGAAATTATAAAATAAATGAATTGATCATCGAGGATGTTTTGTTCAATCTCTTTTGTATCTTGGAATGCAATTCTATAGTATAAGTTTTCAAATTTTTCAATTTTTTTCCTTGATATGGTTATATTTTAATATAACTCTCATATCTTCTCATCTCATATTCTTATTTCTTCAATTTGGTTATTTTGCATTTCTTCAAATTATCGTATTTAATCTTTAATAAATATCTACTTTATATTGAAAAAATAATTTATCACTACTTATGTTTAACTTAATTTTTTTAATTTGTAGTAATTTCAAATCCATTTTGTTTTGGATGAAACAAATGTTGTGGCACTCAACTAAATGAGCTCTATCGAAATATTTATTTTTATATATTTGAATATTTTATTATACAAGATTTGTACATATTTTATGAGGCTTCTTGATTCAAGCTAATTTGATAATCCAAGAATTTAGCTCAATCTCTTTAATATCTTTTGGTGTAGTTTTACTATACAATTTATCTAACTGTCTTCAATTCTTTTGCTTTCATTTGGTTAATTAAAATGAAACTAATGTTCTCCTCATGTCACATCTCTTTATTGTTTTCATTTGGTTATATTATACTTATTGAATTTTTCTTATTTCAGTTTTATCATAAGTCAACTTAATATTAAAACATTTTCAAATGAGTTTCGATTATTAATATCATGGTGTGGAATGTTTTCAAACAATTTATCACAAATATTTATATTTTGCTTTGATTTGATTGCATTCAAATGCATTGCTAAATAGCTCTCATGTGACCTCTATATTAATTTCAAATGAGTTTTGATTCAGAACAAATAAATGTCATTAAAAATATCTCAATGGGCTTTATTAAATTTGAATTTTTTTTATTATTTTAAGAGATATTTGAATTCAAGCATGATTTGGTAATTAAGAATATTATACTCAATCAACTCAGTATGCTGGAAGGTTGTTATTAAATTAGATTTTACCTAAGTTATTCAATTTTTTTTGTTTGATTTTATTATATTATATTCTAATGCCAACTTCTCTCTTATTTAGCATTTACATCATTTTGCTTTTGTAATGTTACATTATTATTTATGTTAGTCATCTTTGGTAATTCACTTTACTCAAAATAGGGCCTGGTAGAGATCAAGAAAACATCATTACACTCATCATAACAAACATTATGTAGATAACTATTCATTTTTATATTTCTAAATATTTAATTTTCTTTAATTTTGGCACCATTTCTAGGAATTGTGAGTCATACCTAGTCTAACATTTAAAGATGTTACTGTCCATCTCCTTAATATCTTAGAATGTACGAATTTTTTTTACAACTTATTTTAATTATTCATTTTTGTTTTATTTGGGTATATTATAATGTATAGGTAAATCCATCCTTCTATGTCCTTTACATCACTTTGATTTGGTTATATTTTCTTATTGCTTATGACTAATTACTTTGGGGATGAGCATTAAATGCAAACAAGTTTTTATCAAGGTGAAACAAACTCATCTAAACACACTTTATCTAATTGAATATTTGATATAATAATTTAAAATATTTAGTTTCTAGGTTTTTAGATATTTTATGAGACGTTTTGATTTGTACTATATTTGATGTTCAGGAATGTTAAGTATAATCTAATTAGTATATTGGAATGTAATTTTTATATAAACTTTGTCTTATTTCCTTGACATTTTTTCTTTGAATTGATTGTATTACTATGTAACTTTACATATCTTATGATGTTACCTTTTTGTAGCATTAATTTGGTTATATTGTAACAACTCATTTTTTCTTATTTAAACCTCAATATATTTTTAGTTTTTATTGAAATTATAATTTATTATAATTCAAGCTTATTTATTTTGGTAATTTATAGTATTTCCAAACTATATGTAATCAATAGAAAACAAATGTCATTCAGCTCATCTCTATGAGACTTATTTAATTAATAATCATTCGAAAATTTCAAAAAAATTCTTTTCTGGTGCTTTGGTATATTTTTGGAGGCATTTCAAATCATATTTTGTTAGATGATCTTGAATCTCACACACGACACCTTAGTCTTTTCGAATGCAAGATTTTTATATAATTGTTCTCATTTCTTTAAAGGTTTTATTTTCATTTGGATATATTACATTATAATGACAAATATACTCTTTTATGACCATTATATTACTTTTCTTTTGTTATGTTATATCATTTTAATTTATCTTATTTTATCTTTGATAATTATTTACTTAATATTACAATAATAGTTTACTATTATTAAAGCTTGTTTTGCTATATTAATTAACATTGGCTCAAAATCAAGTTCGATCAAGTCAAAAAAATGGTCATTTGACTCATCTTAATGAATAATAGAGAATGTTACACTCAATATCGTCAGTATTTTCTAATGCAACTTATTGGCTAATTTGTACTATTTGTTTAGATCTTTCACTTTGATTTGGTTATTCTACTATGCAACTCAAAACAACCACTTCTGTGGTCTTTTCACAATATTGAATTGTCATATAAGATTACTTAATAATTTATGTCTAAATAAATTATTAGTTTTTGTAATTCAAAATAATTCCAAATGAGGTTTGATTGAGATAAAACAAATGTTATTTGAAATGTCTTAACTTACTCAATTAAATGAAATATTTATTTTATATTTTTTTAATTTTTTTAGGATTTTTCCTCATGTTGCCATTCATTTTAGTTCAAACTTGATTTAATGATCAAGATGTTACACATGATTTTCTTACTATCTTTGAAACCAAACTATTCATACAACTTATCTCAATTATTCAAATAATTCCAAATGAATAGCTAATATTATAATACAACTCTAAATCTCTTCTCATTTAACCTTTATATTAGTTTGAATTGGTTATATTATATTATTATTTATGCTTATTTACAATGCTAATTTATTGTAATCTAAAATGAGGTTTAATTGAGATGAAAAAATTATCATTGAACTCGTTTCAATTAATTTTATCATGCTAAATATTCATTTTAATAGTTTTAAAAATTTTATTTTCTAAGAGTTTCGCAAGCTTTAAGGGTTATTTCAATTCATACCAAATTTTACAATTAAAGACATTGCACTTAAACCACTAAGTATCTTTGAATGCAAATTTTCATTACAATTTAGCCAATTTGTTTAAATGGTTTTCTTTGATTTGGCAATATTTTTTTGAAACATCAATTATCATCTCAAGTGGTATTTACATATCTTTGATTTTTTTATATTAGATTCTTTTAAACTTACTCATTCTAACCTTTTTTATATTTTTACTTAATATTAAAAAATGAATTCTTTAATGTTTTTGCTTATTTACTTTTGTAATATTCCAAAAGGGCTTCAATCAAGATTAAATTGAAGCCATTTGATTGATATTAATTAGCTAAATATAATTAAATATTCATTTTTGTATTTATAAAAGTTTAATTTTGTTGAGTTTTGGAACCGTTTCTTAGGCATTTTGAATTTTACAAGCTTTGATGATCAAGGATGTTTCACTGTATCTCTTTTGTGTTTTAGAATTCAACTTTTCCATAAAATTGGTCATTTTTTCACACTTTTTCTTATGATTTTGTTATGTTAAAAAGCAATCTAAATCTACTCTCATGTGACTTTTACTTCACATTAGTTTTGGTCTATTATATAATTCTTTATACTTAATTACTTTTTTAACTTGCAGTAATTCTGAGCTAGATAAAACAAATGTCATTAGAGTAGTCTCTATATGCTGGACATAATTAAATATTTATTTTTACATGTTTATATATTTTATTTCATTGGATTTATGCATACATTAAGAGATCATTCATTTCATACCATATTTGATGATTAAAGATGTTGCACTTGATCTCCCTTTTATCTTGGAATATAACCTTCCCATAGAATTTATCTTGTTTATTTAATTTTTCATTTTTATTTATCATGTTATAATATAACCTTAAATCTCCTCAAATGTGACATTTTCAAGTTGTTTTTTGTTTGTAATATGTTATTTCAATTTATCAAAATTTAACTTTAATATATATATATATATATATTGTAAAACAATAATTTAGAATTATATATGCTTTTTATTAGTTGATAGTTTTTTCAAACAAGGCTCGATTCAGAGTTCACGACTATTATTCAGGTTGTCTCTACGAGCTCCATCAATTAATTATTCATTATTACATTTTTATATATTTTATTTTAATAGTTTTTATATCTTTTACTTGACATTTTGATTTGTATCTAATTTGACAACCGTCGATCTTTTGCTTGAGCTTCTTCGTATCCATGTGTGGAACTCTTTAAAAAATTTTATACAATTTCTTCAATTTTTTTCTTTATTTGGTTATATTACTATAACTCTAAATCTTATCTCATGACATCACATCATTTTGTCAATATATAGACCTTTTATTACCTCATTTTAGTTTTGATACTATTTACTTAATAACAAAATGATAATTTGTTATTATTTATGCTTATTTATGGATGTCATTCGTGGTAGGTTTAAACTAAGTTTGCTTGAGAGAAAAATAATGTCATTGGGCATCGCTCAGTGATCTATGTGGAATTGAATATCCACTATTGTAATGGTAAACATTGTATTTGTGATTTTTGCATTTTTTGTGGCATTTCAATATGTACCTCTTATGATGAATGAGTAAGTTACACACGATCTTCTTAGTATTTTTGAATGCAACTTTCTTATATGATTTATATTATTTTTTAAAATTTTTTCATTTGATTTGGTGATACTATTATGTAACTTTAAATTTTTTCTTGTGTAATCTTTATTATATAACTAATCAACATTAAAATAATGCTTTGTTATTATTCATTAATATTTACTCTAATAATTCATTTAAATTCAACATGAACTCCAATATAAATAAAATAATATTCATTAAGCTTATCCCAGCATGCTTTATGCAACTCAATAAAAATTTCATATTTTTAAAAATTTAAGTTTCTTATATTTATGCATACTTTGTGAATCATTTTTAATTCATAACTGACCTTTTTATCAAAGATATTATCCATCTTCGTAGAACATTTGAATGCAAAATTTTTTAATAATTTTTCTTATTTATTTAACTTTTTCACTTTTGTTTTATTATAATATATTTTAATTGGTTATGTGACATTATTATGTTTGCTTATTAACTTTACTAATTAATAATAATTATAAATTTGGTCCAATCAAGATTAAGCAAATGTCTTTGGACTCAACCTAATGATCTATATTAGTCTAAATAATAATTCTCCTATTTTTTAATATTTTATAGCTTTGTATTTGTGTATTAATTTATGTGACATTTTGATTCATATCTAATTTCATAATTAAGGATGTTGCACTCGATCTCTTTAATATCTTTGAATAAAATTTTCTTTTGTAATTTATCTTATTTGTTCAAAATTTTTGCTTTGATTAGATTATATTATTATGAAAATTTAATTCTAAAATCATATGAATAAAACTTTCTTTGATTTTGGTATTTTGTAAATTTTAAATTTGCTTAATTTTAAGATGCAATGTTTCTCAATTCTTTATCTTATGTTTTTAACCTTTTTCTTGTATTTGTTTATACTATAATTTGACTCTAAATATTTTTTTTTGTGACATTTACATAACCTTCCCTTTGTTGTTGACTTTAATTTTTTTTCATTTCAGCATTAATATATATTTCCTTAATATTATAACAATAATTTTTTATTGGTTGTGCAAAATTACTTTTGTAATTCATAGTAACCCATAATGAGGTACGACCTAGAAAAAATAAACATCATGGGTCTATCTTGTAGAGCTCTATGCAATTAAAAATTTATTTTATTTTTCGAAATGTTTTATTTTCTAGAAATTATATCTGGTTTGCGAGTTGTTTAAATTAGTACTTAATTTTTTGATTGAGGTTGTTATTCTCAAATTAGTTAGTTGCTTTGAATACAACATCTTCACATAATTTATATACTTTCAACAAATTTATTGATTTGATTGGGTTATATTATAAAAGACTGTAATTCTCCTCTCATGTGATGTTTACACCACTTTGATTAGGTTATGTTTTGCTACTTACATTTATCTCATTTCATCATTATTATATAATTATTTAATGTTAAAATTATAACTTTTATTATTTTATCTTAAACTTGTAATTCATAATAACTCAAGAGAATGTCTAATTGAGATAAATAGATATTATTTTGCCTAACTTGATGATTGATGTGGAATTAAATATTCAATTTTTATGAGTCTTAGTATTTTTTTATTTATGCATGCATTACGATGCTTTTTGATTTGTGCCTTATTTAACAAATGAAGACATTACACTCAATCTCCTTATTATTTTGTAGTGCTACAATTTCATATAATTTATCTCATTTATTTAAATGATTCATTTTGATTTGATTATATTGCAATTTAACTCTAAATCTCTTCTTTTGAAACATTTATAATGCCTTGATTTAGTTATATTATATAACTTTAATTTATCTCAATTTAGCCTTACAATATATTTACTTACCAACTAAGCATTAATTTATTAATTTTTACATTTATTTATTTCATAATTCATAGTAATTGCAAATGTTATCCAATCATGATAAAGTAAATATTGTTAGACCCATCTTCTTGAGCACAATCCTATTAAATATTTATTTCATATTTTAAAATATTTAATTTTCCTCATTTTATGCATGATTTGTTAGATATTTTGATTCATTGTTGATTTGTTAGTTGAAGATGTTATGCTTAGTTTACTTATTGTCTTCGAATGTAACATTTTCAACAAAATTAATGCTAATTTTACCAATGTTTTTCTCTTATTCTTTTATAATTTTACACTAAATATCCTCTCATGTGACCCTTACATTAATTTTATTTGGTGAAATTATATTGCTTCAATTTCCTCATTTTAGCTTTTAGATATATTTTTTAATATTAAAATCATAATTTATTTTATTTTAATTTATTTATTTTTGTAATTGTAGTACTACAAATAAGGTTCAATCTATATAAAAGTAGCATTGTTTGACATGTAATGACAAACAAAATCTAGTTATAAACTAATTATTTTTAAAAAAAATTATTTTCTAAAATTTTGGAATGCTTTATGAATTATTTTGATTTGCATTTGATGTTCAAGGATTTTACAATCAACAACCCCAGCATTTTAGTGTGTACTTTACTAGTAAAATTTACATCATTTCTTCTAATATTTTCCTTATACTTGTTAACATTTAATGTAACCCTAATTCTCTTTATAATGACAATTATTGCTTTTATTTTACTATATTAGATTGCTTCTACTAATCCCATTTGAGCTATGATATCTATTTACTTAATATTAAAAAGATAATTTATTATTTATTTTTCATATTTCTATTTTTAATTCATAATAATTCTAAATAATCTTTGATAAAGAAGAATAAAAATGTCAATAGCCTTAGCTTTATGAACAATATCCAACTAAATATTCATTCTTTCAAATCTATAGATGTTGAAACTCTTGATCCAATTAGTATTTTTGAATGAAATATTTTCAAACGATTTATCTCATTTCTTTAATTCTTTTACTTTGATTTGTTATGTCCTTACTATGAATTTTACCATTTCTTGATTCTATTATAAGATATTATTTCAATTTCTCTCTTTTCTTATTTTAATATAAATGTACCTAATATTAAGATAATTCTTCATTATTATTTGTATATATCTTTTGTGTTATTTATGGTAATTCTATGTGATCACTAATCTAGGTGAAACTAACTTTGTTGGACTCATCTTAATGTGTTATATACAAATAAATGCACCTTTATATATTTCTTAATATTTTTATTGATTTTTTAAATTTTTTATGAGGTTTTTAATTTGTGAATAATTTGGAAAATTAGCATATTATAGTTGATCCCTATATTATTTTGTAATATCACAATTTTCTATAGTTTATCTCATTTATTTTACTTTTTTTGTTTGTTTAGTTAAATTATAATGTAACTCTAAGCCTCCATTTCTCTGTCAGCTATATTACTTTGGTTTGGTAATATTATGTTACTTATAGTTATCTTATTTCAATCTTAATACATATTTTTTAATGTTAAAATAATAATTTATATAATTTTACTTCTAGTTAATTTTATAATTTGAAACAATTGTAATTGATGCATAATCAAGATGAAACAATTATGTTGGAGTCATCTTTTTGAGCTTTATCAAATGAAATATTCATTTTATATTTTTAATTATTTTATTTTAGAGTTTATACACCTTTTATGAAATATTATGATTCATACTACATTTGTTGTCTGAGGATATTTCACTTGATTTCTTGAGCATCTGAGAACAAACTTTCCTATGCAATTATCTCATTTTTCTATTTTTCTTTTTAATTTTGTTATATTACAATGACACTCTAATTCTCCTCTTATCTAACGTTTACATCACTTTCAATTGGCTACATTAAAATGATTTAATTTATTTCATTTTATTTTAAATAGACATTTACTTAATTTGTAGCTGTAATTTTTTTTTGTTATTTAGCATAAACAAGTGTAGCTCGACTAGTACTGATGAGCATAAGGTAAGTAAATATATATTTTGATATTTTTGAATATTTTGTTTTCTATAACTTTCAAATACTTTATGAGTCATTTTATTACTCATTAGATTTGATGATTGAGGGTGCTATGCTAAGTCTACTTAGTAATAGTGAGTAGAACTTTTTTGTGAAATTTGTCCTTATTTAAATTGTTTTTTTATAAAATTATATTATAATATAGCTATAAATCTCCTCATGATGACATAAACATCATATAAATTTTATTCTAGTACATTATTATTTGTGCTTACTCACTATATTAATTGGCTATAATTCTAAACAAGGTTCATTCAAGAAGTAACAAATCTCGTGAGGCTAGTCTGGATGATCTCTATCAAATTAAATATTTATTTTTATATATTTAATTATTTATATCAAAGATTTTGGTATATGTTGTGAGAAATTATAAATTTTTTCTTTGATTTAAATATTATATAATTGTAGTAAAAACATGTGCACAAATCTTATGAGAGAGGGGGAGGGGGTGCATTATGGGTTTAAAATATTTTTGCTAATTTTAAGACTTTTCTATTTTTAAAAAATTCCTAAGAAAATTGTGAATTATAGATATATTAATCTATAATTTTTATGACAAGGAAAAATGAAAATAAAAGTTCAATTGGTATGTAGAATTTTAATAAAGACATACAAATTGTCATATGCTTATCAATGACTATTAAATGACACAAAGAGATAAAAATTATAATGTGAATTTAGAAAGGAAAATACATGAGGAATTATGCTTAGTTGAAAAAATTTGAAATTTTAAATAGTCATAAGACATATATTACTTGGAAAACATTCACAAATAAAATATCATACAACCCTTCTTAGAGACGTTGAAATTCTATTCACATTCATTAGTCATTTCCTTCAAAATGGTTAGGTGTTTAAAGAAAAATGCTTATTATATTAATTAGAAAGTTGATGAAAAGCTACATCATAAGGTGCATCCAAGTAGCTCCAAAAGCTTTCCAAATGGCTTAAATAATTCTTTTGAAATATTGCCCACATCGACACATTTAACTACTAGTTAAATCACCATTAGGTAGGATCTTCATGAGCCTTTCCATCTTCCCAGCGGAATTTAGGGCTTTTTGTTAAAACACTATAAAGATGAATGAGTTCTAGATTATTGCATTAAGCAGGCTTGATCTTGGCAATTTATCAAGTAAAATAAGATTTGAAATATTCAATTCATCAATGGTAAAGAAGGATTAGATTTAGATTTCAAGATTCAAACAAAAGAGATCTATGCTATTAAATTAAGGATAGATTATTTCAAAAGGTGAAAATAAATAGAGCCTTTTGATGATGTGAGACACAACCTTAGCCATCTAATTTCAAGCGAAGATTGAGCCCTTTTTGCGTATCAAATAAGAATAGTTCAATCAAAGAATGGATGTGAGAAATAATTCATTCTTTAGTTGCTAAATGCTAGATAAAAATTAGTCCCACATTTCTTAATGGAAAAATAATTTTCACAATATAAAGCTTCCACACGTGTATAATGTTTGCCAAACTTTGGTTAGCTCTCCTCATGGGCTATAAGGACTTGGACAACCAATTCACTTGTATTCTTATAGGGTCATATTTTAGATCTTAAGCTACCCTTTAAAAATATTACACCAACTGTGTTTAAAACTGCACTTAGTCCAAGATCAGTCATTGACATGACCTACTTCCTTTCTTTCATCTCTATGTCTTGTTATTGACAAACAAAGCTATTTCATACTAAACAAACCCATTAAAACAAAATGCAAAATTTTTAAGGTTTTTCTTAATAAACATAAGGGTGACCTAACAATCTTCCCTATTTGATGTTGATAAGATATTAATATTTTAAAAATATAATGAATATAAGTATTTATTTAGTAAAAAATAAGAGATATTAAAAATGAAATGTATTTTCTCCTCCTACTTTGTGATGTCTTTTACTACATACTCCCCTCACTTTTTCATTATTCTATAAATTTTTATCTAGATCATGATCATTTCTTCCTTTTAACAACATCAAAAGGGAGGTTCAATTTATATAATTTTTATTATGAATATGTTGGCCACTAATTTCTTTAAAGGTATATATTCTCACCCTATTAATGTTATAATAAATAATCTCTAACAAAGTCAAATCATATATTTTTGTTATATTTCCTATTATTATGAAGTTGATTATATACTTTTAGTAATAAAACTACTCTTGTCTCCAATTATTATTTCATTTTGATATAATTTATTCTTGAGTAGACATTTAATTTTAATAAATTGTTAGCCACTAGACCAAAGACATTATTCTTAAATTATTCTCTAGTTTTTCTACTTTGCAATGCATTATGTTAACTCAAGCCCTTAAGGGCTTCTTTAATAGATATTCTTTTTATGATAAATATAAATGTATTATGATGAATTTCTATTATAGAAAATTATGCGTATCATTTAATTGATTCTAATTAATTTTGATATTACCAAAGTCAAGTTATTTGTTGAGTTATTTCTTCTCCTTATTTTTTCTTGTCTAATTTTAGTTTATTTATTTTTTAACACAAGATTCATTAATTGTTTTTGTCATTAACCTATTAAATACAAATTGTATGTTTTTATCTATATAATTCTTAAATCAAATTAACAAAATTTTCATTTGTCTAATTTCTATTAAAAAAATTAACAATTTTAAATAATGAAAAATAATATAATCTTTCCATATATATAGTAATTTTCATGTCATTTATTGGTAGATATTATACCTAGCCTAGTTTTTTGTTTTTCTTTTTCCATTGTAGACTCTTCCAAGAACTCGTAAGTAAACATACAAATTAATTTCATATTCTCCATTCCATTTAGTAATCGTAAAGAGATGTTTTATAAAATTCATTATTATTAATTTAAAGTATTTTATCTTTTTAATTATCTAACCAATTCAACAAATCCTATGATGGCTATATTTTATATTCTTGTGTAATTTAAATCTAGTAAATTTAAGAAAAATAATGTAATTCACAAATTAAAATTTTCTCCATCTAAACTTTATGCTTTTATATTACAAATAAATTATGCTTAAAAGTACACAAGTTGATAAGTAATACTTAGGTCTAAAGAAAGATTAAACTTGCATTCCATTTTAGCATGATTTAGATATTACATAATTACATTTCCTTGGCTTGGGAGTATCTACAATTAAATCTCACTTATTTTTTTCGATAAAACATCAACATAACTTAATCTTTTATGTCATAAACTATTCTCACTTAAATGTGTAATAAGACATTCTAATCCAATAGTTTTTAATTAATAAAACTTAATCACATAAGTCTAATTTTTTTCTTCTAACAAGTATTAACATTTGATCATCTTTTAAAACATTTATGAATATTGAGTGTTAAAACTAATTAAATGAAAATTGTCACTTGATTAAAAAAATAAGTTCTAAATTATTAATATTGATCGATACAAAATTTAAGTCAAGAATGATTTGACATTTTAACCTAATCTAAAATTCTAAGAGCCACAAACATTTTGCAAGTGAGTGACACAAACTCACAAAATAAGGACTGTCTCCATAAGTGCTTGAATATGGAGACACACTTACGAACAACCTAAGCTTAAAATTTAGAAATGCAAACCATCTTTCATTTGATAGTGATAGGATGTGGATATTATGACTTTGTAAAGAAATTTCTAAAATTGGCTCTCATAAGATCTATTCAAATCTATTACACTTAAATTTATGGATTTCTTAATTGGGCAATCAAATATAAGATAACCAAATTTAGAACAATAACTACAAAGAATATTAGAGTTAAGCTAATAAATAGATCCATGCAAAGGAGTACAAGATGTATTGGGCACATTAGTATATGAATTTTATATTCTATAAATGTCATTAAAACATGCATTATTTCTTTCAACGTGGTTCTATGATAAAACATGTTCAAGAACATGTAAAGTATTTATCTGAACATTATTATTTTTCACATCATTAAACGAAGCAATATATGAAGGTATCTATGAATGATTACAACTTAATGAATGAGAAAATAAACTACATAACTTTACTTCATATCATGTATTTCTTTAAAATTACACAAACTTTTCTTTTAGTAAAGAATTTTCTTTTCCCAAATTATAATTCTCTAAGTTTCAAGAATCATTACATTAAACATATTTAAACAATTCAAATTCACATTCTTTATTTATTACTTTCAAATATGAAACATTCAAAATGTTGGTGTAAACTTTAGTAGTTACAGAAATATTTTCCTTTTTAAGCATAACATTGTTCATGCAATTAACTTATTCTATATTCATGTTTCCTACAATGTTTCTTAAGGTCATCATACATGTTAACAAATGTTATATGCTCAATAACTAATTTATATTTCATCCCAAGATTCAAAGCAAATTCATGGCTTGAATTAAAAGTATAAGATAAAAGTTGACCTCCGTCTCCAAATTTAGTTTCTTCTTCTTCCTCTTCTCACCACTAATATTGTGAGATTAATTCTCACCATACAAGCTATCTCATCATTATGTCATCTTAAAAGAAGTTGCACCATACACCCTTTCACACCAATTTCTTGAGGTAATGAACAAAATAAATAATTCATTCCTTTAGCATTTAATTGAATCATTCTTGATTTATTTCTTCCATCTTTAGCGAGTGCAACATAATGAATATCAAGATGTTACAAATAATTATTAATTTTTTGAATAAACTTTTTAAATATTTTACCAAATAAAAAATTTTCACACTTAAATATTAAAGGATGACAAGATAAAAATCCTTGTGAAGTTTAACAACTACAAACTATAAGTGAAGTCATCTTTAAACATGTAAATAGAACAATTATAATGAGAAACTCATGTAGCTTAATAACAAAGTACATGACAATATTGTAATTAATATTAATGAATCTAAATAATAATAAATAATTACAATTAATAATATTGTTATTTTGAACAGAAACACACGATCACCCTAGTGATTTTATTGACTTTATATAAGGCATCAGCTGTGATACCAATTGAAGTAAATTGAAGTATTGAATAGCATAAGGAAGGGGTGAATTATGGGTTACAAAACCTTTTTACCAACTTTAGGATTGTATTTATTTTTTGAAAGAATGATAAAAATAATTTTATATTTTTAAAAATTTATGATTTATAAATTTTTTAATTTAGAATTTTTATTTTTAAGAAAAATAAAAAAAGTAAAACTTTGAGGTTGTTCAGTTCAATCTAGATCCTGTACCAACCACCAACGAAGGTTGGGAAGAAACTACACTAGTAAAAGAGTTATAAGTTGAGGTTTTTTTTCTATTCACCTTGAACTTACTTGCTTTTATTGGTTCACTATAACCTAAACTTTTATGAGTTCAACCCTAACTAAATTTTTTATAAGATCAAACAAATCCATAACTATCACAATGGTTAAGCTCACAAACAACAGTTAAAAGAAAACTATAGTATGTTATAAATTTTTTAATAAAAACATACAAATTTTCTTATAGTTTTTATTAATATAAAAAGAGAGTAAGAGTTTAAAATTTTGCAAAGAATTAAGAAAATGAAAGCTTAGAAGAACTAAGCTTAGTTGGAGGAATTTGGAATTTCAAGTAGATGTAAGCATTAGATGTTGTATGGAAAAATTAACACAAATAGAATATGATGTAACCCATTTTTGGGATGTTAAAGTATTTTTAATATTCGTTAGTCTTTTCATTCATAATGGTAAGGTAAATATAAAAACATTTTGCTCATAGACTTTAGAAAATAATGAAAATCTACATTAAAGCTTGCTTTCAAATAATTTAAAAGGCTTTTTTAAACTTCATAGATAATTCCTCTAAAGAACTGCCTACATTGCAACATTTAATGGCTAGTGAAATAGTCATTAGGCAAGATCAAAAGGAGTTATTTAATCTTCACAAAGGAGTTGATGATTAATGAATTAAACATAATAAAGTTACATGAGTTCTAGACAATTGGATCAAAATGGATTATATCTGGACTATCCCATCAAGTCGAATGAGATCTGGAATATTTGAATTATCAATGCTAAAAAATGATTTGGATTATAGAATTCAAACTAAGAACAAAGTATTTCAAATGATGGAAATAATCAATGCCAACAAATGAGGTTAGACATGATCTTGTCCATTTGATTACAATCCAAAATTAGGAACTTGTAGCAGATCAAACAAGTTATGCCTAATCAAAGCAAAGTAATATTACTTGCTCAAACTAAAGTAAAGGTCATATGAGAGGAGAGTTACAATAACATAGTAATATAACAAATTTGAAGCAACGCTTTTGAAGAAATGAGATAAATTGAATGAGAAAGTTGTATCCTAAGATGCTATGGAGATCAAAAGTAACATCCTCAATCATCTAATCAAGTAAAAATCAAAATTTATTATAGAGCATTTAAAAATCATAGACTAGTCCATTAAATTTTTTTTATCTTGATTAATTCTAAGATGAGATTAATTAACATAATATAGTATGACCAATTCAAACTAAATTATAAGTCACACAAGTGTTAGCATTAAATAATAATATATCCAAATCAAAGAAAAATATTTTAAGAAATGCTAAAAGTTGAATAAAAAAGTACTATTCTAAGGTATTAAAGAAATCAAGCATGAAATCATTAATTGGCAAATCAGATATGAAGAAAAATAACTCCTAAATGTGAAAATATTTTTGAAAATAAAATATTTTAACTTATGCAATTGAATATTTAATTAGGTTTTTCTTTTTGAGAAGATCTTAATGACATTTGTTTAATCTCACTAGGACATAATTTTGTGTTACTATGAATTACAAAATAAAAAAGCATAAATAAAAATAAATTGTCGTTTTAATATTAAGAATGTATTAATGTCAAGATGAGATAAATTCATGCAATGTAACATAAATAAATGAATATTATTTTTATGTGGCATGTTACAAAGTAATTGTTAAATAATAAATAATCAAATCCATGTAAAACATTTAATGAAATATGATAAAATGAAAAAGAACAATGCATTCAAAGATGCTATAAAGATCAAGTGTAACATCCTTGATCACAAAAATAGTTATTAATTCAAATATATTGTAAAGCATGTCAAAGGCTTAAACAATAAAACATTTTAAAGGAAGATCCTTGATCATCAAATATTAATGAGATATAAAGGAAGATCCTTGAACATCGAATCAGATATAGATTAAAATGACACATAAAACTAACTAAACATTTTGAAAACAAAATTTTAAAAAATTAATAATGAATTATTAATTATTTTAAGCTCATGTAGAATAGTCTAATAACATTTTTTCATCTCAATTACACATCCTTTGGATTTAATATGAATTATCAAAGCAAATAAGTACAAATAATAAATAATTATTATTTTAATATTAAGTAAATATGTGATAATGTCAAAGGGAGATGTATTGATTGAATTTAATAAACTTAAATCAAAGTGATGTAAATCTTGTTATGAGTGGATAATAAGAGTTTGATAATATATATATATATATATAATTAAAAATGAAGAAATTGAAAAATTAGATAAATTGCATAGGAAGGTTGCATAACAAGATATTAAGGAGATTGGAAGTGACTTCTTCAATCATCAAATTTGGTTTGAACTAAAATTACCCATAAGTTAAACCAATTCCATTGGGACTATAATTTTTAAGAAGCTAAAAAATATTTAATTTGATAAAGTTCAGTTATACAAGTTCAATGATATTTGTTTTTTTTTTCTTATTTTAATTTCATTAAGTAAATATTTATTAAGAATGAAATAAGTAAAATTGAAGTGATGTAATATAACTAAGTACAAGTGACACAAAGGTCACAAGGGATGGGAATTTGAATTTTATAAAAACATAACTAAAGTAAATAAAACACTTTGTAAAAATAAGGCAAATTAAATAAGAAAGTTGCATTCCATCATACTAAAGAAAAGAAGTGTGTCACCCATGATAATCAAAGCTAGTATAAGTCAAAATGACATATAAACCATGCAAAATTAATATTATATAAAATATTTAAAATTATAGAAATAAATATCTAATTTTAGAAAGCTCATTGAAATGACTACAATGATTTTTACTTCATCTCGCTCAGATCTTGTTTAAAATCACTGCATAGGACAATTGTAAATAAGCATATATGATAATAAGTAATTATTTTAGTATTAAGTAAATACAAGTTGATGATGAAATTAGATAAGTTGAAGTAATGTAATTTATCCCAATAAAATTGATGTGAAGGTCACATGATTATGGATTTAGAGAAACTTGTTAATATAACAAATCCAAGCAAAACATCTACAAAATATAATCAATTTTTGGGGAAAGTTATATTCCAATATATTCAAAGATCAAGTGTAAAATCATTGATCTCTAAATCAAGTATGAGTTTAAATTTCTTGAAATGCTTATGAACAAAAAGAAATATATTTTTTTTAAATATAGAAATGAATAATTAATTAAGAAAATTTTGACAATATAAGTCCAAGGATGTTTATTTCATGTCAAATTAACCTTGTTTTGAATTACTACGAATTACAAAGTAAAAAAATATAAATAATAATAAAATATTAATTTAATATAATAAAAAATTTTATTAAATAAGAAATGTGATAAATTTAAGTACTTTAATTTAATGTAGTTAAGGTGATACAAAGGTCTCATGATACAAGAACTATAGTTTCACAGTAATATATTGAAGTTAAAATGCAAAATATCAAGAAATAAATTCAAATGTACAAGAAAACTATATTCCAAGATACAATGGACAATGTTTGTAAAATCCTTCATCATCAAGTTCATTATGAATCGAAAATAACTAATAAAGTTTGCAAAAATCTTAGAAAAAAAAACACCTAAAAAATATAAATAATTTTTTTTGTATAGACCTCATCAAGATGAAATCAAGAATATTTGTTTCATCTTAATAGATTCTCATTTGTTTTAAGTGAATTTACAAACTTAAATAAGAATAAATAATAAAAAATTATTATTTAATATTAAGTAAATAGGTGTTAAATCTAAAATATGATAAATTCAAGAAATTGTAATATTACTAAGGAAAGTAACTGAAATGTCATGTGAGATGAGACGTAGAGCTACATAACAAAAGGTTAAAATTAAAATAATTTTTTTTAAACAAAAGAAGAGAAAGATCATGTAAGAAAGTAATAGTTCAAGAAAATAAAATGATATAGGGTAACATAATCATCAAATATGATATAAATAAAAAAGCTCGCAAAACAAAAATCCATTGAAACTAAAATTTAAAAAATAAAAAAAAATAATTCATAAAAGATTGTCATTCCATTTCCAATGATACTTGTATAGTGTCCATTGCACAACATTTTAAATTACTATGAATTACTGAATTAAATAAGCATAAATAATAATTATTACTTTTATATTATGTGAATATGTAATAATTAATATTAAATAAAGTGAAGCAATGCAATATAACTAAATCAAAGTTATGTAAATGTTAAATAAGAAGAGAAATAGAGTTTCATATTTATTTAACCAAATCTTAATGAAAGAGTTGAAAAAATGAGGTATATTTCATGACAAATTTGCATTCAAAGAAACTAAGTCTGAGTGTATCATACTTGTTTATATGTACCGTACGAATCTAAATTTCTCATAATATATTAAAAATACTAGAAAATAAAATATTTAAAAATATAAAAATAAATTTGAAACAAGATTATTTTAAATAATGTAACATTACTAAATCTACATCTTATAAAGGTTGCAAGAGAAAAGAATTAGAGTTTCATAGTAATATTATCAAATTAAAGTGAAAATTGTGAACAAGTTAGTTATATTTTTTTAAAAAGTTACAACCAAAGATATTATAAGGAATGAGTGAAACATCCTTAATTATTAAATATGGAAAAAGAAAAATTATGTTATAAATAATGCCAAAATATTTAGAAATAAAATATTGAAAAAGTATGAAAAGGAATATTTAACAAAAAAAAATAAAACTCCAAGATAAGTCCAATGACATTGGTTGCAACTTGATCGAAACTTGTTTATAATAAATTTTAATTTACAAAATTAAGGAAGCCTAAATGATAATAAAAAATTTATTTTAATATGCTGAAATATATTAATAATTAAATGATCTAAATCAAAGTTAATATAAATATAACCAGAAAAAAGTGACATAAATGAGACTCTTAAAGATAAAAACCCAAAATAATGTTGAAAAATGTGTTGAAATGAGATAAATTATACATGAAATTTTCATTATAAGATACTAATGTGATCAAGAATAAAATTCCCAATTATCCAATCATGTAAAAATCTAATGTCTCATTAAGTTTGTGAAAAGTTTAATATGATAACGGTCAATGACTTTATTCAAATGATATTTGTTTTGTCTCAATCAAATCTCATTTAGAATTACTGTAAATTTCCAAAGAAAGTAAGCACAAAGAATGAAAATTTATTATTAAAATATTAGGCAAATATAAACTACAAAGTTGAATTTTCTTAAATTGAAGTAATGAAATACGACTAAATAAAAGCAAAGTAATTGCTAAACAAGAGGAGACTAATATTTTGATAGTAATATAATCAAATCAATGTGAAAGTTTTTAAGAAATGAGATAAATTTTTTAAGATGTTACATGCAAGATATGAAGAAGACTAAATGTGAAATCCATGATCAATAAATCATCTACAAATTGAATACCTAACAAAGCATGCCTAAATCATAATAAAAAAAATATTTGAAAATATAAAAATAAATATTTAATTTGATAGAGTTGATCGAGAGGAGTCTAACGGCATATTTTTCTTCTTATTTAAATATTAACTTTAAATAATTTAAATTTCAAAGTATTTAATCATAAATAATAATATATTATAATTCTAATATTGAGTAAATATTTCATAATGCTAAGCTAAACCTAATTTTAGCAATGTAGTGTAATAAATTCAAAGTGATTTAAAGGTCATACGAGAGGAAATTTTAAGTGCATAGTAATATAACCAAATCAATACAAATCAATTGAAGAAATAAGATACATTTAACATGAAAGTTACATTCTATTATAATAAGAAAATCAAGTATAAACTTTTTGACAATTAAATCAGTTATGAACCAAATGTCTCGCAAAGTGTACCAAAACGCTAGAAAATAAATTTTAAAAAAATATATAATTTAATATTAAATTATATTGAGCACATCAAGATGAGTCGACCAATGTTTAGTTTAATTAGTCAGACATTGTTTGGAATTACTTTAGGTTAACAAAGGAAATAATTAACAAAGGAAACAAACATATATAAAAAAAAGTTAATCTTATAATAATAAGTAAATATATTTTAAAGCTAAAATTAGATAACTTGAAGACATATGATATCACTAAATGAAAATTATGTAATGGTGATAGTATAAGAAATTTATAATTAAATATTAATATAACTAAATAAAAGCAAAACATTTAAAGGATTAATAAATATCGTATCAAAAATTAGTAATCCAAGATATTGAAATAGATTATAATATCCTTGATAATCGAATTAGATTCAAAGGAAAATGGCCCCAAAAGTATGTTAAATAAGGAAAAAAATGAAATACTTAAAAAATAAAAGATATAAAAAATAAAAATGATTATTTAATTATATAAAGCTTATTGATGTGAGCCTAATGACATTTGTCTTCTATTGATTGGACCTCGTTTGTAGTTACTGTGAATTTCAAAAATTGGTAAGCACAAATAATAATAAATTATTTTTATGTTAAGTAAACATATAATAAAAATTAAAATGACAAACAAAAAAAACACAATATAGACTAATCATAGTGATTTAATGGTCACACAAGTGAAGATTTAGAGTTACATGATAATTTATCTAAATTAATGTGAAAACATTCAAGTGATGAGATAAATTATTTGAGAAATTTTTATGTTCAAGTTGCTAAAGAGTTTAAGGCTACCATACAAGATCATCAAATGTGGTGGGAATCAAATTGATGCATAATGTTTCCCAAAATATAGAATAAAAAATACTTAAAAAGTATACTAATGAAAATTAATTTTATAAGACTCATAGAGAATTGACCAAGGAAACTATTTTGATTTTTGATATGCCTCTTTTGCAATTACAAACAATTACCATATTAAGAAAGGATAATTTAATTAAATTATGATTTTAATTTTACAAAAGTATGTATCAAGGTGTAATTATGATAAATTGAAGTAATTTAATGTTAAGAAAAGAAAGAGACCTAAATGACATAAGGGAGAAGATTAAGATTTTGTTAGTAATATATCCAATTCAAAATTAAACATTTAAAGGAATTTGATAAATTACATGGAAAACTTGCATTTAGTGATACTAAGGAGAGCATGTTTAAATCTTATATTATCAAATTAAATCTTATATTATCAAATTATATATGATAGTAATTTAATAGAGCTCATTAAGACGAGTCTAATGACATATGTTCCATCTCAATCAGATCTCATTTAGAGTTTTATGTTTCCAAATTTAAATAAGCATAAATAATAATAATATTATTTTTTAAATATGTGAACTTATATTAAAGAAAAAAGCGAAAAAAAATTAAAGAAATACACACAACCATGTCAAAGTGCCTAAAGGTCACATAAGAGAAGATTTAGAGTTACATAGTAATAACTTTCCTACACATTTACCTAATTTCTTTAAAATTATCACTTTTATTTGAAAATTTTACTTTGAAATAAAAAATTCTCCTCTCGTGTGACAATTACATCATGTTTATTTTTTATATTATATTACTTAAATTTATTCCTTTTATCTTTAATTTATATTTACTTCATATATAAATAATAATTCATTATAATTGTTTTTCTTTCCTTTGGTCATCTGTAGTAATTTTACATGAGTTCCAATGGGGATAAAAAAATGTAGTTAAACTTTCCTAAAGAGATATGTTGAGTTAAATATTAATTTTCATATTTTTAAATATTTTTGTTTTAATTTTATATTTTGTTGAGCTTAACATTTTTAATGCAACTATCTCATATAAGTTTTCTAAGTTTTTTAAACTTTTGGCATCTATTTCTTTATATTTCTATGTTACTCTAAATCTCCTCTAATGTAACCCTTAATTCCTATGATTGGGTTATATTACGTTAATTTAATTGCTATTATTTATTTTATATTATATATTTGTCTAATATTAAAATAGTGACATATTATTATTTGTAGTTACTTAGTTTCATAATTTGTAATAATTCTAAATGAGGTACAATCCAGACAACACGAACCTCATTTGTATTCATATTGATGCACTTTATCTAACAAAATGTATTTATTTTAATATTTTAAATTTCATTATCTATGATTTTGGCATGTTTTGTGAGGCATTTTGATTCATATCTTATTTCACATTTGAAGATGTTTCATTTGATCTCGATAGTATTATGAAATGTATCTATTTTTTTAGATTTTTTTCTCTAATTTATTGCAAAATTTATCTATTTTTTTAGAATAATTTCTCTAATTTGGTAATACTAGTTTGGAGTAGCAAATCTTTTCTTATGTTACCTTTCATTGCTTTGATTTTGATATATTACTATGTAATTTTAGATCTCCTCTCTTGGGACTTTTATGTTGTTTTCATTTCATTATATTACCTTATATCATTTTTTGCATTTTCACTTTAATAAATTATACTTAATTTTAAAATAAAAATTTGTTTTTATCAACTTATTCTTTTTTGTAATTCTTAATAATTCGAAACAAAATGTAATGCAAATGAAAGAATGCTCATCAAATGCATCTTGAGGAGCTCCATTTTATTAAATGTTCTTTTTTAATATTCTTTAAAATAAACTATTTGCATTAGTTTTGGTACATTTTACAAATATATTTTATTTTTTTCTACTTTGTCGTTTGGTGATGCTTTAATCAATATCAATAGTATCTTGAAATGCATTTTCTCTATACAATTTATCTCACTTTGTTAAATTTTTCAGTTAAACTTTATTGTATTATTCTGTAATCCTAAATCGCTTCTTGTGCGGGAGTTAAATCACCTTGATTTAATTAAATAACATCAATTAAATTTATTTCATTATAAATTCATATATTTATTCTTAATATTAAAATAATATTTTGTTATTATTTATATTTTCATTTTGTTAATTCATTATAATCTATGTAAGATTTCAATGAGATTAATAAAATATTATTGGACATGTCTCAATGAGCTCTATCCATGTAAATATTTTTTTACATTTTCAAATATTTTATTTTATAGTATTTTTTCATGCCTTACAAGTTATTTTAATTCATTCAAAATATGATGATTGATGATTTAACATTTCATCTATTTAATGTCATATAATGCAACTTCCTTGTACAACTTAACTAGTTTTCTCAAAAAGTTTCGCTTTCATTTAGTTATATTACATCATAACTCTAAATCTTCTTACATGTTACCTTTACTTCATAATTATTTTGTTATATTATGTTACTTCAATTTATCCTATTTCTACATTATTATATAGTTACATAATATTCAAATAACAATATATTATTATTTATGATGGCAATTCTAATAACTCTCAATGAGGCTCAAACTAAGATGAAAAATATCATTAGACATAGCTTGATTAGAACTATCCAATTAAAAAATCTTGTATACCTTTTTAATTTTTCCATTTTTTAATATTTTAGTATGCTTTAAAAGTCCTTTTGATTTTTACCTTGTTTAATGATCGAGGATGCTTCATTTGATGCCCTAGCATCTTGGGATCCAACATTCCCACATAATTATATTATTTGTTCTTGTGTTTTTATTTTATTTGGTCGTACTACTATGTGACTTTAAGTCTTCCCTCATCTAACCGTTACATTGCTTTGATTATATTATATTGCACTACTTTAGTTTATATCATTATACCATAATCATATGTTTACTTTGTATTAAAAGAAAAATTTATTTTTTAGTTATGCTTACTTCGGTAATCCATAGCAATGTTAATTACATTCTAATCAACAAAAAATTAATTTGATAGGACTTGTATTGATAATATTTATCTTATTAATAATTAATATTTCTATTTTTTAAATATTTCATTATATAAGATTTTGGCAATCTTTATGAGACATTATGAATCTCATCTTTTCTGATAATCATGGTTGTTACACCATAACTCTTTTATACCTTAGAATGAAAATTTCTAGTTTAATTTTTCTCATTTAATCAAAATTTTCACTTTAATTTGGTTATTATATTATGTAACTCTAAATATGATTTTGTGAGATCTTTATATGACTTTAATTAATTTACAGCACATTACTTTAGATCATCTTAATTTAGCTTCAATATGTAATTAATATTAAAAGTAATTTATTATTATTTCTTATAATTACTATAGTATTCCTCATAAATTCAAAATGAGGTCTATTTAAGATGATAGCAGTGTTTTTGGACTAACTCAATGTGTTTTATTAAATCACATATTCATTTTGTATGTTTAGTATTTTTTCTTAAGCTTTGTCATGTTTTAAAAGCTTTTCTTATTTACAACATATTTGATAGTTACATATGTTACACTTGATCTCCTTGATATCTTATAATGTTACTTCCTTATACGCTTTATCTAATTTCTTTAAAATTTTAGCTTTGATTTGAGTATATGGCATGCAACTCTAATTCTTGTTTAATGTGATTATTACATCACATTTAATTTTTATATTACATTGTACCAATTGTTCTCATTTTAGATTTAATATATAGTTAATTAAATTAGATAATAATTTTTTATAATTAATTTTTATTTCGTGTTAGATTTTTTTTAACATTTCATGTCTTCCTTCTGTCTCTAAATCTCCTAATGGAGCATCTATCTATGTTTGGAAGATACACGAATGCCTATTTAAGTCATAAATAATTGAGAAATACTTAAGTTCTAATCATATACTCATATATAGGCTTATCTGAAGGTGTTATAGGTCTAGGATACATAATCTTAAGATCTTTCACCAAGTAATAACTTTCATAGATATTAATGACTTGCATAAATTTTAATCATGAGAGGTCTAAACATATAGTAGAAGTGGTTTGAACAACATGCACCAAACTATTCATATTATTAGTGAAGTGTTATGCTACACACATAAGTGGAGTTCTTGGAAGGAGAAACAAGAAATCATATGATCACATGTGCTAATGAAAAAGTAGGTTGTGGTGATTAAGGTTCCCAAAATTTGAAGTAAAGGAATGAAGAACTATCCTAGTGACCTACTAGTATTAAGGATATTGGCTAATGGGTCAGAAGCTCCACTTTTGAGTCTTTCGATTACCTTCTTAGGCCACATCTCGAATCACAATGTTTGATTAGTTGCACACATTAGGTTTGAATAAAAACTGCTTGGTGGTATCTGTTTGTTCCTCCAATAAAAAATTTTCATCCCATACAAAAAAGACAAAGATCTTGACTTATAAAGATCTCAAAAGTAGAACAGTAATTTTGCTAACTTAATAATACTAAGGGTTGTATTTTGGAAATATAGAGGACATATTGCAATTCCAAAGATCACCAAAAATTACAAAAAACATAGTTTGAATTTTGCTAAAACAAAACTAAAAATGTACTTAAAAGATTACAAACTTAGTTAATGTAAGTAGTTCCAAAGTAGGATTTGCATTATAGGCAGTAGTAATAACGAGCGGTGAGGTAGTGGGTTGGGTGGTTGCTGCCATGTAGATTGATTGGTAAGTGATTCTTCGAGTTTTATTTCATTGGGTAGCACAACTGGTGTGGAGTGTGCACAAAGGCACGTGATGCCTTATGTTTGACATTTAGAGTTGTGCGGGTGTTAGCGAAAATCAACATTTGTGGACGAGTCGATGCATTCATGGTTCAAATCTAAGTAGGTTGAAATTATTATCAAATTTAGAAGCTGGTATAGGTCTAGTGAATGATAGCAACAACTTAACAATGGATGTAATTACGGCAGGTTGTGACGAAAATGCCCAAATCCTATATTTTAAGCTATTTGGGGAAATGTTTAACAAAATTTTACACTAGTGCAATTATTAGATGGCTAAAGAGATGACTTATAGTTAATATCATTAAAAACTATTTAAAAAAAACTATCAAATGATCTTCAGATAATTTAAACTAAAGTGTACATGCAAATAACTCGAGAAACTGATGAAAGTAAACTAAAATACGTAATGAATATTGTCAGCTGTAGTTGATCCACATAATTATAATGGCAAATGATGATTCTCTTGTCAGCTGTAGTTGATCCACATAATTATAATGGCAAATGATGATTCTCTTGTCAGCTGTAGTTGATCCACATAATTATATAATTAGCTTACAAGAGAATCATCATTTGACACATTTAAATGTAAAAGGCCATAGTTATGATTGTTAACTAAATAATAAAAGGACCCCTGATCGATGATATTATAGTCAATCTCCTTCGTATCTTGGAATACATACTTCTCGTAAACCTTATCCTATTTTTTCCAATTTTCTACCTTCATTTCATTAATTACGATAAAACCCTTATTCTATTGTCATCAAACCTTTACATTGCTTTGATTTATTTATGCCTCGTTGCTTCAATTTATTCTATTTCAAGTTTAAAATATATTTACTTAATAATAAAATTACAATTTATTACTTTTTATGCTTATTTACTTTGTTAATTTGCAATAATTCCAACAAAGGTTCAAAGGAAATAAAACAAGCATTAATGACTCCCATTGACGAGCTCTTTCAAATTAATTATTCATTTGTATATCTTTAAAAATTTTATTTTCATAGGGTTTAGGCTTGTTTAATGAGACATTTAAATTTACACCATATTTGACAATCGAAGATGTTATACTTGATCTCTTTAGTATCTTGGAATGTAATATTTTCGTACAATTCATCTTAATCTCTCAAATTTTTAATTCAATTTTCTTTTATTACAATGTATTTCTAATTATCCTCCTTTGTGCCAATGTAGGTTTTATTTCGTTAAATTATATTGTTTTTAATTTATATCATTTTGAATTTATTACATATTTATATATTATTCAAATAATAGTTTATTATTATTTATAATTATTTGCTACAGTAATTCTCAGTAATTAAAAATGAGGTTTGGTTGAGACAAAATAAATGTTATTAGGCTGATCCCTATAGGCTTTATCAAATTAACATTAAATTATTTTTTAAATAATTTTATTTTCTTTTATTTTGGCATGGTTTCTTGGGTATTTTGAATTGTACCTAATTTGGCAATAAAAAATGTTATACTTTTTGTCCTTAGCATGGAATGCAGGTTTACCATATAATTTGTCTCATTTCATTAAATTTTTATTGTAAGTTATTTATCTTAGTATTTAAGTTTACTTTTTCTCTCGTGTGACCATTATATGTCTTTGATTGTGCCATACTACATAGTTGAAATTTATGTTATTTTAGTTTTATCATATATTTACTTAAGATAAAAATAATTTTTGTTTTTATTATTTACGAAAATTAACTTTTGTGAATATGAGTAATTTCAAATTAGGTCTATTCAAAATAGAGCAAGCATCATTAGACTCGTGTTGATGAGCTCTATATAATTTCTTATTCCTAATAAAAATTAAAAAAAATTATTTTGTATGGGTTTTGCATACTTTAGGAGACTCTTTCATTTTTATTTGACGTAATGATTCAGCCTATTAGACTTGGTCTCCTTGGTATTAACAAAATCCAACTTTCTAATAAACTTTATCTCATTTCTTCGAAGTTTTTTCTTTGATTTTGTGATATTACAATAAAATTTGAATCTCTTCTTGTCTAACTTTTACATTGCTTCGATTTGATAATATTACATTCTTCAACTTCTTTGATTCAGTTTTTAATACATATTTAGATAACAATAAAATAATAGTTTGTTATTATTTATACCTATTTATTTTGGTAACTCTCCATAATTCTAAACAAAATCTAAAAGAGACAAGAATACATTGTTTGACACATCTCAACAAACTTTGTGAAATAAATATTTATTATAATTTTTTAATATTTATTTTCAAAGCTATTAGCAAGCTTTGCAAGGTAATTCAATTAATAATATATTTGATAGTTGAGAAGGTTACACTTGATCTCCTTAATATCTAAACGTGCAAATATCCTATACAATTTATCTTATTTGATCAAATTTTTTTTTAATTTGGATATGTTATTATCTTAGTCGAAATTTCCTCTTATGCGACTTTTGCTTCAACTTTTTTTAGTTATATTGAATTAATTCTTTTCTATCATTTTTACTTTAACTTAAATTTACTTAAAATACAAAAACAATAATTTGTTTTCCATCAAGCATATTTAATTTATTAATTTGCAATAATTCCCAATGACGTCCAACAAGAAGAAACAAATATCGTTGGACACATCTCGATGAGCATTATCATATTAAATACTAGTTTAAATTTTTTTTAAATAATATATTATTCCATCTTTTGGATTATTGTCAAAGTGAACTTACTCTCAATCTCATTTGTAACTTGGAATACATATATTCTCAAAACATTATCACATTCCTTCAAATTTTTAACTTTTATTTGGTTAATTACTATAAAATGCTAGATCTCTTTTCTTTTGAGCTTTTACATTACCTTCATTTTATTTTGTCTCATTTCTTAAATATATCTTATTTTGGCTTTAAACTATATTCTACTAAATTTTAAAATTATAATTTATTACTTTTTATGTTTATTTATTTTGTTAATTTGTGACAATTCCAAATTAGATCCAATGGAGATATAAAAAATATTATTATACTCATCTTGACATGTAATATCAAATTACTTAGTCATTTTTATATGTTTAAATAATTTGTTTTTTAGGCTTTAAGCATGTTTTATAGCACATTTTAATTTAAGCCAAACTTGACAATCAAAGCTAGTACACTCGATGACTTTAGTATTTAGGAATGCAACTTTCTCAGATATTTTTTTCTTAATTTTTAAAATGTTTGTCTTTGATTTGGTTATATTACTATGCAATCCTAAATCTCCACTCATGTGTTGTTTACATTGTTTTGATTTAGTCATATTACATTGTTTTAAATTATCTATTTTAAACTTAATTTATAATTATAAAATATTGTTTTTCTGTATAATTTATGCTTAATTATTTTTTAACTCACAATAATTATAAGCTATATCTGTTCAAAAAAAATCCCAAAACTCATTTCGATGAGCTCCATCTTTGGTTTCATTATGTTACCTTTTTTAATTTATGTCATTTAAGCAAAATTCATATTTACTTCAAATTAAAAAATTAATTTGTTAAAATCAAATCACATTTATTATTTTGTATTTACAATAATATGAAATTACATCTTATCATAGAAAATAAGATGTCCTTAGACACATCTTGATGAGCTTCATCCAATTAGATATTCAATTTTTTATACATTTTTAGATATATGTTTTGAGAGTTTTGGCATATTTATTGAGCTATTTTTATTCATACATGATTTGATAGTTGAGGATGTAACTCTTAATCTTAGAATCTTCAAATTAAACTTTATCTAATAATTTATTCTATTTCTTCAAATGTTTTACTCTAATTTTGTCATACTATATTGCTCTAATTCTTTTATAATGTAAAATTTATATTGTATTAATATTGTAGTGTTACATTGATCCAATATATCTTATTATACTTTTTAAATATATTTAATTAACATTAAAATAATAATTACTTAATATTTAATCTTATTTATCTTTGTAATTCTTAATAATTCAAAGTGTTGTGTGATGGAGGTGAAGCAAAGACTATTGGACCATTCTGATGAGTTTTGTCACATTAAATATTTTATTTTATAGCTTTAAATTATTTATTTTTCTAGAATTTTGACATGCTTCAAGACATATTTTAATTCATACCTGATTTGATGAATAAGGATGTTCCACTTGATCACTTAATATCTTAAAAAGCTATTTTTGGTGCAAATTATCTCATTTTCATAAATATTTTGCTTTTATTTGATTATATTACTATGAATATATAAATATCCTCTCATGTGACTTTTACATCACTTTTATTTAGTTAATTTACATTACTTTGATTTAACTTATTTTAGTTTAACTAAGATTCACCAAATACTAAAATAATAAAATATTATTATTTATGCTTCTTTACTTTTAATTCATAATAATTCAAAATAAGTTTGTGGTGATATAAACAAATGTCATTGTACTCATCTTAAAGAGCTTTATTAAAAAATATTCAATTCTATATATTTAAATATTTGATAATTCTTGTTTAGCTTGCTTTATTAGACTTTTCAATTTGAATATAAATTGATGATTGATAGTGTTACGCTTGATTTTATTTTTATTTTGGAATATATACTTCAAATAAAATTTATCTCATTTTTTTAAAATTTTTTCTTTTACCTCGATATATTATTATATAGCTTTTATTCTCACCTCATGTGACATTCAGTTCACTTTGTTTTTATTATATTATATTGCTTCAATTTATCTCATTTCATATTTTGAATATATTTTCATAATAGTAGATTATAATTTTTTCCTATTTATTCTTATTGATTTCAAAAATTTGCAGTAATTCCAATTGAGGTCCAATGTACTAAAAAACATTATTTGGCTTGTCTCCATTAGCCCTATTGAAATAAATATTCAATTTTATTTTTTAAAATGCTTTCTTTCTTTAGGGGTTTGACACACATTAATAGATATTTTGATTCATACTTGATTTAATGATTCAAGATGTTACACCTTATCAACATAGTATCTTAGGCCAAAATATTTTCATATAATTTATCTTATTTCTTTAAATAATGCACTTTTATTTTTTTCATATTACTATGTAATGTTGAATTTCTTCTAAAGGGACCTCATCACTTTGATTTAGTTATCTTAAATTTCTTAAATTTATGTTGTTTTAGATTTAATTTAGATTTACATAAAATAATAAGAATAACTTATTATTATTTATTGTTATTATCTTTGTTAAATTAAAATATTTTTGAGTGGGGTGATAACAAGATGAAACAAATATCATTGGATACGACTTAGTGGGCTTTATCTAATTGAATGTTCAATTTAATATTTGTAAAAAAATTATTCTTCTATTTCTTAACTTGCTTCACATGTCATTTCGCTCATACCCGATTTAACTCTCGAGGATGTTACGCTCAATCTCCAACGAATCCTTGAATTCAACTTTCTCATATAAAAGATAATTATTATTGATACTTATTAATTTTTGTAATTATTAAAAGTTCAAAATAAGGTTTAATCAAGAAGCACCAGACATCATTGGACTCATCTCAATGACTCCGATAAAATTAAATATTCATTTTGTACTTTTAAATATTTTATTTTTTTAAGGTTTTAACATGCTTTATAAGATGCTTTGCTTTATATTTGATTTGTTGGTTGAGAGTGTTACACTCGATCTCCATAAAATCTTGGGACATATTTTTTCCAAATAATTTACAAATTGTTTTTCAAATTATTTTTCTTTGATTTTGTTATATTACTATATAACTCTAATTCTTCTTTTATGTGGAATTTATATCAGTTATATTTTGTTATATTACATTACTTAAGAGAAAATAAAGTATTATAATATAATAAGTTAATGAAATGTAAAGGTCATTGAAGGGAAGAATGAAATCTCTATGATAAAATAACAAAATCACAATGAAGTACTTATAATAAATGAAAAAAAGTTCATGGAAAAGTTGCACTATAAGATATAAAGGACATTGAGTTTAACATCATTGATTGTTGATAAATTACTAATCTAAATATCTATTAAAGTGTACCAGAAGCTAAAAAAGTGAAGTTTTTAAAAATATAAAATGAGCTTTTTATTAAGTAGAGCTTATTAAGATGAGTCTAACAAGATTTCCTATGTGTCCATCCATTTTTATTTTGAATTGCTATTAATTAATAAAAAAGAAGCATAAATAATAAAGAATTATTATTAATATTAAATAAATATATATTAAATCTAAAATAAGATAAATTGAAGAAATAAAATACAACAAAATTAAAGCAATCTAAATATCATACCATAAATGTTTTATAGGTATATTAGAATTTAGCCAAATTGAAGCAAAATATTGAAGAACATTCAGTATCAAAGAAAGTTGCATTTTAAGACACTAAGGAGGATGAGTGTAATGTCCTAAATTTTTAAAAAAGGTATGAATTAAAATATCTCATAAAACTTACAAAAGTCTTGCAAAATAAAATATTTAAAACATAAAACTAAATATTTAATTTGATAAAACTCGGAATGGTGATTCTAATGACATTTTGTTCGCCTTGATCAGAGCTCACTTGGAATTACTACAAATTAGAAAATTAAATAAAAATAAGAAATAAATTTTCTATTTTATTGTTAGGTAGATATATATTAAAGCTAAAAAGATAAGTTTAAAGCAATACAATATATCTAAAGCAAAGAAATGTAAGATTCACACTAGAGAGGAATTTTATTTTTATAGTAATGAAACAAAAACTAAATGAAAGATTTGAAAAAATCTTATAAAATGTATGATAAAGATACATTGTACGATATTTAGCAGTTTTAGGGTAACATTATCAGTTATTAATCAAGTATGACACAAAAGGGTTTTTAAAGTGTGGAAAAACATTAGAAAAAAGAAGGCTTTAAAATATAAAAAAAGTTACCAAATTAAATAGTGTTCATCAAGATGTGTCACATAAATTGTATTTCATATCAATTGAACCTCAATTGGATTTACAACTAATTATAAAATTAAGTGAAATAAATCATAATTAATTATTAATTTAATATTAAGAAAATATTTACTAAAGCTAAAATGATATAATTAAGGCAATGAAATATAACAAAATAAATGCATTATAAAGGTTAGACAATACATGATTTAATGTTTCTTATTAATATAAATAAAAAAAGTAAAAATTTTGATGAAATGAAAAAATTTGTATGACAAATTTACATTCTAAGACACCATGAAGGTCAAGTGCAGCATCGTGATATAAAATACGTATGTGCAAATCCCATCATAGGAGGGTCAATTACGGGCTTTAAAAACTTTTTGTAGTTTTTTAGAGTATTTAATTTTTAAAAATTCTTTATAAAAATAATTTTATATTTTTGGAAAATATTGGTTAATAATTAATTTTTATGAATAAGAAAAAAAATTAAATTAAAAATGAAATAAAAACTTTTAAGTGATTTAGTTCAAATTTGATCATATTTCAAACCCAACAAAAGGTCAAGAAAACTTCATTATTAAAGGAATTACAAATTAGGTTTTTCTGCAATATTGACTTCTAGCGATATGTTTCCTTATAGTTCATCTTTGACCTACTTTGGGTTTTCCTTTATGATTCACCACTAACCTACTCGATCATTTTTAATTATGATTCACTATGGACCTTCTAGCTTTTACAAGTTCATCTATAAACCAGGCCCTTGCAAGCTCAACCCCAACTTGACTTTGTTTGGCTTAAAACTTAACTAATGTTTTCACATTAGATTATGACTCGATTGTTCGATTAATCAATAGCAAATATGAGAATGATCTCAACCATAATTTCAAAATTTATAATTTAGAGCTACACAATTAAAGGACAAATGAAAGAAATCTTGCTATCTAATTAATTACTATAAGATGATGGTTGTTTCATTTGAGCCTTGAAGAAAATCTTCTAATGGGCTAAACCTTACCTATCTGATGAATAATCAAATGAAAATAATTCATGCAAAGCTTGTGGCACAATAATATAGGAGTTATTTACCCTTTATATAAGTTTCTACTTACCTTTATTTGAAGCTAAAATTGTGGCTAGCTCCCTCCTTATTTGCTCAAAATTTTATCACTTGGGACACTCATATGCATAAAATTTTAAGATGATTATGGGTCTTTTGCAACCTATAATATACTTGATTCAGTTTGTACCCAACTCGATCCTTCCTCTATCTTGCGTCAACCATGTTTCAAGATTGCACCTAGCAAAGATTGGTCTTGGCCAAACTTTGTAGTTGTTGATCTCATGTCTAAAGGTTTTAGAGTGGCTACTAATGTTTGGTTAGCTCGAGAGACCGTTTGGAATGTTTACGAATCACTAAATTTAATAATCATAAAAACAATAAATTAATATTTAATTAAAAATTAAATATATATTAAAAATAAAATGTGATATATTGAAACAATATGATATTATCAAATTAAAGTGATGTGCCTGTTAGATTAAAGAAGATTATAAGTTATATAGAAATAAAATAAAACCAATAAGAAAAATATGGAAAAATGAAATAAATTATACTAAGAAATTTAAATCCAAGACACTAAGGAGATTGAACATAATATTCTAGATTGCCTTGTTAGGTATAAATCAAAATGTCTTGTTAAAGCATGCCTAAACCATAAAAAATAAAAAAATTAAAATTATAAAAAGAATGGTTAACTTGATGAGCTCACCATGACAAGTTTGAGACATTTGTTTCATCTTAACTAAGAGTCATTTAGAGTTATAAAAAATTATTAAAAAATTAACATAAATAATAATAAGTTATTAATTTTATATTAAATAAAAATATATAAAATTTTGAAATAAATTAAAACAATATAATATAAAAAAATAAAATTAATGTAAAAGTAACTCAATAAAAGATTTAGATAAATTATATGGGCTTATTATATTATAAGATACTAAAGGAATATGTTATAACATTCTTGATAATCAAATAAGGTACAAATAGAAATGACTAATGAAGTATATAAAAATTCCATAAATAAAAAACTTAAAAATATTAGATTGAATACTTGATTGGATGGAGCTCGTTGAAATTATTCTAACAATGTCATTTATTTTAGGTCATTAACAACCCATTTTGAATTACTACTAATTACCATGTATATAGAATAAGAAATAATAAATTAACTTTTAATTTTAATAAAAAATATATATTAAATTGTAAATAAGATAAATTGAAACATTATTATATAACCAAATCAAATACATGTAAAGGTCACATGACATGAGATAGTGTTGCATATGAACGTCATAATCAAAGTGAAAAATTTGAAAAATAAGATTACTTATATGAGAAAGTAGAATTCTATGATGCTAGAAGATGATGCATAACATTCTCGACAATAAAATATGGTTTAAATAAAAATTCCTTTGAAACGTCCAAAAATTCTCAAAAATAAAATATTAAAATAGTTCAAAAAATATTATTTGTACATCAAAAAAATATATATTATGGTTAAAATGAGATAATTTGAAGCATTATAGTACGATTAAATCAAAGGAAAAGTAACATGAAGGAAAACTAGAGTTGCATGATAAGATAAAAATTTTTTAATAAATGAGATAAATCATGTTTGAAAGTTTCACTTTATGATATTAAGGAAATCGACCATATCATTCTTGATTATGAAAACCTAAAAGACAATATATTTAAAAAATAGATATATGAATGAATATTAAATTAGATAGAGCTCGTCGATCCGAGTCCAGTCATCTTGATCGAAACTCCTTTAGAATTATAGTGAATTTCAAAATTAAATAAAGATAAATAACACTATATTATTTTTTTTAGTATTAAGTAATACATATATTAAAACTTAAATGAGATAGATCTAAGGAAAGTAATATAACATAATAAAAAATGTGTAATTCATATGAGAGGAGAATTAAGGTTATACAATAATATAATTGAAGCAAGAAAAATATTTGAAGAACTGAGATAAATTATTTTGGATTGTTGCATTCTAAGATACTTTATAGATATTTTGTAAAATTCTCAGTTATCGAGATTTGTACAAACTAAATTATCTTTAAAAGAATGGCAAAATCTTAAAAAACTAAAATAAATAAACGTATAAAAATGAATAATTAAGTTGATAGAGCTCATTGAGACATGTCCAATGAAGTTAATCTTTCCTCCATAAAAACTGATTTTTATTTATTACGACTTTTATGGCGAATTAGAATAAATAATAATAATTTATTACATTCATATTATTTAAATATATAATAAAAATGAAATGTAGGTAAATTGAAGGAATATAACATAACCAAATCAAAGTGATGTAATGCTCACATGACTAGAGATTTCAAATTACATAGTAATATAAACAAATAAAGGAGAAACATTTCGTGAAAAGAGATAAAATGTGTATGAAAAGTTGCATTCCAAGATACAAATAAAATCTAGTATAACGTACTTCATTATAAAATCATGCTCCAATGAAAATATCTTATAAAACATATTAGAACAAAAAGGAAAGATATTTTAAAAAACAAAAAAAATCAATATTTAATCAGATAAAGCTTGATGAGGCATGTCAAACAAAGTTTCTTCGTCTCATTCTAACCTTATTTTGAATGACTGCTAATTATCATATTAAATAAGCATAATAATAAGAAATAATTATTTTAATATTAAATAAATATATTTTAATGAGAATATGAGACAAATTTAATTGATGTAATATAATAAAATCAAATACATATAAAGGTCACATAAGAGAACAATTAGAATCACATAAGAATATAAACAAATCTAAACAAAAGGTTGCCAAACTAAGAAAATTTATATGAGAATTTTGCAATCCAAGGGTAACAAGAACAAGCAGAACATTTTTAATCATCAAATTAGGTATAAATCAAAATAGCTTATAAATTATGCAATTTCTTGAAATCACAAAATCTTTAAAAACCCTATTTCTGATTCTCTTTACATTTATTTCCCTCTCTATAATACTTTATATCTCTCTCACCCCTACTTTTTGTCACTTTCTTGAACTATATCCATCTCTCTTTATCACATTTTATATCATAATTATGACCATCTTGTTCTAACTATTCTTACTCAATATTCAACTTCTTCTCTCTCTTTCACTTCATTGCACTCTCAAAATCTTCTATCACACTTTTCTTTTCCATTATATCTTATTTTGCATGCTCTTCTTTTCGTATCTTTCTTTTTGCATCCTCTTATGCTTCCTCTCATTCACTCTATCTCCCTTATATATATCCCCGTCACTCTTTATATCTTTCATCTTTGTCTTCTTGTCTCATTCTTTAGATCTAAAACATTAATACAATTTATTACTAATTGTCTGACTTTCTCTTCTCCTTTTGTATTCCTTGTCTCTCCATCATATTATCTCATTTATTTGTCCCATTATCTTCTAATTTACATTCTTGTATAACTCTTTTTGATGTTCTTATTCTACTCCATCCTTTCTTAACCATAAGTTCATAATTAATGCATGATTTTAAAATTTAAACCTATGTTTTTATTAATTAATTTTTAAAAAATGAAAAATTAAATATTTCTATAATGTAGTTTTACAATGTCCTTATAATAAAAATTTAATATACTTAATAATTAATAAATTTTTATTTTAATTTTCTTATTTACTCTTTGCATTTGATTCAAATTAATTAACAATTCTCAAATCCATCTTCTAAATTTTTTTTCATATCACTCATCTAACATTTTCATAGATTCCTGCTCCTCTCGCTCTTAATATTCCAACCATTTGTTTTCTTAATTTTATTGTCATTGTTATTTTCTTGCTCTACTCTTATTCCACTTCTTTTATTCATTTTAACTAAGTTTCATTTTGTTCTTCCCTTCTTCTAATCTGTCTTCAATTTTTTTTTCCTTCTTTTCTTTATATTCATTTTATGAAATCTTGGTATTTTTTTTGTTTCAAGCATTTTGTCACTTTATTCTTTTTAATAACAATAAAAATAATAAATATAAGAAGAAATACATTTATTATTTTTTACATCAAAATTATAAATATGTTATTTTTAAATATTACTATAATTTAATAATTAGAAACATTAATTACTAAAATATTTTTCTTTCGTAGTAAGTACTAACCATGGAAATATACAAATAAATGACATTTCTATAAAAGAGAAATTTATTTTAATAATTACATCTTACTCTTGTGATATTATTAATTAGCATATTATCTTTTTAGGTCTAGACCTCGAAATGGTGTATTTGCATGATGAAGAAAGTTATGCTAAAAATTATTTATCACATAGATCGTTGGGAGAGGTTTAGCTTTCAGTAATAAATCCATAAAGAGCCTATCTATAGGTGTTATAAGTTTAAAATAAAAAAATCGTCTGATCATTGGGTTGGCAAGAACTTTCCCCAAAGAACAAGATATGTAATAAATTTTAACATAAGGAATGTTAACATAAAGTAAAAGTGGTTTAAACAATACACACCAAATGTTTAAAATTTGTGGTGAAATGGCATGGTACACACTTAAGTGGTATTCATAAAAAGACGAGGAAGTCACAGTCACATACCCTAACAAGAAAATTGGATGCGGCGATTAAGTTTCCCAAAAGTTGAAATAAAGTGAGGAACTTTTTTGGTGAGTTACTGATATTTGGAATGTTGCATAGTTGGTCAAGATCTTCCCTATTATGTTTCCTATATTCTTCTCCATGGCTACCCTAGAATCATATTATTAGATTTATTTCACACAACAAGGTGGAATAAAAAATGCTCAGTGGTAACACATAGTTACTAGTAAAAAGTTTATCTCAAATAATATGGTGAGCATGTCTATTTATAAAGACCACAAGAGTGCAATAATAATTTTCCTGACTTAAGAAATCTAAAAGATATATTTTTGATATTTAAAAAAATTTAGAATTTAAAAAATGATCATAATTTACAGAGGAATTAATGTGAAGTTTACCAATAAAAACTAAAAACATGACTTAAAAATTATAAATGTAATTAATGTAAGTAGTTTTCAAGAAGGCTATGCTTTTGAAGTGGTGGTAATAATAAGTGGTAAGGCAACATGTGGTGTGGTTGTTGTGGCACTCACAGATTGGTGTGTGATGCTTTTGGTCCAATTTTGATCGGTGGTGTGATTGGGGAGGAGTGGGTGGAGATGCACGTGATGCTTCAATACTAACTTTTAGGTCAGTGTAGATTAGAGATAATCAACATGTGCTTTTGAGTCGATGCATTTATGGACTAAGTCTACGCAGGTTGAGAAAATTATGGAGAATGTAGGTCATTGTGTGTCACACGAACAATGTCTTCTTCTTTAATAGTATGGTAAATGATGGGAGATAGTGACAAAAGGCTCTAAATAAATTTTTAGCCATTGATGGTGGAATGTTTAACAACACTTTACATTAACAAAATTTTAGTTGACTGAAGGGATGACCTATGCTTACTATAAAGCTGAAAATATTTGAAGCACTATCAAGTGATCTTCAAATGACCTAAACTAAAGTCAACATGCAAATAACTTTACCCCAATAAATGAAATGCTTTAAATTTATAATTAATATTCATTTATAAAGAAAGGCACTTTAATTAAATTGCCAAGGCTCAATAAATTTTTTTTGCCAACTTTGTCAGGATTTAATGTTATGTCAAATATATTATCTATGCATACATATGATGAAATACATAGAATTTTTCTTTGCAATATTCCTTGATTTTCTGAGATATCTCCATTAATCGTGATGCCTAATTTTTAACTTAAACATCATGGAATTGTGAAGAGTTACACTAGCAAACACGAGTTCTTAATGAAGAACATTCTAAAAGTCAACTTTTTTTTATTAAACCTTCACATAGAGCATGAACATTATGGTAAAACCTAGTAACTTAGCCAAACCCTAATGGTATCAATTAGCCAGATATTTCTTTTCCATGTGTATACTTGGGAAGCTCATAACATGACTTGATTATGTGATGTGAGGTTCTCTAATAATTTATGTTGATTTAGATTATTTTTATGGTGAGTTATCACACTTGGTTTTTGATGGGAAGCTTGGAAGTTCTCACTTTAAGACAAAAAAGGCTTGGTTAATTTAGGTCCTACTTAGGCTAACAATAACAACTTAGATTTGGATGAAAGTGCTTATGGTTGAGGATAGTTTTTATTTGTAATTATTGTCATGGTCATATGATTAATCCCATAATTAGCTTTAAATTGGATGGAGACTGTTGGGTGGACCACTATAAAGTGATGCTTTAAATTTGCAAAGTTGGAGTAGCCTAAAGAAATGAGTTATTATTAATTTAGATGAAACCTTATGTTATTGTAAATTAGATCTTTAACAATTAAATGAAACCTTCGCATGCCTTAAATAAGACCATTAAGGCTTAGATGAAACCATAGTGCAGACTAGATAAGACGTTATGTGTTAGATGAAACCTAAAGATATGCTATATAATAAATATATGATTTAGATGAAACCTTATATAATCTTAGATAAGAAATTTGGTGGTTTAAGTGAAGCTATAAGTACCTTAGATGTCGAAATTATGGTTTAAAAGGAATCCTAGATTGAATAGATAATTAAAAGGAAGTAATAATGAAATAAAAGCATTAGCACATGGGGATTCTTTAAGTATGCTTTCTCTAAGGCCTTAGATAAGATAGACTCCTCATCAAACCATATGTAATTATTATGTAACAAAAAGAGTCTTCTTTTTGACATCAAATTAAAATTAGGCTGGACATTCTAATGATATATTCTAAATATCAAGCATGAAATGGAGTCTGAGGTAAGACAATTAATCAACATTTCTAATCTCTTAGGAGAAGAGTTGACTTCCTTAATAGTAGTTGTATAATTGATATGGCCCAGGTTTGCCAAATAGGAATTAATGTTAGTAATGGAAGTCAAGTAAACTATGGTTTAAAAATTAGTTAAGATAATATTAATGTGCCTGTTGGTTAAAGCTAAGATTTAGTTTTTAGTTAAAGATAAAGTTTTAGCCCAGTTTGGCTTAGAAATCTTATATATGACCATAAGCATGGCTAACATAAAGGTTCTTTATATGTGTTACATATTAGCATGGTAGCATTCCTTTGATGGTTTAAGACTATCCTTAAATTGTTTATATGACAAACAGATCACCATATAATCTTGATTAGGGTTTAGGATAACCCTACATTTACTCATATAGTTGGTAAAAGTGGGTAGATTAAGATCATGACGTCTAGCTAGATGATCATACTTTAGATAAGATTTAAAGATGGAACATTGCTTAGTTTTGGACCCTTAAGCTATTGATGTATAAAGTTTTGTAAAGAGTGTCAGGTTAGTGATCAATGTCTAATAGGTAATTTGCTTAGTTTAAAAGAGAAAGCTAGTCTACTTAATCATGTACTCCAATTAGTTGCATCATAAACTCATTCATTATATTAGCTTAGTGATCTACCATGCATCTATTCACATATCTGACCATTATATTAATTTTATCATACTTTATATATTTGATATACAACCACACAAGTACATATTATTTCTATAATTTGACTTAAAGATTTATTATTTAGTTTAGATCTACTCTCATATAATTTTCATATGTAGCACTAAGGATATAATAACTTTCTTATGAGTTTGAGATTAGGGCTATCTTACTGAGTATTTAGATATTCATTAGCTCTATTTAATTCTTTATTTTTCTGGTAGCGATGTTTATTTTGAAGGATATTAGGTTGTGTTGACGTTACTTTAGGACATTGATATTTGAATCTTGTGTTGTCACTTATGATGGACTTTGGTTGTGGATATTATGATTTGTACATAAGGCTATGTATGCTTTTCGTTACATTTTCTCTTTCACGATGTATAAATAAGTATATGTCAATTACCAAATCTAGGGTGAACTAGTCTCTAAATTATTTGGGTAAAAAATCATTAAAGGGTATCATTCATTGAATCGTACATGCTGTGATCATCATGATTAGATTGTGGAATCATAACTTCTAGTTTGAGTATCGTGCCCAATGTGCAAAAGGTTATTTAGCCATGTTCTTTGACTATATATAGGTTTTGTTGCACTGGGGATTTTATACAAGAAAAGTTGTTCGAAAATAATGTGTGACACTAAGTTAGAATGAGAACAAGGTCTTTAAATAGATTAAATTAATAGTGATATTTGTAATCAATTCAAAAATTGAATGACTTATTTTGATATTTTTGCAATTAAAATGAAATTTTTAAACATGTTCTTTATTAAGGGTAGTTATGAGACCATTATGCAATGTTTCATCTATGAACTACTAAATAATACAAATTTGATTATGTGACATCTTCATGTATTTGAGATCATGTATTTTACTTTAAATAATGAGAAAAGTTGTTTGGGTTAATTTCGTGCAAACTATTATTAGGGTATTTTTTTAGGTTTTACAAAAAATAAATTTATTCTATGCAACTAGTTTCACGTAGTCCTTGATATATGCAATTTGATATCTAGTTAGACATAACTAGATGTAGCTACTATAGTCAAAGTGGTCAGCTTTGAATTTTTTTCATTGGCTCATGCCCTTAAAATGTGTTATGTTTTTTTTTGCTACCAATATGCATCATAATTGACTAAATAATAAGAGGTCTCATAAAAGAATGATGTAGTACAACATAGAGCAATAATGGCACATTAACAATGTACTTTTCTAATAAAAGAATTAAAGAGTACTATAGCATTTTGATGCATAATATCCTAAGTGCTGTCTTGTACAAGCCTATTTTAGTGAGATAAACAATAGTCACAATATGATCAAGAAAACATTATTTTTTCAAGTAATACATATATAAAGTGTAGTCAAGAGACATGAACATGGTTCAAAGATTTCTAGAATTAATGAAACATGCACCCATGGAATGAAACTTTCTAACGCAAAGAAATTAATGTTTAAATATAAATCCTAAAGTTATTGATTAGATGTATTTGCCTAATGTGATACTTAGAACAGTCATATTTGATTGATAATGTCCATTTTTCAGTTGTAACAATAACCACTAATAAAACTTTTCTAATTTGATAATTGAAGATTATCATGGCTATTCTTATAGATTATAAAGCATATAATGAAAGAAATGATTTTGTAGAAGAAAATATCTATGTGAAAGATGAATCACTTTGTAAAGTTTGTTAAAGTCAAGAATCATATGATTAAATAGATAAATAAGATGAATTAAGTTTTAAGGATGAGCAACTGGGCAAAACCAAGGAAGAGAAAGGAATAGTAGATGTTTGAGGCCAACATGTGAAAGAAAAGAATTTCTCTAAAGATCATCCTTGTGATTTGATACACCAAATTTATCAAATTCTCTTAAAAAATATAGGAAACACAAAGCCATATATCTAATAATGTAACAACAAATGAATCCCACATTACAATGCTAACACAATCAAATGGCTAAAAACATACTTAACCATATATATGCAATGTTCAAAAACTGTAAAATCGTAGTCTAACAAAAAATAAGAACAATTATTGAAATAACAAAGAATACAAATAGTGCTCAAAGGTGGTCCAATGTTCATCAATAATTATAGCTAACATTGATGAATGGAACTAGTAGCTCAATTACCAAAAAACATAAAATTCAAGAAGAATGTCATCCCATAAATATACTTATTCTGATGCTACTAATTAGATGCTTAGTGTACTAAATTCAATCAAGTGCTCTCCCCTACACGACAGAATCATGGTATGGACTGACACTCATATCATATATTGTGACCTAATCTTCTAAACTTCAAAGAATAATCAAATATGACAACATCTTTGAGTTCTAAGAGTCCCTAATAATAACATGTACTCCTCAACTAACCTATACTTTTCTAAGGCTCAAAACAAAGCTCTTTCAAGCATTCAATCAAGAACATGAAGGACATAATCACCTTAGAATCCATCCAAACTTTTTGATTGCCTTAATCTTTTGCTTCACAAGACATAGTCATGACATGTCTCAAGCTTTCCAAGCATATTTGAGGCAATAAGAAACTTAGTCACAAGAATACCATCGGTTTGGCTAAGTCTCTAAGTGCTATTATAAAGTTTATGCCCTTGGATAAAGTCTAATTTGCATAATCTCGCACTTTACACGTTTCTTAAAAAGTTCATGCTGTAGAAATATATGTCCTATTCTTGTTGTGATACTCAATTTGAAATTGTGTTATCTTAACTAGGTTTTCATGTATTATATGCAAGTTTCTAGTAAAAAAATTCAATATAATAGCATGCATTTTCATTTCATTTTAGTATAATTCTTACTTCTAATCACTTAACAAACAAAGATGTGTCAAAAAAAATAAAATAAAATAGATATCCACCAACAAAGGTAGTGAAATGTTTGATAAATTACCCTAGCATTCTTAGTTTACATAAAATAAAAGGAGAACCTTGAAGATCATAGTAATCATTTGTTATCAATTTTAAAACAATTCTATCATCCCTTAATTAAAGAATTTTTTGAAACATCAATTTGTCATTTTGAATATTGTATGACATTCTCCATGCTAACTACAAGATTATTTTGTATTAATCTTCATGTAACCCACAAGGCATTTCAATTAAACATACTTTTAGCCATAATAACCAATATTCAAAAGCAATCTTTTGAATTCACAAACTAGATAAGTGATGTTCAATCTTACATTCTCATGTATGATTTTTGTAAAGAATATACAATTATTTTAACAATATTTCACTTCATAAATGGTAGAAGACCATAATGAGCTCACAAATTACTAGAAGTGATAAGTGAAAGAAATTCTTCATGATATAGAAAATTTCATAGAAAAGGGTTTAAATGACTGCTTCCATAGTCATTCTTTACACAACATGATAGTTTTGCAATATAGTGGTATTTATTTTATATAGATCTTAACTGAATTTAATGTATAATCTCAAGGATCATTATCCCTTGTAATCTTAGTAGAGGACTTTTCTTTGTCTAGGTTTTCCTTCCACTTCTTCCACACATAAAACACTTCTTCCTCTCATATTTTCTCTTGATTGATCTCCTTTCATGTTCTTATAGCTAGAATATTTTTCTAAAACATATCAAAACTACATATTAATAATCCTTAAATAAAGGGATTTTCCTAACTACTGAGAAGGGTTTTGTCTTAAGCACAAAGCCCACCCAAATCAAAGGTCAACAATTCCTCAATTTCAAGAATTTCATGCACATCTCCTTTTTCATATAACCATGGTTTTATTTTAATAAGGATGATGTAAAGGTTTCTCTCTATGTTATTTAGTTTAACATTATCAAGATTTCTTATAATACATCATCTCAAAAAAGAAAGCATTCATATTAAAATTGTCCTCGCTTTTATCGATCTTAAATGTTCAAGATTCAAAATTCAAACTAAAATTTTCTTAACATTCAAAATTTAAATAAATTTCATTTCAAAATTAAAATTTTAAATGCCTTAAAGAGGAAACATACCATGATAAAGGTAAAAATAAGTAGAAAGAATGGTTATGTGACATCACCCCCACCTTACCTTTGATTTCATTCTAAAGTATTGACAATTTCAATAGCCATTTGTGAGGCATTTTAGCCTGATCAACCCTAACAGTATTATGATATATGTATATCCCCTTTTTATTGCACGTTAATTTTATAATATAGTCCAACGATTCTCTACTGATCTTTCTAGCTCATCCTCTCTTATATTATTATAGGTTGAAGGAGATAGGAGTCATTTTGAGCTAGTATTGGGATCATGAGAGTTAGTAGAACAAATGGATGACATTTTCTCTTGAATTATTTTTAAATAATAGTTTTTGAGCTATTGTTTATATTCTTGATTATTTGTTATACTTATTGATGTACTTTTGATTCTATTAGAATATTATTTATTGACTTTTATATCTAAAAGTTTACATTCATTTTAGATTGGACTTGACTTATAAGGCCATTCCAACAATTAATTTATTGATTTTCATATTCTTGTTAATAGATATTGATATTTGTGAGTTATATGATTATGTTGGTATTTCAACATGTATGGCAACATTTGTAAGTTTATTAATTGATATGTGAATTTGGTTGCACTAAGTAGTTCAAACAAATTTCTAAAAAACCAAGTGCTGGATATGAGTTCTTAAGTTAATAAAAACTAAGCAAAAAGTCTATTAATCTTTTGTTAAAGATGTAGTGAATGGAGACTAGATGGTTGATCAATGTATAATGTGGGGCAAAGTTGTAGAATAAGTTATGAGGACATCAAAAGAGCAGTATGAAAAATTCATTGTTGTTGAAAAAAATAAAGTGTTCTAAGTGACAAGAAAATTTAATTTGCTACCATGCTTAGGATGAAATATATTAGAAACAAAAAGAAGATTTTAAAACTTATAGGAAATTGAATTTGAACTCCAAATACTTCCACTTATCCATCATGGGCAAAATACCTGAGCTTTCTATCAATAAGAAAAAGAAGGATAAGATACTAGATTAATGAAGGAGTTCAGTCAAGTATTAAGGCTATTCAAGATTTCGAAGAGTTATCATGCCACTTTGATGAGAATTAACAAACCATAAATGGCTGAAATAACTAATGGTTAGCAAAACGTAGCAAACTAAAACTCATTAATAGTGTACTAAATTCTGTAGTGACTCACTTCTTAATTGTGTTAGATTTACCTAAACCAATCATAAAAGATCCGAAATGGCCAGTGAAAAACTCATCAAATGAGTCCTAACAACCCCATTATGTGGTTTGAAATGGCCATTAAAATTTCTAAAAAAGTCTTAACATCCTCTTTCACTTTAATTGAACTACTTAGAAGACAATAAGCAAACTACCTATTGCAAATGGTCTAGGAATAAAGAATAAGCAACAAAAATAAAAGTATTTGCATGCAAACTATGGTGGTTGTTCTTTAATTGAACCACAATGTAAGAAAATTTTTTGAGAATCAAGTATGAGGATAACCTAAAAAATTGGCAAGAAATATCAGTTGGTAGGTAATTTCTTTACATTGTGTCGAAAGTTTAAGGTACATTCTTTCACTGAGGAAAAAGAATTGTTGGGTAATACTAATATGCAAGAATTTGTTTGATCCCTCTAATATATATGAAAGATCAGCTCAACTAAGGCTTATTATAAGTTATGTGGGGATAATCAAATAGATTTCTATTCAAATAATTGTTAGAATGGGCAAATGTGAATCCAAAATTTCTATTCTTTTATAATACATATTTAATCAAATTCCATCTTTTTTCTCTAAAATTATGATATTTGGATTCCAATTAAATTCTAATTGTCTTTTCTATGATCATTGAGAAAATCTCGTCTGCCTCTTTAAGTCCTGCAAAACACTCACCTATGGAGATTATTTCTAGCATCCCCTCACCAAGCTAATAGTAATACAATGTCAATTCTTTGGAATTTTCAACTTTCCTTCTTATGCATATGTATAAAGTCAATGTTCTTATTAGAAGGTGAGAGGCCAATTTGTAATTTTTATATTTTCCTCTTATACATTTCATAAAATTCTCATCCCAATACAATTGTAGAAAGGATTGCATAGTAAATATAATTAAGACATCAAGCAATTTTTGTAGCCTCTTTGATTGTGCATTAAGAAACTTGTGATGCTAGTTTCATAAAGTAGTTTGTCAAAAGTTGAAAACAATTGACATTGAAAAAAGTACTTGTAGCTATGAATGAGAATATCTATGTACATCAGATCATGCATAGCTAGAAGGTTTATGTTTGCTACAAGGTCTATGCAATAGACTCGGGCATTGGTGACTAAATTGAACAACCATTTCCATTTTCTATTAAACTTGTGAATGGTGAATGCATAAGGAAATGAATTAGTGAGCTAATTCTTGAGGGCAAACATAAGGTTTAACTAGATTCAGGAGTTGTCAATATAAATCAACATATTGCATTATGTTCTTTCCATCTAAAAAATAATTTGAAATTTTGCCTTAAAATAGCTCAAGAAAATTGGAATAAATTTGAAGGCCTCATATTAGTATACTTTATAGGTATAAGAGAACAAAGTCAACTTTTGGATTCATGATTATGAGCAATTTCTTATAGAATTTAATAAATATATCAAATTTGGTGTTAACTAGATTTACTAACAATATTAACATCTTAGAAAGCATGTGTAAAATGCTTTCTAATATAAAACATCTATGCAAGATATTTGGTCCAAAAGTAGTATAATCCTTTCGCCACTACTATTAAGCTACCATTGATGTATCTACCATTTTGCTTTAAGAATCCATGGGTTTGCTACTTCCAAATGAAATGGTTCATGCGAGAAGAAAAAAAGAAGTATTGTCTATAAAGACCAAGAAATCAGAAAAGAAGTAAGAGCCAAAAGACTTATATTCCTCTTCTACTAATATGGTAGCCTTAATCAAGAAAGGATTATATTTGTTATTTCAAAACTGTGTTACAATTAGGAGATCTTATATTGTTAGGAAACTAAAGCAGAAGATGATGCAAAATGATGAAGTAGGCTTCATAGATTATAGAATGACTACACACATTCATCTTGGTTACCTTATGTATAAAGTGAGCATTGAAAATTTAAAAAATTAGTGAAAAAAGAAGTATATGTAGATAACTTGGATTAACTATAATGGATCCTCCTCAAAGGAAGAAGAGAAAAAGTTGTATTTGACTTATGGTAATACATAGAGACATTGTGTATACTTCTAATGATAATTAGATTTAATATTCTTCTAATGTTTATTCTGAGAAGTAATACATAGAAATTTTTCATAAATATAAAAAAAGTCTCTAGTGTAATAAGTTGAAAGAAGATAAAGCAAATCCTTAGGTTTTATGTGATCATTTAAATCACATCATTGTTAATTATTTAATTATATAAAAAACTATTACAATGTAGTTGCAAATGTGACAAATAAAAAATATGCCAGTCCATTAATTGAATGAGTTTAAAACACTTCATCAATTCATGTACATCACATGGTACCAATATCAAATGTAACTATATTTTGAAATCTCAATGCAAGATTAAAAGCAATATGCACTTCAAATTTAAAGATATATCTGGGTAAGAAGAGATTTCTTAGATATAATTTCAATTATAACAACTCAATCTAAAGGATTTACGTTCTAAAATCTAATAAGTAGTTAACATTTGCAACCTTTCCTTCCATCCAAGACTGGAGAGGTTATATGGAATTTTGATAGTTATGGCTTAAGGAACATGAGTAATTACTCTTATTTATACATCCATTTGAAGTAATATGATGATGTTCAAGTTGTGCTTAATATGATGGTGTTGAAGTAATACAATTATTATGAGGTTTTAAGTACAATCTTCATAGTATTAGACAATTATGTGACACTAATTTATCGTGCAGCCCTGTGAACTCGATGGCTTTTAAGGCGTGTCTGGCGACCTTGGCGAAAGGTAAAGCAGCGTTGGTTGAGGTATCTGAACATCGAATGCGGGGTGCTGAAGCTCTGAGGCATGCGGCTGCTCATACCGTGATGGCTGAACTGACTATGCTAGGGGAGGAAGAGAACAAGGCTGAGGCATGTGTAGGATGCATGTAGTCGGAGGGGACTCAGTGTCCTGATGAGGGTGCTATTGGGGGGGTGGTGTGCTGCACTCCATTGCAGGATACGAAAATGGAAGCCCAATCGAATAGAGTTAGCTTCAGGGAGGCCTTGATTTCCAAGAATAACATTTCAAGCGAACATGTGGCATCCTTTGTGCGTCCGACTACCATTGATGTTATAGATAGAGCAGTAGGCATGCCAGACCATGTTGAAAACAAAGATGTAGTTATGTCCCTTGAAGCATGCTATAGATGCATTGAATTCCACAAGTTTGATCTAGATGGGCATGTGTTCGGGAATACCCTCCCATTCTTCGTTATCGCATGGGAACTATAGAGGCTTACAGAAACTTCAGGATTCTGGATTTGTCTTCCGGATGGTTTTGCCTACACTTTGAGTCAATGCGTCATAGAAATGAAGTTTGCCTGGGTGGCACGTGGCAAATTGCCAACCAAGCCATGGTGCCAGACGTGTGGATGCATGAATTTCAACCAAATGCCATGACAGCGATGTTGCATCAGTGTGGGTGCTTTTCCCTTGCCTCCCTTTAATATACTAGGATGTGGAAAATATCTTCAGAATTGCTAAGGCAATTGAGGAGCCAATCTTGCTGGATGGGTGGATCGCCGACATGCAAAGATCGGCATTTGCTAGGGTTTGTGTTCGAATGGATATCTCGAAGCCCTTAAAACCTTGCATGTTGTTAAGAGGGGAGTTTGGCAGAGTCTACCAAAAATTCGAGTATGAGGGGCTGCCTCGGGTATGCTTCAGCTGTGGACATGTGGGTCACCTTGCGGGGTAGTGCAGCATGCACACGACTCAGGAGGCTGTGCCTGCGTGCACTCCTGGGATGACAAGTAGTGGGAAGGAAGCAGGGAAGCATGATGAGGTGACAACAAAATCTGTTGTGGCTCATTGCAACAATGTGCTTGGACGTAGATAGCTGTAGGTTGCAGAGACGGGCACATGTGGCGGGTCAAATACTTCTAGAACTACAATCCATGATATAAAATTTATAACTAACAAATTTTGAAATGATATTATAAGCCAAGTTCAAGTTGAAATGAATATAAAAATGCACATCCTCAAGTCTACCAATAAGAATTTGTTATACTGTTAAATACATCAAAAAGTGCAACTTATAATCATGAACCAAAAAAAAATAAATAACTCTGCTATCAAAAATCATAAGTGCAACAAGAATATCATCCAATTGATCTACTAAGTCTAATGATCCCAAATTTGTCTTTGAAATGACTACAAATTTTCTAAACCTTCAAAAATATAAGGTGGGAGAAAGCTGTGGGGCATAATTACCTATATTCCAATTTAATAGTTGCAAAGTCTAATTAACATTAGATATAAAATCTTATTTTGTGTTTCTCAAAAAACTATGCCACGTTAATACAAGAGTTTATGAGGCAAAAAATTTTAGCGTTATTAAAATGGTGACAAGTGATAAGTGACAAGCTATAGGAAATGGGTGTTAGGTAACAAGTGATAGGTAAATTGATATATGTTCTTGTGAAGGTTTTAGTTGTAGCTTGCCAATTAATAGATTGAGTCTAAAAGTAATAGTTTAGCCTCACCCTAATTTTGATTCTTAATTGAACATTTGGGCAAATAAAATAAATTACTAGTTAAATTGGGCCTTCCTTGCCTTAAGCTCTCCTTTGGTACGGTATTTGGAAAACTTAACAATTTATCCATAATCTGAATCAAATAAACAATAAAATTCAAATTAGAATAAGAAATTATCTTGAATAAGTGAAAATTGGGAAAAATGGCTGCTCATTCAAGCTAACATTTATTATGAAAATTTTCTATGGGTTTCTTACCATGAAAGTGCTAATCAATTATTTTAATAAACATGGGTTTTGATGTGAACTTATTGTTTGATTGCTAAATAAAAAACTTGTCTTGGTTACGTTTTAAAAAGAGGAGAATTTTCTACTTTCTTGGCATTACAATTTGTGTAATATGGAAGATTTTCAAATGAGAATCTTCGCGTTGTATTTAAATTTCAATCTAATTGCTAAACTATTCCTAGATGTACAACAAGTCTCAATTAACACTTTCCTGTTCAATAGTATTACAATTTGTGGTGTAGCATCTAAAACTACATGTCATCATTATAAACTTCATTAATAGCCTTACCACCAATAGTATTAACTCTCATATCTTACTCAACCCATGCTAAACCATAAAATTAGTTGATCCTCTTGAGTTATGTTGACCCATCGTCCTATGCCACCTATCAACATTGGTAGTCCTTATTTATGAAAATGCTTTACCAATAAAAATGCATTGACCCATCACACACCTCTCACCCATGCCATATTGATGATGTTTCTAATTATCTTAGTAATTGTCAGACAATTGAATGAAACATTTTGTAACTATTGAAGCACACTGTCTAGAAGAGTTTCAAAGTATTTCATTTATAATTTATGATAACTTTTGAAATTCCAAAATGTCCTTTAGAATTCCAAAATACATGACATTATGTTCCTGAGTGTCTTTTTCTATTCCTATGTTATGAAATTACTATAACAACCTTGAGTTCTCTATAAAAATTGATATTCAGCATATTGTACATAAGGTAACATTTTATAGAGTTAAGAAAGTGCTACTATTAATGTTATTTTATATGAGGGATTTTTGTGCAAATAATTTGATGGTGTGATTTTTAAGGTGTCCAAGGAAGGTGAGTGACAAGTAAAAAAGGGGAGACATTAATGTTGTTCAAAGCTTGGTTAGCATTACAAACTTACATTAATTTTAATTTATTATTAAATAATTAGATTTTAACTCTTTCTTTGTTACTAATTAATAAAGGTTAGAAACATATATATATATATATATGTTTCTAAGTTTGCTATAATATTTTTTTATTTATATGGTTTTTTGTTATTACATTGTAGGATTTATTTGATTCTCCCTTTTTTTATAATCACAAACTATAAACTTTGTTTTCTTTCTAATAGTTTGCTTCCACTAAGTTAGAAACTAAATATAGAATATTTAATTCTCAACTAGTGCAACCACTCTGGACCCAATATACAACATGGAAATCGAGAACTAATTTATTATGAGTGCTAGGAGCAACCATTAAAACATGGATAAATAGATTGGAATAATGTAGAAATAATTGATTGAGTGGAAACAATAGATCTAGTAGATCTATGAAAAGTCAAATCAAAGTTGGCAAATTTTCATCTAGAAATGAACCAAAGCAGATGGTGCTCATACTTGTGATAGAAGACAAGCTCTGAGTGATGATCATCAGGTTAACATGGTTAAAATAGTATCCTTTACATTTGATGGTATTTTTTATCGTAGAGCATATAACAATTAGGAAACGTGAATTGAGAATGATGTTGATTGGTAAAGTCTTAGAGAGTGTCAAAAGTACCAATTTACAAAAAGTTGGCTCGCATCACATGGAATATTGTTATTTCAACCATTAAAAGAGTGATATCTTGACAAAGTTTGAGCATTGCCCCAATTATAAGAAGAACTAAAGATTGTCTTTTGAGCAAAAAATGTACCCACTGCTTATTAAGATGAATGTTTGGATAAATGGCAACAAGTAGCCAAAAAATCAAAGATAATTGATGAATATAACTCAAATTTGAGGAATATATTCTCAAATTTTGCTAACTAATGATTACATAAAATAGTATTGTCTCAGTTTTGAGCTAGGCATTTGGAGTCTATTCAATTTGAGTAATTTTTAATAAATACTACTATGCATGAAAGCTTAAGAAGATTAATTTCTCATAATAATGATGTTCCTTAAACCACTTCCAATTGTCAAACTCGTACCAGTAGTTCTACTATTCTTACGAGTTTTTGTCCACAAGCAACCTATGCCCCACCACAAACACCTCTAACACATTAAATCTACCTCTCAAACAAACCATCTACTTTGTTTTGGAGTTGATTGTTATTATTGTCACAAGAGAGAGTAGGTTATACAGCCTATTGCCCTTAGAGACCCAAACACATAGATTCAAGAAGTAGAAAGAAGTCTGATATTTAAGGAAGAAAAGGTTATACAACAAAATGAGGAGGACAAAGAAGAATTACAAATATTAAGTTAAAGCCTTTATTATATTGAACCACCCATAGAGATTGTAAGACGTAGTGTGATTACATTAGAACCATTTGGTTAGTAATTGACGTCTTTAGTACCTTTATTAGAGTTAAAGATCAACCTTGTAAGATTGTTATAAATAGTGGTAGATATATTTATGTCTTAGACACAAAACTATCCAAAAGAAAGGTTTAATACTCACAGATAATCCCTACCCAAAAATCATATGTTAGATCTAGGAAATTATGATGTGATGTTATCCAATGGTATTTTGGTGGCCTTATCTTTGGGAGACCTTGATTACATGATGGAGATAATATCAAAAATGGAACAACCAATTTATGTACTTTCATATACGAAAGAAAGAATATCAAGATATATCCTTCACATCCTTCAAAAAATATTTCTAAAAAAAATATTCCAAAATAGTAAGATAAAAAAAAGAAAATTTCTATATATCATTTCACTAGTTAATATTGATGAGGGATATAAGACATGTCGTGATAATCTATTTTGTGCGAGTTAGGTCAGGCCTTATTAGTTTACCCACCCCATTAGCCATATTCCAACCCTTATTAGATGAATTTGTAGACATATTTATTAAATACAAATTAGAGAAACTCTTATATTTGAGGAATATTCAAGATATCATAGATCACATTATAGCACATTAAAACCACATTTATCACATCACTATATAAATCCATTAGTTGAAGTACAACTTAAATTGCTATCAACTTATCGTCCCAAAATGGATGAATAAAAAGTAGTTAAACAAACTTTAGTCCATCTTCTTTCTAGTGCAATAAGAGAACATGATTCAACTTAGAATCTTTTATTGTCACTTATTGAATTTACTAATTAAACAACATGTTTGAGACAATTTAAAATTTAAAATTTTTTTCGAAATCGTTCTTGAAGTCCTCTTTAATTGATTTCTATATTATTGGGTCTGTTGAGTTTTTTGCTCATCATATTTTATTATTACATAAAAAGGTTTCTAAAAATTTTGTTTAAATGATGAAATATATAAACAAATTGTACATGCTCATATTAAACATAGAGAATTTGGTGATGATGATTATATGATTATGTACATTTGGCCTAAGAGATTCTCATTGAGAACCCATAAAAAATGCATGCCCATGCATTCAACAATTTAGTGTTGTTATAAAACTAAATATCAAAGCATTTATCTTTCATTAAATTAAAGAATACAGAATAAGTACTACCTTTAAATCTTAGGATGTTTAATCATATATGGAATCATGACTAACACCCAGTGAGCTTATTGGGCATTGATAATCATTGTCAAGTTGACCTGTCCCACCAATACATTTAACTTGATCTATTTAGTTAAGAGATCAAGTAGAGTAAATTTTAGATTATCAAATTTTTTTCACATAAGATCAAGCACAATAAAGATGTTTAGTACATTGGCGTAGTCATCCTACCACCAACAACACTTGGAATACTCTAAAGGAGTTTTAATTCCTAAAACTAGATATGTTAGAGTTGTATCGAATATTTTGCTTTAACACCATGTAGTTGAGCTTCTTCCCGCTTTTGGACAATTTAGTAACATCTCGTAAAAAATGTAGAGGTTCCAGTTGGAGGCATAAACGTAGTTATACTAATAACCATCATAAGATTGACTCTACTATATCTCATTAGTCTTTATTATCATTACATTGTAGGGCTCAAAAACTATCGACCCTTATTTATTGCACATTTTGGTTTAATTTTAATTATATTATCAAGCTATTTGTATCTACACATTGACTTCCATCTTTTAAAGGTCAATTATAAACTTTTCATATATTGTTAGTATTAAAAATAGTATAAGATATATGTATAGTAGTCTTTTAATTTCATTGCTAAAAACTTTGGCCAAAACTAACTTTAAGAAAGGTGAAAATAAAGTTTTAGAGTTTTTCGTTACAGTTCACCGTCGTATGTCACTGTTATAGCCATCATCAACGACAAATTTTACTAATGTTGTTCACTTGTATGGCCCATTCATTTGCATTGAACTTTTGAACTCGTTCATTTACTAAACTCACACCATCTTATCAACCAATGTTGCTTCTTCAACATGCATAAATTGTTTGATAAATTAGCCTAACCCATCAATATGTGTCAATTCTGCAAGTTGTGCTAATTCAATGGAACCTATGAAGCACCAATTCCATAGCTTGCTACATCACAACTAGTGGGACCAACACCTAAAATGCATAGTCATGTTTGGGACTACTTATATTAAAAATTTTATATGTTTTCAATGAAACATTCATGGCAAATTGAAAGTATTTATTTTATAATTTATAGTTAAATTTGAAATTTTAAAATATCCTTTAGAATTCCAAAATATACCTCTTAGTATTTCAAATAGTCTTTTTGTATTCGTATGTTAGCAAATTACTTATTTTTTATGTCCTTTTAAAGAGGGATGCTGTCCATGTTGTACATAAGGCAAATTTTTTTATTAAAGTAATGAAGTGTTGTCACTAAGATTGTTTAATATACATATATTGTGTGCACTTAATCAGATAATGTGATTACAAAGATGCCCTAGGAAGGCAAGCATAAGGCTCAGAAAAGGATGTGCGAGCCCATTATCAAGCATTCACAAGAGTATCAATCACCATGGAAGTTACAAACCACTTTATCTTAACTTTTGAGAAATTTACTTATTACATTCAACCATCTTGTTTGCACATGCAACCACGTGATTTCTTTTTTGACATTCAAAGAAGTCAACTTGTGTATGTACATTAGCACTTCATCCCAAACATTAATAATATTGGCGTGAGTTGCTAAAACAACCTTTTTATTAGTATATGATCCCTTATATGAAATATTAAAACAAATACATGGCATCTTAGAAAATTTCTTAGTAGCTTTGTCATTCTTTGTTTTTAAAATATTTTTAATATTGTTTTGGTAAGCTTTACAAAAACTTTTCATTCGTACAAGATTTGATAATTTAGGATGTTTCACTCAATAACCCTAGCATCATGAGGTGCACGTTTCATATGTGACTTATCTGATTTCTTCAAAGCTATTGAATTTATTTGGTTAAATTACTTTTAAACTCTAATTCACCACAAGTGTAACCTTTATATCTTTCTTATTGCACTGTATTATACCACATTATGTTTTCATATTTGAGATATAATATAAATTTAATAAATATTAAAATAACAACTTATTATTATTTATTTTAATTTGTAATAATTTCAAAAGATATTTAATCGAGATGAAACTAGCATCAACATTCTTATATCAATGAGCTCTACCCCTTTAAAAAAGATTTATATTTTAAAAATTATATTTTGCAGTTTTTTACATAATTTATTTGATATTTAAATTTTTTTCTTTATTTTATGGTTGAGGATGTTATAGTTGATCTCCATATCTTTGTGAAGTTCAACTCTTCTATATAATTTATTTTATTTCTTTAATTTAATTATTTTATTATGAAATTCTAATTCTCATCTCATGTGACCATTACATCCTCTTGATTTAGTTTTCTTACATTGCTTAAAATGATATCTCTTTAGCTTTAATATATATTTGCATAATATTAAATAATAATTTATTATTTATTTCTCTAAATTAATTCAACAATTTGTAGTAATTCCAAATGATGTTTGGAGTTGAAATAAATGTTGTTTAACCATTCTTAGCTAGCTCTATAAAATTAAATATTTATTTTTATATTTTAAAATATTTTATTTTCTTTTGCTTAGACATGCTTTATAAGCATGATTGGTTCCAGCCTTTTTTATTGTTTGATGACGTCATATTTTATCTCCTTAGTATCCTTGGATGGACCTTTCACATGCAGTGTATTTAATATTTTTTTAATATTTCACTTTGATTAGGTTATACTACTAAGTGATTCTAAATCTCCTTTAATGTGACCTTTGAATTTCTTTGATTTTATATTGTACATTACTTTAATTTCTTTCATTTTAACTTCAAAATATGTTTATTATTCTTTTTTGTATTGGTAATTTGTCGTAATTCTAAACATGGCATGATAAAGGCTAAAAACCAATCATTGGACTAAACTAAATAGGCTTTATGTAGCTAAATAGTCTTTGTTATATTTGATAGTATTTTTTGTTTTTATTATTCTACATGCTTTATGAGGTATTTTAGTTTGTACCTTATTTGACAATTGTGCATCTTACACTCAACCTTATCATAATCTTGGAATATAATGTTCCCTTATAATTTATCATATTTCAATAATTTTTTATTTGTAAATTTGTTTTATATATGAATTTAATTCTTCTCCTGTGCAACCTTTTATTCACTTCGAATTGGTTTTATTTCATTGCTTCAATTTATCGCATTTCAACTTTAACATATATTTACTTATATGAAACAAATAATTTATTATTTTTTATCCTTTTTAAAATTTTTAGTATTAGTAAATCAAAAAGTGTTCCATTTGAGTTGATAAGAACACCATTGGATTTGTTTTGACAAGCTCCATCTTTTTAAATATTAATTATTATAAATCTAATTTTTTTTTATTTTATTGAGCTTTGCATTAGTTATGAGATATTTTGATTAGTACTTAGTTAACAATTGATTTTCTTACATTCAATCTCCTTGATATATTAGAATGGAACTTTCTCGAATAATTTATCTTTTTTCTTCAAATTATTCAATTTGATATGACAATTTTACTATGTTACTGTAAATCTCCTCCTAAATAAATTTTACATAATATTAATTTGGTCATATCACATTATTTCAATTTATATCATTTCAAATTTAATAAATTTTTTCTTCAAAGTAAAATGATTATTTATCATCATTTTATCTTATTTAATTAAGTAATTTATAATAATTTTAAATGAGGTCCAATAAAGACAAAACAAAATCATTGGACTCTCTCAACGAATTTTACTGTATTAGATGCACATTCTAATATTTTAAGATATTTGTTTTGTAGTATTTTAGTTCACATTATCAACCTTTTTGATTTGTATGTGATTTGATGATCAAAATGCTACAATCTAAATCCTCAATATCTTGCGACACAACATTCCCACACAATTTATCTATTTTTTTAAAATATAATTTTTATTTAGTTGAATTTTATGTAACTCAAAATTTTTGTGCATGTGACTTTTAGATCGCATTGATTGGGATTTATTACATTGCTTCAATGTATTTTTTTACTTAGTATATGTTTACTTAATATTCAAATTGTAATTCAATATTATTACTGTTTATTTATTTTTTAATTCACTATAATTCAAAATAAGGTTGGATTAAGGTGAAATAAATAACGTTGGACTACTAAAAACGTGATCTATGCATATGAAAATTCGTTTTTATAATTATTAATAGTTTTATAAAAGTTGGTTTGTTTTACAAGTCACAAAAAAATTAATTATAGTTTTAATGTTAATTAAAAATATGTTAAGCTAAAATGAGATCAACTAAAGTGATATATCATAAGAAACTAAAAACTATGTACATATTGCATGAGGTAATAATTAGATTGTATAGTAATATGACAAACTCTGTGAAAAACAGTTCAAAAATTTTTATAAATTAAAGAAATTAATATAACCAAATGAAATCATTATAAAGGTCATGGAAGTCAAATGGGCATGTTATCTTTGAATGCAACCCTCTTGTATAATTTATCTCATTTCAGCATATTCTTTTCTTTGATTTGGTTATTTAGTAAAAACATCGAATTTGAAAATCATGTTACATTAAAATTGCTTTGATTTACTTATATTAAATTGCTTTAATTTGTGTCATTTTAGCTTCGATAAATAGTTACTTAATATTAAAGTTTTTTTTAATTATTTATGCATCTTGAATTTGGTAATTCACAAAAATTACGAGCAAGGTTTGATCGAGAGAAAACAAATGTCGATAGACTCATCTTAATGAACTCTATGAAACCAAATATTAATTTACATATATTTAAAAATTTTATATTCTATATTGTTATGAAATTCAAAATCTATTTGTGTGTCATCTTTAGATCTCCATGCAATCATTATATTACAGTACGTAATTTTATTTCAATTCTACTTTAATATTAAAAGACAAATAATGTATTATTTGTGTTTAACTATTTCGGTAATTACAACTAATTCAAAATGAGGTATGATGGAGAGAATTTAACATTTTTTCTTTTATTGTTTTTCATTACTATGTAACTTGAATTAACTGCTCATGTTACCTTTACATAAATTCAAATTAGGATATTTTACATTCCATCAATCTATCTCATTGTTGCTTTAATATTTTTTTACTAGATATTAATTAAATAATTTAATATTTTTTATTTTTAGTCAATTTGTTTATTCATGATAATTCAAAATTATGCATTATCTAAGGAAAACAAATGTCATTCAAGTCATCCCAATGAGTTTGATGCAATTATTTGCTTATTTTTTTATTTTTAAATATTTTATTTTCTAACATTTTAGTGAATTTTATGAGACAATCAGATTCATGATTTAATTATTAAGAAGTTTACACTCAATCACTTGTATATTTTGGAATACAATGCTTCCAAATAATGTTTTATAATTTTAAATATTTTGCTTTAATTTAATTTTCTTATCATACAAATTTAAATCTCCACCTTTGTGATTTTTAAATGACTTGACTTGGCTATATTATGTTACTTCAAGTTATGTCATTCCACCTTTACTATTTATTTACTAAATTTTAATATAACAATTTGCTTTCATTAAAAGTTATTTTTTAATAAGTTTATAGTAATTTTAAATATTGATTGATCAAGATAAGAAATTTTGTTAAACACCTTTCAAAGAGGTTCATCTAATTTAATATTAATTTAACATTTTTAAATGTATTATTTTCTAGGGTTTTAATATGCTTTATAAAAAGGTTTATTCGAACAAGATTTTGTAATCAATGATGTAACACTAAATCTTCCTATTATCATGGAATGCTATATTCCTATATAATTTATCTAATTTCTTCAAATTTTTTATTTTAATTTTGTTATATCGTTTTGTTATTCTAACTGTCCTATCATGCGAAAAAGTTACACTCGATCTTCTTACTATGTTCAGCTCAAACTTTCTATACAATTTATATCATTTCTTATAAAGTTTCATTTTAATTTTCTTACATCACTATAAAATTATAATTCTCTTCTTGTGTTTCCATTGTATTGGTCTTATTTGGTTATGTTATATTATAATAGTTTATCTTATGTTATATTAAATATATATTTAATTAAAATTGGAATAATAATTTTTTTATATTTATGTTTAATTGTTTCATTAATTAGTTGAAATTCTAATTGAGGTTCGATTGAAATGAAATAAACATCATAAACACTACTTAATGAACATTATCTAATTAAACGTTCAAATTTATTTCCAAAGTTTTATTTTTAAGGTTTTTTATATGTTTTACCTGGAATATTAATTTGTATCTTATTTTAAGATCAAGGACGTTAAACTTAATCTCCTTTTTATCTTGGAATGTGGCTATCCCATAAAATTTGTCTCGCTTTGTTAGCATTTTCACTTTGATTTGGTAATATTACTATGAAACACTAAATCTCCCCTCATGTGACATTTACATTTCTTTGATCTTGTTGTAATATTGTACTTTAATTTAGTTTTTAGTAAGATAAAAATAATTACATAATATTATTTTTGATGAATTACTTTTTAATTCGTGATAACTCCAAACGAGGCCCAATTGAACAAAATAAATATTACTATACAAAATTCAATAAGCTTTATGTGGTTAAATATTATTTTTATATTTTTAAGTTTTTGTTCTAATGTTTTGACACTTGTGCAAAATATTTCAATTTGTACCTGATTTGATGATCATAGATGGTTCATTCAATCTACTTAGTACATTAGATTTGAGCTATCTTATTAAATTTATCTAATTTTTATGAAATTGTTTGCTTTAATTGGGTTACGTTACAATGAAACTTTAATTCTCTTGTTATGTGACAATTATATCATTGTTATTTTGTTATATAATAATGCTAAAACTTAACTCATTTCTATTTTAACATATGTCTTTTTAATATTAAATTATGAATTTTTATTATTATTTACACTTAGGTTCTTTTGTAACAAGTAGTAATTACAAACAAGCTCTAATTGAGATGAAACAAATATCATTGGACTTGGTCTTACTCCAATAAATTAAAATTTTTTATGTATCTTATTTTATATAGTTTTGGAACATTGAGTGATATGTTTTGATTCATAAAAGATCTAACAATCAAGGATGTTTCTCTCGATCTCCTTAATAAATGTTTTGGAATACAACATTTGAATTATATTTAGGTTTTTTTAATTATTTTTATATAATATTTTGTATTATTTTGTAGCTCTAACCTCCTTTCATGTGACCTTAACACCATCTCGATATGCTGTATCATAATCTTTCAATTTATATTATTTTACACTTAGGAAATATTTAAACAATAATTTTTTGTTATTTATGCTTTCATGCCTCATAAATTTGTAATAGCTCCAAAAAAAAGGTTTGATCCATACAATAGAAATATCATTGGAGTCAACCAGAATAGCTTTATCAAATTAAAAATCATTTTAACATTTTTAAATCTTTTATTTTATAAGGTTTTCATATGCTTTTTGAAAAATATTTATTCGTGCCTAATTTAATGATTGAGAATGTAATATTGTAGAACCCATAATATTTGCCACATTTCTTTTTATTTTTTATTTTAACTTGGTTATTTTATTATGTTAAAATAATTATTTATTATTATTTTTTCTAAATTAATTCAATGTTTTGTAGTAATTCCAAATGACATTTGTTGGAGATGAAATAAATGTCGATAGACCATTCTCAATTAGCTCTATAAAATTAAATACTTTTTTTTCTAATATTTTTAAATGTTTTACTTTCCTTACTTTTGACATGTTTTAGAAGCAATTTTGATTCATACATTCTTTAACAATTAATGCTCTTATATTTCATCTCCTTAGTATCTATGAATGTACGTTTCCCATGCAATGTATTTAAGGTTTTCAAATATTTCACTTTTGTTTGTTTATATTACTAGGTAATTCTAAATCTCTTCTTATGTGATGTTTACATTGTTTTGATTTTTTATGGTACACTACTTCAATATCATTAATTTTAAATTTTATATTTGTTCAATTTACATTTAGTTAATAATTTATTATTATTTATTCTTATTTTTTTTGGGTAATCATAGTAATTCTAAACATGGGAAGAATGAAAAACCATCTTTGCACAAAATTAGAAGGGCTTATGTAGTTAAAATTTCTAATTTTTTGTATGCTTTATAAGATATTTTTGTTTGTACTTTATTTTATGATCGAGCATGTTAGACTAGATCTTTTGAATAACTTGGAATATAAAATTCCTAAAATTTATCTTATTTTTTCAATTTTTTATTTTTAATTTTGTTATATATGTGAATTTAAGTCTTCTCTTGTGCAACATTTTATTCACTTTGAATTTATTTTGTTACATTACTTCAATTTATCACATTTAAACTTTAATATATGTTTACTTAACATTAAAATAAAAATTAATCATTATTTATACTTTTTTACATTTGTGATTCATAGTAAATCAAACAGAGGTCCATTTAAGACAAAAGGAACATCATTGGACCTGTTTCGACAGGATATATCTAATTAAATATTAATTATTAAATTTCTAACATTTTCATTTTATAGAGTTCTAGCTTTTTTTGAGATATTTTGATTAGTGCTAACTTTAACAATTAGGTTATTTACATTCAATCTCCTTAATATCAATGTTACTTTCTCAAACAATTTATTTTATGTCTTAAAGTTTTTTAATTTATTATTGTACTTTTACTATGTCATTATAAATCCTATCTCAAGTTAATTTCACATACATACTAATTTGGAAATGTCACATCATTTCAATTTATATCATTTAAACTTCAATTAATTGTTGCTTCAAACGAAAATAATTATGGATAATTTTTTACTCTTACTTAAGTAATTTATCATAACTCTAAATGACATCTAATGAAGACAAAAAACATCATTGAACTCTCTCAACGACTTCCATCTAATTAGATGCTCATTTTAATATTTTAAAAAATTTATTTATAGTATATTAGTTCACATTACTTTATGATCGAGGTTGTTAAATTCGATCTCCTTAGTATTTTGCAACCCAACTTCCCCAATCTATTTATATCACACTGATTGGGTTGCATTACATTGTTTTAATTTATTTTGCTTTACCTTTATTATGTATCTACTTAATATTCAAATTGCAAACCATTATTATGTTTTTCTATTTATTTAGTGGTTCACTATAATTCAAAAAGATGTAGTATTGATTTGAAATAAATAACATTGGATTAGTAAAAGTGAGCTATATCAAAATAAATATTAGCTTTTATAATTATAAATAATTTTTAAAAACAATTTGTACGTTGTACAAGTCCTTAAAATATTAATTATAATTTTATTATTACTTTAAAATACATTAACTTAAAATTAAATAAACTTAAGAAATGTATGATAACCATATGAAAAATATTGAAAGATCACACATGAAAACAAGTAGAGTTAAATTGTAATATGACAAAATAAAAGAAAAACAATTGAAAAAAATATATAAATTAAAAAGATTAATATAACCAAATAAAAACTTTATAAAGTTTACTTGTGTTGAACGACCATGTTATCCTGGAATGCAACATTCCTACAAAATTTATCTCTTTTCAACATATTTTTTTCTTTGGTTTGGTTATTTAGTATGAATCACTAATTCTCAAATAATGTGATTTTAGCTTTAATAGAAATTTACTTAATACTAAAATATTTTTATTATTTATGCTAGTTTAATTTGGTAATTCACCAAAATTACAAACGAGGTTTGATCCCGAAAACAAATGTTGGTAAACTAATCTTAATGAACTTTCTTGAATTAAATATTAATTTCCAAACATTTAAAAATTTAATATTCTTCATTTTTCACATGCTTTACTAACAACTAGTTTCATGCATAATATGACAATCAAGGTTATTAAATTTGATCTCCTTAGCCCCCTGGAATGAAATTTTCTTGCAAATTTTATGTAATTTTTCAAAATGTTTTCTTTGGTTTTATAGTATTACTATAAAAATGTAATTTTCTCTCTTTTCATTTTTTACATCACTTGATGTATTTGTACTACATTGATTAAGTTTATCTATTTTGAACTTTAATACATATATTTACTTCATATTAAAATAGTAATATATAATTACTTAAATTTATTTAATTTAGTAATTCATAATGAGTTCTAATCAACGTGAAATAATCTTCATTAAACTCATATTGAAGAGCTATATCAAATAAGATGTTCATTCTTATGTATCTAAATTTTTTACTTTTGAGAGTGGTTGAAATCTCTTAATTTCATAAATATAGCTTCTTTTACAATTTATCTCATTTCTACAAATAGTTCGATTTATATTTTGATTTAACAAGGAAACTTTAATTCCCTTCTTGTGTTGCCATTGCAATGCTTGATTTAGATATATTTTGTTGTTTAACTTTATTTATATTCTCATTTAATATAAAAAAATAATTTTTTATTAATTATATATAATTAATTTTGTTCTTTATTGTAATTCTAAATTAGGTCAAAATTAATTAAGCCAATGTCATCAAACTCATTTCAACTACCTTTATCAAATTAAATATTCATTTTTAAAGTCCTTTAAATAATTTTTCCTTAGTTTTGACATTCTATACTACATGTTTTGATTTGTACGTAATTTCTTCATTGTATGTGTTGCACTCAATCACCTTAGCATCATGTAGTGCAATTTTCCAAAATAATTATCTTATTTTTTAAAATTTTTGCTTTGATTTGATTGTATTGCTATGTAACTCTAAATCTCCCCTCATTAAGGCTTTGCAATACAATGATTTTTTTATTTTATGTTTCTTCAATTTAACACACTTTAGCTTTAACATATATTTTCTTAATATTAAAATAATAATTTCATATTGTTTATCTTTAATTACTTTGTTCATCTGTATAATTTTGTTTGAGGTATGATCAAGACAAACAGACATCATTGGACTCATCTAAGGAGCTATAACTAATTAAATATTCTATTTAACAATTTCAAATAACTTACATTTCGAGGTTATGGCATGCTTTACAATAGGTTTTTATTCGTACATGACTTCATGATCGAGGATGTTGCTTTCGATCTCCTAACTATCTCGGAATGTTACTTTATCGTATAATATATCTCATTTTTTAAAATATTTTTTGAATTGATTTTATTAATTTTTAACTTTAAATCCTTGCTCAAGTGGCTTTTGATAAAAAAAAATTTTATATTATATTCTTTAAATTTATCTCATTTTACTTTAGTGATTTGTAGTAATTGTAATGAGTTCTCATAAAGGAGTAACCAATGTCATTGGACAAGTCTCAATGAGCATTATGCAATTAAAGTATGATTTTTATATTTTAAAATATTTCAATTTCTTTAACTTTGGCATGCTTTATGAGCAATTTTAATTTGTTATAGATTTGATGTTTGAGGATTTTATGCATGACCTCCTTATTATCATGGAACCAACATTTTCCAAACACTATCTCATTTTTTCAAATATTTTGCTTTTATTTTGTTATATTTCTATATAACTCTAAATGTTCTCTTATGTTACCTTTACATCACATTTATTTAGTTATATCACTTTTTTTTAATTTATATTATTTTAGCTTTAATACATATTTAACTAAAAATAAAAAATAAATTATTAATATTTATGTGTTTATTTATTTAGATACTTTTTTGTAATGGTAAATGAGAATTGGTGAGCTTTATCCAATTAAATATTCTTTTTCATATTTTTCAATATTTTATTTTCTATGGTTTGTGCGAACTATACAGCACATTTATATTTGCACCTAATTTGTTAATCGAGTGGGTTACACTTTTCACCTTAGCATCTTAGACTACAACATTCTGGTATAGTTTACCCCATTTGTTAAAAATTTTCAATTTTATTTGGTTTAATATTTGGAACACTAAATCTTGTATGTTTTGGCCTTTACATTTAATTCACTGGATTATTTAACATCACACCAATTTATCTTATTTTTGTTATAACATATATTTTATTAATATTAAAATAATAATTTATTATTATTATCATTGTTTTCTCTTATATACTTAGGTAATTGGTTCTAATTCCAAATGAGATCTTATCTTGACAAGTAAAACATCATTGGACTCTCTTGACGAGTTCTATCTCACCGGATAGTCATTTTAATATTCTTAAATTTTTTTCATAGTATTTTAAGGCACATTACGAAACATTTCAAATTGTGCATGATTTGACCATTGAGGTTGTCACACTTGATCTCCTTAATATCTTACGACACAACTTTCTAATACAATTTATCTCATTTTTTAGAATTTTATTTTGATTTGTTTGAATTATTATGTAATTTTAAATTTTTCTCATGTTACTTGTACATCACTTTGATTGGGTTGTATTACATTGCTTCAATTTATTTTATTTTAGCTTTAATATATGTTAACTTAATATGCAAAGTGTAATTCAATATTATTTTTGTTTATTGATTTTGTAATATAATGTAATTTAAATGTAGGTATATTGTGATGAAATAAAAAAGAATGGACTTATATCAAAGAGCTCCATCCATATAAATATTCTCTTTTATAATTATAAATACTTTAATAAAAATTTGGTATGTTTTAAAAGTCACTAAAATATTAATTAAAAATATATTATGTTAAAATAGATAAACTAAAGTAATATATGACAACAAAATGAATACTATGTAAAGATCATAAGAGATAAGATTTAGAGTTTTATAATTATATGTCAAAATCAAAGAAAAACATTTAAGGGAATCGGATAAATTGAAGAAATTTAAATAACCAAATGAAAACATTGTAAAAGTCAGATGGGTGAGTCAAACGACCTTGTTATCTTGGAATGTAATCATCCTTTATAATTTATCTCATTTAAACAAATTGCTCTGTCTAATTTGGTTATTATTATGGATCTCTATTTCTCCATTCATGTGATGTTTAAATTTCTTTGAATTAGTTATATTAAGTGACTTTAATTTGTATCATCTCAACATTACATAATATTTATTTAATATAAAATTCTTTTTATTCTTTATACATGTTTACATTTTTAGCAAATTTACGGACAAGTTTTTAACATGACAAAACAAACATTGATAAACACATCTTAATGAGGATTATCCAATTAAATATTAATTTCTATAAATTTAAAAAAATTTGTATGCTAGGGTTTTTACATGCTTTGCAAGATAATTTGTTTCATAAGGGATATGTCAATCAATTTTGTTAAATGTGATCACCATATCACCTTGGGATATAACTTTCTCATAAAATTAATTGCATTTTTTTAGATATTTTCTTTGATTTTGTAGTATTACTATAAAAATAACCTTTTTCACTAATGTGATTTTTTTATATTATTTAGATTTAGTATTACTACATTACTTCAATTTATCTATTTTAAATGTTAATATATTTTTCTTTTATACTAAATAATAATATATTAATTGTAACATCTATTTAATTTTGTTATTCATTTAAATTCTAAAAGTGTTTAATTGAGATGAAACAGATATCATTAAACTCATACGAAGTGGTTCTATCCCTTTAAATGTTCATTCTTATTTATATAAATATCTTATTTTTTAGAATTTTTTTGTCGATCTCTGTGTTTCATAAAATGTAGTTTTCTTTTATAATTTATCTCATTGCATGAAAATGTTTGCTTTATTTTGGCTATATAACTATGAAACTTTAATTATCTTCTTGTGTTATCGTTAACATGCTTGATTTTTATATGTTACATTATTGAACTTTGTCGTATATCTCACTTAATATATATATATATATATATATATATATATATATATATATATACTTAACATTAAAATAAATAATTTGTTATTATTTATATTTAGTTAATTTTCCTCTTCATTAAATATTTTTTTAAAAATTGTTTTCATTTATTTTGACAAACTTTATTGAACATTTTGGTTGAACATAGTTTTATGGTCATATGTGTTGCACTAAATCACATTAGTATCATGTAATGCAATATTCCAACATAGTTTATTTTATTTTTTGAATATTTTTATTGTAATTGGTTATTAGAGCATGTAACTCTAAATTACACTTGTGTAACCTTTGCATAAGTATGATTTGGTTGTTTTAGATTTTTTCAATTTTCTTATTTTAGCTAGAATATATATTTTCTTAAAATTAAAATAATACTTGCGATTATTTATCTTTAATTTCCTTTTTAATTTCTGATAATTTCAAATTAGGACTGATCGAGCAAAAAAACAACCTTGGACTCATCTAAGGAGCTATAACTAATAAATTACTCATTTCTTATATTTTTAGGTTTTTGATTGGTTTCAAGAAATTTTAGTTCATACGTGATTTAACAATCGAGAATGTTATCCTCGATCTCTTTATTATCCTAGAATGCAACATTCCTGAATAATTTATCTCATTTCTTTAAACTATTTATTTAAATTTTATTATATTGCTATTTAAAGTTAAATTTCTTCTTATCTGTACTTTTTATCAAGATGATTTTGTTAGATTACATTTATTTAAATTTATCTCATTTTACTTTAGTAGTTTTTAGTAATTCTAAAGATGTTTCGATCAAGTCCAAATCAACGTCATTGGACTTCTCTCGATGGGCATTATTAAAATTAAAATTTGATTTTTATATTTTTCAAATATTTCATTTTCTATATTTTAACATGTTTTATTAAAAATTTTGACCATTTCAAATTTCATGATCTAGAATTTTACATTCGATCTCCATATTGTCATGGAACCAATCATTCCCTATAAATTTATCTAATTTATTCAAATATTTTTCTTTGATTTCGTGATATTTCTTTGTAAATCTAAATCTTTTATCATGTTACCTTTATATTACATTTGTTTTGCAGTATTACATTTCCTTAATTTATATCATTTATTCTTTAATGCATATTTAATTAAAATTTAAATAATAATTTCTTATTATTTGAGTTTTGTTTGCTTTGATTAGTTTTTATAATGATAGATGAGACATGATTGATTCTAAACAAATGTCATTGTAATCATATTGGTTAGCTCTATCCAATTAAATATATGGTATGATATTTTTAAATATTTTATTTCCTATGGTTTTGGCATACTATAAACAACATTTTATATTTTTACTAAATTGTACAATTGAGTGTGTTACACCCATATCAATAGCATCTTAGAATATAACATTCTTGTATTTTTTTTCTCATTTTTCTAAAAGTTTCAATTTCATTTAGATATAACATATGTAGCACTTAGTTTTGTATTTATTGACCTTTACTTCACATTCACTTGATTATTTTTCATTGTTTCAATTTATCTTTTTTTTATAGAATAAATATTTTATTAGTAATAAAAAATAGTTTACCATAATTTACCATTATTTAATTTGGTAATTTAAAATATTTCAAAATGAGGTCTAATTTAGGTGAAAGTAACTTTTTTGGACTCATCTTATTATGCTCTATTAATTTAAATATTAATTTTTATGTTTTAATTTATTTTATTTTCATAGATTTTATCATGGTTGATGAGACAGTTTCATTTGAACTTAATTTGAGCATTGAGTAAACCACACCTGATATTTTTAGTATCTTTGAATGCAACATTCCTAAACAATTTGACTCGCTTCTTCAAATTTTATTTGCTTTGTCTTTGTTTTGTTGCTTTGAAACTCTTATTCTCCAATATTGTTATCTTTACTTTAATTTATTTTCATATGGTTCTTAACTTAAGTTTAACTCATTTTTATTTTAATTTCTTTTTTATTTACATATAATTATTAATGTCATCAACGAAGTTGAAGCAAACATCACTGGACTAGTCTTTAGTTGCTATATCTAATAAAATACCTTATTTCCCGTTTCTTAAAATTACTTTCATTTATTTGGTCGTATTACTCTATAACAAAAATTCTTTTATCATATGATGTTCGAAATTATTTGATTTTGTTATAATAAATTGCTTCAGTTTATCCCATTTTAACAATAAATATATTTACATAATATTAAAGGAATTATTTGTTATTATTTGCATTTAATTAAATTATTAATTTGTTGTATTCCTAATTGAGGTATAATAAAATAAAAATAAATGTATTTACTCATACCACAATGAGCTAATCTAATTAAATATTCATTTTCAATTTTTAAATATCTTATTCTCAAAGGTCTTGTCAGGTTTTATGACTATTCCTTATTCATACATGATTTGATGATTGAGAATGTCACACAAAAAATCTTGTATGCCATGTAGAGCTACTTTCCTTTAAACTTTTTTTAGCTCTTCAAATATTTCACACTAATTTGATAGTGTTCCTACAAAACTCTAACTCTCCTCTAGTGTGACATTTACATCGATTTTGTTTGTTTATTTGACATTACATAAATTTATCTCAATTTAGTTTTACTATTTCTTATTAAATATTAAAATATTAATTTATAATTATTTATGTTTAATTATTTTTGTAATTCATAGTAATTCCAAACGAGAACCGATTAAGGCTAAAAAATTAATTTATAGTAATTAATTTTTTATATTTCTAACTATATTAGTTTTTAAAGATTTAGCACATTAAAATCATTTCTATTCATACTTGATTTGATGAATGGGGATGGTAATTTATCTAATTTTATTAAAATGTTTACTTTGATTAATTTATATTACTATATAGCTCTAAATCTTCTTTGGTCAAAAATTTATATCACTATGAAATTTATATATTAAATTGCTTACATTTATCTCATTTCAATTTTAATATGTAAATACTTAATATTAAAATAATTCTTTATTTATTCTTATTTTTAAGTTTTATTAATTCATAATAATTCCAAACACCTTTCAATCTAAACAAAACAAACATCATTGAAGTTATCATGACATGCTCTTTTTAGTTATATATTTATTTTTATATTTATAAATATATTGTTTTACACAACATTTTCCATTTTTTAAGTCATTTTAATTTTTATGGGGATAGATGTTCGAGGATGTTACACCTGAACTCCTTAGTATCTTAGGATAGAAAATACTCAAACTATTTATCTTTCACGAAATTTTTTATTTCTATTTTGTTACATAACCATATCCCTTCAAATCTTCATTTATTTGAAGTTTATATCACATTACTTTTGGTTATATTACTTTATTTCAATTTATGTTATTTTCATAGGAATATATATTTACCTAATACTACGATAAGCTTTTATTAGTATTTATTTACTTTAACAATTTGTAGCAATTTGAAATGATGTCTAATCGAGATTAGAAAAATGTTGTTGCTATTTTGTCAATGTGCTCTGTCCAACTAAATATTTATTTTTTATATTCCTAAATATTTAATGGTTTTTCAATCTCTTTAGTATCTTATAATATGAGTTTCTTGCACAATTAATTTCATTTTATTTAAGCTATTCACTTTGATTTGTATATACTATAGTAAACCATTTAATCTCCTCTCGTGTGACCTATACATCTGATTGATTTTGTTGTATTACTTTGGTTCAATTTATCTTAATTTAACTTTAACATATATTGACTTCTTTATTACTATTTATTATTAATTAATTTTATCATTCATAATATTTTTAAATGATGTTCAATCTAGATGAAACAAATGTCATTGGACTTGTCTTAATTAGCTCTATCTTATTAAATATTCATTTTTTATATTTTAAAATATATAATTTTTTAGGGCTGGTATGATTTGCAAGTCATTTTCGTTTGTGCTTTTTTTAATGATCAAAGATGTTCCACAATATTTATCTCATTTTGTTAGTGCACTTCAATTTAGTTATATTGTTATGTAGATCTAAATCTTGTCATGTGAGCTATACATAGTTTTGATTTGGTTATTTAGATTGCTTCAATTGATCTTATTTCTGTGCTAATATATATTTACTTAATATTAAAAAAAAAATTTATCAATATTTACTTAATTTTTTAAAGTTTGTCAAAATTCCAAGCGTGTTTCAATCTAGATCAAATAAAAGTTGTTGGTCTCTTCTAGATAAGCTTTATCCAATTAAATACAATTATAAATTTTTTAAAAATTTTTATTTCTAGAATTTTTACAAAATTTATGAGCTATTTTAACTCGTACATTATTTGACTATTGTGGATGACACACTCAATCTTATTAGTGTTATAGAACGCATGTTACCAAAACAATTTATTTTTTTTCTTCAAATTTTTTATTTTGTTTGGTGGTAGTACTATGTCTTAAAGTCACTTATCCTATGACCATTACATAATACTGATATGGTTTTATTATGTTGGTTCAATTAATCACATTTTGTCTTTGACATTTATTTATAATAAAAATAATATTTTATTATTATTTATGTTTAATTAATTTGTTAATTCATAGTAATTCCAATTAAGTGTTTTCAAAGAAAAATAAAAATCATTGACTCAGATCAAAGAGCTTCATACATTTAAATATTAATTTTATATTTTTAAATAATTAATTTTCTAGTGTTTAGTATGTTTTATAAAAATGTTTTACTTGTACCTAATTTGATCACACAAAAGTTATACTTAATTTCCTTTGAATCATGGAACAAAAATTTCCCTTACTATTTATTTGGCTTGTTCAAATTTCCTAAATCACCACCTATATAACCTTCAGGCACTTTTATTTGTTTATATCACACCACTTCCATTTATCTACTTAGAAGTTTGACATATATTTACTTAATATGGAAGTAAAAGTTATTATTGTTTAATTTAGTAATTTATAATAACTCTAAATATTGATTGATTAAGATGGAACAAATATTGTTGGGTCAATTTTGGTGAGATCTCTCTAATTATATATTTCACTAGATATTTTCATTTGTACCAAATTTATGATCATTATTGCAACATATGATCTCCTTAATTACTTTGAATGCAACTTTCCCATAAACTTAACCTGATTTGTGATTTTTTTCACATTTATTTGGTTATATTACTATGAAACTAAAAATATCCTCTCCTATGACAATTAAATAGCTTTGATTTTGTTATAATAAATTTCTTCATTTTATTTTATTTCTACTTTAAGATATCATTACTCAATAGTAAAATAATAATTTTTTTATTCTTTTGCTTATTTCTTTTAGTAATTTTGCGATAATTACAAAACAACTTTATCTCTAGAAGAAATAAATGTCGATGGAGTTGTTTCGATGAGCTTTATTAAATTAGCTATTCCTTTAATACTTTAAAATTTTTTTAATGTTTTTTAAGTTCTATATTAGTCATTTTTTTCATACATGTTTTGATGATTGATGATGTCACACTCAATCTCTTTAGAATCATAGGATGCAAATTTCTATATAATTTGTGAGAACATTTCAAAGTTTTTATCTCAATTTCACTATATTACAATGTAACCATTAATCTCCTAAACTATGACCATTATATCATTTTGATTTTGTTATTTTACATTGCTTCAAATAATCTTATTTCAACTTTAACATATATTTATTTAATATTTAATTAATATTTTATTGTATTATGTGCTTATTTACTTTATTAATTCATAAAAATTTTAAGCGAGGCCTGATCAAAGAGTGAATCATTTTACATGACATTTTGAATCATACCGTACTTGATAATTGATGATGTTACACTTGATATCCTTATTTCTATGAATATTTCTTTCCTATGCAATTAATTTCATTGACATAAAAACTTTATTTGATCTATTTATATTACTATATAACTCAAAATCTCCTCACTCGTGACCTTTATATCACTTCAATTTTATTATGTTATGTCATTTCAATTTTTTTCATTTTGACTTTAACATATATTTTCTCAAAATAAAAATAATAATTTATTATTCTCTACGCTTATCTAGTCACGATGAAACCATCATCATTATAGTTGTTTTGATGAGCCCTACCCAATTAATTATTCATTTTTTATTTATTTAACATTTTATTTTCTGGTGCTTTTGCATATTTGATGAAGAATTTTCATTCATATTTAATTTGACGACTGATAATGTTAAAGACTATGTCTTCACTATATTTTAATGCAACTTTTTCATAGATTTATCTCCTTTCTTTAAATGTTTCACTTTGATTTTTTATCTTATGATGTAACTTTAAGTCTCTTCTCAAACAAACGTTATGTTGTTTTTTATTTAGTAGCATTACATTACTTCAATTTATTTCCTTTTAAATTTAATATATATCTAACTAATACTAAAATAATAATTAGTTACTAATTATTCTTGTTTACTTTCTTTATTTAAAGTAATTTCAAATATTGTTTTATGAAGATGAAACAAATGTTGTTTGACTCTTCTTAAAAAACTCTGTCAGATCGATTAATGTTTTTGATATTTTTAAATATCTTATTTTATACCTTGCTTGATACATTTTATGAGATATTCTGATTCATGGTTAATTTTAAGATTGAGGTTGTTGCGCTAGACCTCCTTAGTGTCTTAGAATGCATCTTTTCAGAACAATTTATCTCATATTAGTTAAACATTTTTTATATTCTTATAATATTTAATTTTCTAGTGTTTTGGTATGCATCAAATATTTTGATTTATTATAGATTTGATGAACAAGGATGTTACACTAAAGCTTTTTAGTATGTTAGAAAGGAACATTCATGTGAAATTTTACTTATTTCTTTAAATATTTTGCTTTGATTTGATTATATTAGTTGGAAACCCTAATTCTCCTCTCACATAACCTTTACAACACATTGATCTAGTTAATGAAATTTCATCAATTTATCTCACGTTATCTTATTTTATATTAATTATTATTAAAAAAAATTATTATTATCTATGCTTATTTCCCTTTGTAATTATTGGTATTCCAAATGAGGTTTGATCAAAATGAGATAGATATCATTGGACTCATCCTGATGAGCTATATCTTATTAAATATTAATCTTTAAATTTTTTAAATGTATTTTATATTATAATATTTATTCTTAATTTAGAAGCTATTTTGATTTATATTAATTTGATAATTGATAATATTATTCTACATCTTCCAAACTTCTTCGAATATGACTTCTCAGTTCAATTTACCTAAATGTTTTTAAGTCCCATTTACATAACATTGTTTTGTTTGTAATACATTTATTTATCTCATTTATATGTTTTTACTATTAATATAATCATTTATCATTATTTTTGTCTAATCACTTTTATAATCCATAGTAATTGCAAACATGGCCATATTTAGATGAAAAATATATCATTGAAGTCATCGCAAAAGCTCAGTACAATTATAAATTTATTTATTTATTTTTCATTATTTTATTTAATATGATTTTAATGTTCATTATAAGACATTTCATTTTATGACATATTATGTAATTTAGGATGTTACACTTGTTCTCCTCCATATCTTAGATTAAAACTTTCTCATAATTTTAGCTCATCCCATTAAATGTTTTCTCATTTATTTGGTTATATTACTATAAAACCCTAATTCCATCTATGCATACCTTTACATTGCCGTGATTAAAATAAGTTACAACAATTCAATTTCTCTTGTTTTAGATTTAATATTAATTAATTTTCTATTAGAATAGTTCATCTCATTTATTTAAAATTTTTGGTTTAATATAATTATATTACTTTAAAAATCTATTTCTCATATGTTGTGCATTACATCTATTGGTTTGTATTTCATTGCTTCAATTTAAATAATTTCATTTTTAATTTTTTATCTACCTCACAATATCTAATAGAGATGAAACAAACATCATTGACTATTCTAGATGAACTTTATTCAATTACATATACATTTTGAATATTTAATTATTTTATTTTCTATGGCTATAGCATTTTTTTCAAGCATTTTCTATTCTTATATGATTTGACGGTCCGAGATGTTACTCTTAGTCTACTTAGTATTTTTAAATATAACTTTCTTGTATAATTATCTCATTTCTTACACATTTTCACTTTGATTTGGTTATTCTTTCATACAATTCTAATTACTTTACTTAAATGCTCCTATTATTCACAATTTTTAATTTGTAATAATTTAAAGATATGTTTGATCAAGATGAAAAAGGTAATTGAACACATTTAAGCATGTCCAATCCGATTAATTAGAGATTTTTAGAATTTGTTAATATTTTATTCTCATTGAATTTGAGAAGTTTCATGAGACATTTTTAACTATGCATTATTTATTGATAAATAAATTTAACTTTTGATCTCCTTAATATTTTGCAATAGAAAAATTCCATATTATTTATCTTATTTTTCCAATAGTTTCACATTTATTTGCTTAAAATGGTTTGTAACTCTCATCTCTTATCGTGTGCCATTACATTGCCTTAGGTAAGTTATATTACATAACTTTAATTTTCCTTATTTTTGGTACAATATATAAATTTTGTTATTATTTATTAAAATTTTTTGTAATTTATAATTGTCCAAAATAAGGTGCAATTGAGATGAAACAAATATCCTTAACTCGTCTTGATGAGTTTACATTTTTAAATATTATATTTTTTGCCCTTAGGAATCCTTCATGTGATGTTTTTATCAGCAACAGATTTGTTTGTCAGAGATGTTACACCTGATGTCTCTATTATCATAAAATGAATTTTCCTTACACAATTTATCTCATTTCTTCAAGGTTTTTATTTCGATTTGATTATGTCAATATATAACTCTTAATCTACTCATGCAACCTTTAAATAAATTTAGATTTATTATATTACTTTAGTTCAATTTATCTTATCTTTATGTTAATACATAATTACTTAATATTATGGTAATTTTCTATAATTTCAAACAATGTCTGATTAGGACCACGAAAAGGTCATTGAACTTATATAAATAATGCTTATCCAATTAAACAATTATTTATATATTTTTTGAAATATGTTTTTTGCTTTATTTTCTTACAATTAAATGGACTTTTTTATTGAAACATTTTTTTACTATCAAGGATGTTACACTGTATGGCCTCATTATGTTGTATGGAAATTTTCTTGTAAGAGTTATCTCGTCTTGTTTTTAGTTTTCATTTGTTTACAAGAATATGTAACTCCAAAGAAAATGTTATGTGACGATTACTTCGATTTCATTTGGACATATTGCATTGTTATAGTTTACCTCATTTCAATAATGATATCTATTTATATAACATTAAAATAATAAATCATTATTTATTATTTTCTTCTTTGATAATATGCATTAATTCCAAATGAGATCCGTTAAAAACAAAGAAAAATTTCTAGACTCATTTTGATGTACTCTTTCTAATTAAATATCGATTTGTATAATTTTAAATATTTTTTGGTACATGGTTTTAATGTGCATTATGAGTCATTTTTCTTGGAACCTAATTTTATGATCAAACATGGTAAACTCAAGCTCTTTAGTTTCTTGGAGTGCTATATACCTGTGCAATTAATCTCATTTGTTCAAAGTTTTCACTTAAATTGTGTTGTACCACTATGAAACTGTACTAGTTGTCTTATTTAGCTTTTATATCACTCTGAGTTTCCTATATTATATTACTTCAATTAATCTCTTTTTACCATCAATATATACTTTTTATTATTAAAATGGTAATATATTTTTTTATTTCTATTAACTTTGGATTGAAGTCTGATTGAGAAATAAATAAAATATTTATTTTTTATTTTTTAAATTATTTTATTTCCAAGTGTTATGGTATACTTTAGATTTTATTTTAATTTCTTTTCTAATTTTATGATCAATGATGCTACAAATGATCTGCTTAGTATCTTAGAATGCAAAATTATAGTAATTCTTACCCCATTTTTTTATTGTTTTTCTTTTGTTATATTATTATCAAATTTTAATTTTACTCTCATAACTCCAATACATCAATTTCACTTTTTCATATGATATTTCTTAAATTTATCTCATTTTGCAATCAATATATTTTTCTTCATATTAAAAGTTTAGTTAATTAATATTGATGCTTATTTGTCTTTTGGATTAATAATAATTAGAATTGAAGTCTAATTTAGGTAAAATAAGCATCATTGGACTTGTCTTTTTTAAGAATATCTAATTCATTATTTAGTTTTATTTTTTAAGATATATTTTCTTTAAGAATTGCATTCTTTGGAAGACATTTCACTTGTATTTGACTTGACGATCAAGGATGTTACCTTAGATGTTTTTACTATTTTAGAATACAACTCCACTATATTATTTTTCTTAATCCTTAAAGTTTTTCACCAATTTTTTAATTTTACAAGAGAATGCAAAAACCCCTATTTTGTGACCTTTACATCACATAAATTTAGTCATATTACATTAATTCAGTATATCTTATTTACCTTTTATATATATTTACTTAATTGATAATCATTTATTATTATTAATCTTTATTTACTTTGATAGTTCTAGTAATTCCAAGAAAATTTTGAGCAAAATGAATCAACTATCATTGTACTTAACTTGATAAGCTCTATCTAATTAAATAATTTTATCATTACTCTTTTATACATTTTATTTTATATGAGTTTGCATATTTCACTAGTACTCTTGATTTGTACATGATTTGATAATCAAGAATGTTACACATTACCTCCTTAGCATCTTGGAGTGTAGTATTTCCATGAAATTTATCTCTTTGCCTCAAAGTTTTTGTTTTGAATTTGTTATATAAACTTGTAAATATGAATCTTGGCTCATGTTATCTTTGCATGGCATTGAATTTCTTATATTATACTGCTTCAATTTATATCATTTTCGATAGACTTATATATTTATTAAATATTAAAAAAATAACTAATCTTTATTTAAGCTTATTTAGTATGATCGTTTCTCGCAATTCATAATAAGCTTTGACATAGATGAAAACATTTTATTGCATTCATTTCTCGACCTTTATCTAATAAAATTTTTGTTTTTTAATACATTTTTAATATTTTATGTTCTTAAGTTTCGATAGTTTTATGAGATAATTTGATTCATACCAAATTTAGCAATTAAGGATGTTAGAGTATGTCTCTCTATATCTTGGAATGTATCTTTCTTATACAATTTATATCATTTCTCAAATTATTTTTGTTTGATTTGGCATTATTTTTGCAAAATTCTAATTCCCATCTAGTCTAACTTTATATATTTTTCATTTTACTAAGTTATATTAATTCAATTTAGCTTATTTTAGCTTTAATATATATATTTACTAGATATTAAAACAATGATTTATTTTTATTTATGTATGTTAACTTTTGAATTTAAATTTTTTTAAATGTGGTTCAATCAAGAAAAAATAATATTTTTGGACTCTTCGACAATAGTCATAGTTAATTAAATATTCCTTTGTATATTTTTAATATTATATTTTCTAATATTTTAGTACACTTTATTTGAGATATATATTCATAACTAATTTGATAATTGAGGTTGTTAAATTTATCTTTTTACCATTTTGGAACATAGCTTTCCAGCATAAGTTATCATATGTGTTTAGAATTTTTCATGATGTTTTGGTTATGTTGTTATTTAACTCTACATCTTTTCTTCTCTTACCTTTGCATTACTCAGATTTTTTTAATATTTTATTACTTTAATTTTTTAAATTCAACTTTAATATATATTTTCATAATATTAAAAAATCATTTTTTTTTTTTTTTTTGCATTACTTTAATTCTAAATGTGGTTTCATTGAAATGAAGCAAATGTGTTTTCATCTCAACTTGCACTATCCATTTAAATATGCTTTTCCATATTTTTGAATAATTTATTTTTTAAAACTTTGGTAAGCATACAAGATATTGTATTAATACATGACTTGATGATCAAGGACATTACACTTGATCACTTTAGTGTATTAGAATTCATCTTTCAAATATAATTTATCTCATTTTTTAAAATTTTTTCTTTGATTAAGTTATATTACTCTATGTCTTTCAATCTATGGTCAAGTGATCTTTAAACTGCTTCGAATTGGCTATGATATATTTCTTCAATTTTTATTTTGTCAGCTTTAATACATATTGAATAAATATAAAAATAATAAATTATTATTATCTATGGTTATATACTTTAGTAATTTGAAGTATTTTAAAATAAGGCGTGATTATGACCACAAAAATGTCATTGGACTTATCCAACCCTCTTTCAAAGTAAAAAAATTTTATTTTATATTTTTAAACATTTTATTTACTATTTTTTTTTCTTACTTTATGAAAAATTTTTATTCATACTTGACATGATGATTGAGGATGTTACATTTGATCCTATTAGTATGCTAGAATTCAACTTTCCTATGCAATTTATCTCATTTTTTCTAATTTTTTACTTTTATTTTATTATACTATTATCTAACTCTAAATTTACTCTTATATGACTTATACATCGATCTGATTTGGATATATTACATTGCACCAATTTATCACATTTAAGTTTTAATGTATATTTACATAATATGAAAATAATAATTAATTATTATTTATGCCCATTTACTATAGTAATATGCTGCAATTCTAGATAAGGTCTAATTTAAGAAAAGGAAACATCGTTGGACTAATCTCAACGAGTTCAATTAAATTAAACATTCATTTTTGTATTTTTAAAATAATGATTTCTTTTTTAAATTATTAGTTCATAGTAATTCTAGAGAAGTTTCAATGGATATGAAACGAAAATCATTTAACTCATCTTGATAAGCTCTATCCAATTAACTACTCATGTATATATTTTTAAATATTTCATTTTCTATGGCTTTTCCATGTCTTACTCATAGTTTTCATTTATATCTGATTTAGTGATTGAAGAAGTTACAATCAATCTCCTTAGCATTATCGAGCGCAACGTTTCTCAATTGAACTCATTTCTTCAAGTTTTTTTTATTCAATTTGGGTATGTTATGATCTTTTATAAATGTCCTACTAATTGACTTTCTTATCACTTCGAACTATTTATAATTTATTGTACCAATTTATCTCATTTCTGTAACAATATATATTTACTTAATCTTCAAAAAAAAAGTAATTATTTTTATAGCTATTTATTTTTTATAATTTGTATTAATTAATAATGAGGTCTGATCTAGATGAAATAAATGTCAATAGACTGAAGTTGAAGAGAACTATCCAATAAAATATTTATCATTATATTCTTAAAAATTTTAGTTTCTAAGGTGCCATAGTTTCATGAGATAGTTTGAATCATACTTTTTTTGGTAAATAAGAATGTAGTTTGTCTCTTATATCTTGGAATACAACTTTCTTATAAAATTTTTCCAATTTCGCCAAATGTTTTGCTTTGATTTTGCTATAATACTTTGAAACTTTAATCAACTCTCGTGTCAACTTTAATATTTATTTATTATTAAAATAATAATTCATAATTATTTATTTTTATTATAATTAGAAATTTACAATAATTTTGACATCAAATTGAGATGAAAAAAACATCAACTAACTGATCTCGACGAGCTCTAATGAATTAAATATTTACTTATGTAATTATATTATTTTATTTTCGATTGTTTGAAATGCATTTTAAGATATTTTGATTTATAACTAGTTTGATAGTTGAGGATGTTACATTCAATCTACTTGGCATCTTGGAAGGTAACTTTCTTACATAATTTGTCTCATGTTTTTTCTTTATTTTTGTTATATTACAATATAACTTTAAACATCTTGATGTGTGCGTGACATTTTCATTACTTATATTTGATTATATTACATTTCCTTATTTAAATAAATTCTATTTTAATATAAACATTTTTAAATTTAAAATAGTAACTTACTTTTATTTATGCTTTTCTTTTTTCTCTCATGATCTTTGAGTCATTTTTATTCGTATTAATTTGATGATCAAGAATATCACACGGATTTTGTAAGATGTTTCATATTGATGTTTGTTATATTATTACATAAAAATCAAAATCTCCTCTCATGTGACCTCTACATTACTTTTGTTCGGTAAAAAAATATTTCTTTAATTTATCCTAAGTAAACTTTAATATATATTTTTGTAATACTAAAATAAAAATTTATTTTTAATTACTCTTATTCACTTTGGTGATATGAATTTAGTAAAAATTTGGCCCAATCAAGTCGAAGCAAAAGTCATTGGACAAAACTCAAGACAAGTTCTATTTGATTAAATATTCATTTTTATATTTTTCAATATTTAGTTTCCTTTTTTTGTGTAACTTTATGTCAAACATGTATTTGTACCATATTTGTTGATAGAGGATTTTACTATCAATCGGTCTAGTTTATTGGAATATAAATTTCTTACACAATTTATTTCATTTCTTCATTCTTTGGTTCTATTATACTACCATATAACTTTAAATATCCAATATTATAAATTTTACATCACTTTAATTTAGTGATAATATTTAGCCGTAATTTAGTTCATTTCATCCTTATTATATATTGACATAATATTACAAAAATAATTACTCATTATGTTTGCTAATTTTTTTCTATAATTCATAGTAATTATAAACAATGTCCAATAAAGATGAAAAAAGTCTTCAGAGTCATCTAAAAGAGATCTAACCAATTAAATATTTATTTTTATATTTTTATATGAAACTTTTTTATGTTTGAGCTTATTTTTCAAAACATTTTTATTTTTACCTTATTTGATGATCAAATAAATCACACTCAATCTCCTTAGCAACCTGCAATCCAACTTAGTAGTGTAATTTAACATATTTCTTGAGATATTTTGCATTTATTTGCTTATATTAATATGAAACTCTAATTTTATTCTCATGTGACATATACATTATTTTAATTTAGTTATATTATATTTTTTAATTTGTCTATATTTTGGTTTAAAATTATTAAAATAATATTTAAAATAATTTAGTATTACTTATTTTTGTTATTTTTAGTAATTGCAAATAATGTGCAATCGAGTCTTACCAAATTTTTTAGAACCTATCAATTCTTTAGTAAATATTTAAATTATATATTATTATTATGTGTACATATTTACTTTCATAATTCATATAAATTCCAAAGGATGTCTAATTATGTGGATTCAAACATTATTGGACCTTTCTTAACAAACTCTATCCCACTAAATATTAATTTTAATATTTTTTAAATATCTTTTTCCCTATAACTAAGGTAAGCTTTATGATCATTTCATGCATAAAGGACTTGATGATCTATGATTTACACTCAATTCTGTTAATATCTTCTATTGAAACTTTCTTGTACAATTTCTCTTTTTAATAAATTTTTTGGTTTGATTTGGTTATATTACTTGAAACAATTATTCTAATCTTTTGATCATTACATTTTTTGTTCTATTGATACTATATTATTTTAATGTATATCATTCCAAATTTAATATACATCTATAATTAATATTACAGTAATAATTTGATATTGTTTATGCTTACTTCTCACAAAAATTCTTAGTAATGACAAATGAATCTTGATCAAATTTAAAAAATATTATTAGTCTCATCTTGATGAGCTCTATCAAATTAAAACTTCATTTCAATATTTTTAAATAGTTTCACTTTTTCTACTTTGGCATGCTTTATGAAAACTATGTTTTGTACATTATTCCATATCCAATGATTTTATTCTCTATGACCTTAATTTGGTCTAAGACATGAAATCCCAAAGATTGCAACTAGACACCACCCTAAACCTTTGAGTGTGCATTGCATTACAATCCCGTTTATCAAAGACCATTACATGAATTGTATGACACCATTGCACCATATTGAATAGATATTAAGATTCAAAAATGTCAAGTCCCTCATATTAATTTGTTCTCACCTCTTTTTGGTCTTCCACTTCCACCATTGAATGAGAGAATTATGATAACTCTTCTCTCTTAACAAATTAATTGATCCAAAATTAACATGTTCAAATCATACAACCAAACACTCATGGCAATAAAATTTTTATCGCTTTCATTATTTATAATCATATCATTTCAAGTATATCTACCACATGTTCTATTTGTATGCTTGAATTCACAAGCAATATTTAAAATCATATAATATTGTTTGCTCCACTTGGTTTTAAAAAACTTATATGTAAACATGAGTGATATTTTAATCACACAATATAAGAAAAGCATTCCTTAATTCCCTCAACATGTTTGAATTAGATTATAACCATCCTATAAATTTTTTTATCTTTTTAAATTTATATTAGAAATAATAAAATCTCTCATTTTTTTTATATTTTTGTATCATATAATAGTAATCCTTAGCAATTGTACTCTTTTGGGTTTTATTAAAAATGAATTCTATGTTCAGTTAAACATAATAAAATAACCACTTTCTTAGTTCTATCAACAAAATCATCATTAAAAGTAAAAATAAGAATGCACGATTTTGAATATAGAACCAATGCAAAAATCACAATTGAGAAACCTTTAATCAACAATACTTGAATGCACATATGCATCATTACTTTTATATGCATGCTTTCACAACTTCAATATATCTAATGCTAAGCTTTTCCCTATCACAAGGCTTTCCAAAACACTATTATTGGAATTCTATCATTTCCCTTCTAGATTTCTTCATCAAACCCCTTAGTAAGTGAATAGTCAAAATAATTGATCTTCTAGACACAACCAAATTGAATCGACAATATATTAGTTTTGTGTCATAATTTAAGCTCTTTAAATGATAAACTTCACTTTTGAAAACTAACATCGTTAAAATTATAGAATCATAGCTTACCTTTTAGAAACTTTGTTCTTAATTTCTTTTCCTTTTTCTCTTTTCTAAATATATTAAGAATAATCATTGCCTTTTTTCATCTTTTTTTAATGGCCATTATCATTATACATATTATTGTAACATGTTTTACACATCTATAATAAAATCATGATCATATGGTGCTTAGTAAACTATAAGCAAACACAAGAAATACAAGCATAAATTTCAATCATCTGTTAATTTGATAGATTTCAATTCATTACTTATTATAGTTGCCAAGCATTATATAATACTAAGTATATATAGATGTATAAGCTTGCTATCTCAATTCCTCTTTTAAAGGTCTCCCATTAAAATAGATATCAAAGTATGTGCCTTTATATGATCCATATTTCCTTCATTTTAAGTATTTTACACATACTACTATATATCTTTCCTAATTTCCAAGATTATTTCTCAATTCCCTTACTTGATTAGTTAAACTCTATCCAATAATTTAACAACAATACTTCTCTCCCTCCTCTTCTCTTTAAGTTGTCAGCCACGATCAAAATGTTTTAATTTTATTCAAAACAACCTCATCATCAACGGTCATCCTCTCTTATACCAAATATCGATGCTTCATTTCCCTTCAACAATTAGACCTCTTCAGTTTAGTGACCTCTTTCCTTCGAAATTTAATAGTTCTGCAAAAAAATTAGGTTACTATCATGTCAATTTTGTCAGTACAAAAAGGTTAGGAAAAAAAAATGAGATTTTATCAAAATTAGGAAATTCTAAGATTTCTAGCTTTTTTTTAATAATTTGAACTTCAAAAGTTTAGTTGTTGATTTTGTATGATTCTTAATATTTTTAATAATTTAATCAAACCTAAAATATTTTTAAATTCTCATTAACTTTTGGTTCAATGACTATCACGCCTACCATTTTAGACAAAAACTTTTTACTATGCTTATACTTGTAAATTCTATGCCTTAGTAAAATTTCATCAATTTGTGAGTTTATGTAATATTTTTAATTATTTTAAAAACTTTTTCATGCTCATAAGTTAATCCTTATAAATCTTTGATCTTCTATTTTAATAATCAAAAGATTTTTTTGTCAACATATTATCATTATATTAAAATAATTTATTCGTTTTATTTCTTAGTTTGTCTCTTCCTTTTTAGGGGTTGCTCCTTTAGTGGTATACAACTTTTGAATAATATGAAATGAAACTTTAAAGTTTTAAAAAATTCTTTAAAATTCTAAATAATTCAAAAAAACAATAATTCAATTTTCTTTATATTTTGGATATTATGAATTTTCTCTTCTTAAGATCATAAATCAAACCTATGATAATAATTTTTTTATTAATTTAAGCGCATGATAATTTAAAATATCAAAATATTATTCAAATAATTGCCCTCACATTATGGATGTTACAATCAAAGTGAATGATAGATCATGCTCTATCTTATTTAGTAGTTTCTTACGTTTCTATTAAGTTGTTAGTTTTTGTATTTTTGTAGTGATTTTGATTTAAGAACTTACCTTTTGAAAGAATGTTAAATATTTTATATTGAGTTTGTTATAATTTTCAAAATATTCAAATGTATATTAGATTTACTGTGATTTTTAAAAATGATCATGCTAATGGTTTTTTATTTAAAAAAATGTGTTTTCAAAATCAAAAGATAGAGAAAGAAATGACATGAGCCATAACTACTTTGTGACATTTTGAGGAATGCCATTTGATTTAAATATTGCTATAGCTATTTGTTAAATGATGATTGATTTTATCTTCGAAAGTTAGAGATGTAAAAATTTAGAACATTACGTAAACAATTTTTAATAAAAATTAGATCTTTAAAGACATGTAAAAATTGTACCATGGGACTAAATATTTTGAAAGTAATTTTAGCACATTATTGAGAAAGTTTCTTAACTTCATGGTCTCAAAAAAAGGAATCTAAGTAAATCTAGACATGTTAAAGGATTTGATAAACATGGCTTCCTAAAAAGCTCATCGAGATGCTCAATATCTAGCTAAAAAAATTATCAGGTTCACCCTTTTTATTTTCAAGCATGGAGAGAAACTTCAACAATTCATCAAGCTACTCCACCATATCTTTAGACAATAGTAAGTCGAAGATTGTCTAAAGGCTTTTCTAGAGCTTAATTGATACTTATCTCAGCATCCAATCTTGAGCAATCTAGTCTTTAGGGAGTCTTTATGTATATATAATTGCTTCAAGTTTTATAATTAACTCTGCTTTAATTCAAGAGAATAATGGATTTCAACAACTAATCTATTATGTTACTCTCACTTAGAAAGATGTAGAGCTAAGATAATCTCTTATATAGCTTCTAACCCTAGCTTTACTTATGTCAACCTATCAATTATACTAATATTCACATCATAGATGTGACAACCAATAAACCTATGAGGCACATCCTTCAACCAATAGATGACATAAATAGGTTGCAAAAGTGGGTAATTAAGCATAATGAGTTTGAACTTAACTTCATTTCCAATTCATTTATGAAATCTCAAGTTCGTAAAGGTTTTTCTAATGGAGAGAAACTCTTTTGATTAAAAACCTACGACCCTTGTAAAATTTAACAACCTTTTTTGATGGAGCTTTCATGTGTGAATCTTGTAGCATTAGTTCAAACCTTTTTAGCCCTTAGTAAGTAAAGCTTAATGGTGTTATCATAATTGTTTTCATTATCACCAACAAACAGGCTAAGCATGAAGCCTTGATTGCAAGTCACTAGTTTTCTTGAGGGCTACAAATGAAGCACTTAAAAATATTTAGTAGTTTCCAACTAACTAATAAGTAGTGTCATATTAAAAAGTAAAGATTTACACTAAAATCCTAAGAATACTAGCTTGGCCTCTTCTCCAAAAGTATGATACTATAGATCTAATTTTATTCATTAAGAACAAAATCAAAAAGTGGATCTACTAGCCAATAATAGAGATTCTAGTGAAGACTTTTCTCATCTAAAGAAGTTGAGTATTGAGTTACCAATCGCCTAGTTCTTCGACCTAAAAGGCCTTCTTACTGATAAATCCCTATGACACTTATCTAAAGTTTGGGATTTTAACCCTTATAAAGTTAGATGTAAAAATGGTCAAGTGATACATTCAACAATATACTTTGGTTGATTAACAATATTATCAAAAATCCTATCTCAAGACATACATAAATGTGTCTATCTATTACATTTAAAGTTTTATATCAAGCTAATAGTTATGTTTCAAAAAATCTTAGTAACTAAGACAACCTTAGATAAGTTTGACATATTATAAAAATAATTATATTATTTTGAAACCGTAATTCTTAGATGAAATCATTTGAGAGCATAAAATATTTAGCATTTCACTAAGTGGAGAAAAAAATCAATCTTTTAAAACTTTTCCAAACATCCTTGATCATAAATTTAACATGTCACACTCCCTCTTGGTTGACTTTATAAGAGCCCACCCATTACACATGGTCTGATCTAAAATGATGAGCTAATTACACATCACTAAGATGCCTTATATCTTTTTGTAGTGCTACCACCAAGGAGAAATAAAAGTAATAATAATAATTATAATAATAATAATAATAATAATAATGACAAGCTTGGCTAACCAATTTCTCGCATAAACTCTCTTATAAATAGATAGAGGATGATCTTGAGGAGAGAGAACAAAGTTGTGATTATTTTCAATAAAAAAGACAAGAGAGAGATAGATAGAAAGAAATTTGAGAAAGGGAGAGTGCCCATGAGAGGACACTTAGGAGCTAAGATAGCTTCCACAAAGCTAATGCTAATGAGAAGATCACATCATTAAAAAATTTAAGAAAATCCAAAACTTATTTTTTTCATGATAAATGAAGATGAGGAAGATAATGATAAGGGAGGAAAGAAAGTGTTTGGAAGAAAAACATCATGACAATATTATTAATAATTTGGGTGAATTCAACTAAGTTGGTTCTTATAATATTGATATGAATAAATTATCCCAAAATAAATTATTAGCTAACTACTAAGTATTCTAGAATGTAGGTGTCACTTGTGACCCAAAGCCTACATTAGCATATAAAATTAACCAACTACTCAAGTAAACCCAAATGACCAACCAACCAAAATTGACCAATGCTTAATTTGACACCAAGTTGATCAATAAAAATTGTGACTCTTGAGATAAGTGACTAATAAAGTTTACCATTATGTTTAATAAAATACTTTCTACTCATATTTAATCATATTTGTCATACTTAGTTCTATAATTTTGTTTCATGCGCAAATTTTATGGAACATAGCTTATGTTGAAGAATCATGATGCCATTAGATGATATTATTTGAGTAAATTAAGTGCCAATCATGATAAACTCTAAATAAGTATAAAGAGTTGTAATGGAACTAAGTACATGATGAACAAAAGATATGAATATAGCATAAAATAATATGCATAAGATGTCATGAGCACATAATAATGATATGTGATGATGCATATATGATGTTGGACATATGTCAATGAATATGAGATATTAGATATTTTGTAATCGATAAAGTTGTGAGAACAAGCTAGAAAAAATTAATGAAATTATATTAAAAATATTTGCAACACTTTAATAAGAATGGTTATATTATTATACTTCTTAGTTTCATGTATTGAAAATTGAAAGATAAAATCAAAGTTTTGACTATAGTCAAGTGCAATAGACATAAAAATTAAGAAATGATACCAATTGATTGGTATTATTTTAATAAGATGAATGAGATATTTATGACAATCAAGTAAAGCAAAACTCTTTAATTAGTGCATTGATATTTATGGCAATCAAGTCAGACAAAATCTTTTTATTGGGCACTATTAATAATTTGTAACAACAAGATAATGCAAAACCATTTAGTTAAGAATCATGTATTAATATTATTTGTAACAATTGAGTAGGAAAAACCCCTCATACTAGTTATCATTCTAGGTGTATCTTAGTTGTATATATTGATTTTCACATGTAAGCTTAAAAGACATCATAAAATAAGAGTTTTCATTATAATCAAGTTTACAATTAAATGGATAGTCAGGAAGTAATAAGCCCATTAAAAAAGATCACAAAAATCCAGAATAAATTATATGAGACAATTTAATAACAAGACATTTTTATTGTGATACTTGATAACATTCTTATAGTTTATATGAAGCATGATGTCCCCATAATTGGATGGTTTTCTCTCATTCTTAATTGTTATTATCAAGTCTCAAGCACTTACTTTGCTTACATTCTCATAACATGATATTTTTTATTGTACTATTGTTATGATTATATGAATATTTTTTATTGATTTGTATGATATGTCTTCTGATGATATCTTACACATTCTTAGCTTCTCTGAATATTACATTAACATGAATCATTAAAGTTATATCAATTAAAAGATTAATTATAATATGTTTAGATAACATGGATTTTTGGCTTGAAGTTATTATTTTTGACATAATAAGTCCATGGTAGACTTGGCTCTTATTATTCAATATTTTCTAAAAAGGATAATTTAATATTTTCATATGTATATATTGAGGACACCATTGGTCCCAAAGAGTAGGGATGAAAAGTGGTGAGAAAAAGAGTTTTTAAAGAAATTTGAGTGGTTATGCATCTTTTTAATTGTAAACTCATAATTTGATCAACAAAATAATTTTTGGTCACATATATATATAATTATCTCTGGTAGAAATAAATAATTAATAATAAGAATTAAGCCCAAGTGAACAAAGAAGAGGAAAAAATGTTAAGAAACTAAGGCCATCACACCATCCTTTAGAAGTTAAAGATATGATCAAGTTGATCCATTCAAGAGAGTGTGATGGACGTGCCTCTAGCTCTAAACTTACCATGAAGATTATGTATCAAGGATTTTTTTGACCAATAATGAAAAGAATATTACTTTCTTTACCAAAAGGTGCAAAGGGCATCAAGTTCATGCTCCCCTTTCATACTAATTTTTCACAAAGAATATTATTTTTTGGTTCTTGTTAGAGTATGGTATGAATTTCCATTTTTTATTTCCAATTGCTAGAAATGGAAGGAGGTTCTTTCTCATGGTGGTTAACAACCTTTAAAAATGGATCAAAGTGAAGCCTCTTATTGGCAAGACTATTAATAAAATTTAAAGTTTTCTTTAGACAAACATTTATAATAGGTTTAATATTTCAATAGCAATTGTTACAAATGACACAATAATGTTCCAATCTAAAGAATTTCTAGATTTAGGCAAAATTTATGGTTGTGTTTTTAAGTATGCCTCAACTTCTCATCCTCTCATAGATGGACAAGCCAAAGCAATGAACAAAGACATCTTAAAAATTTTAAAGCCTCGTCTTGATGATAAAAAAGGTGGGTGGGTAGGTGAACTCCTCGACATATTGGGAGCGTATTGAACTACACATTCTACAACACGTCAAGTTTTTCTAAGGATTCAAAGCTATAATTACTATTGAGGTCAATCATTTAACAAGTTCAAAAGCTTGAACTTGAAACTAGCACATCAAAAGTTGGACCTAATCTAGGAAAAGTATCTTACAGACCATGTAAAGAAACTAAATATAAAGTAAAGCATGAAAAAATATTACATATTAAGAATTGTCCTTTCAAGGTCAAAGATTTGGTTCTTAGACAATATAACTCTTAGACAATATAAGAGCTCTGAACACTAATAAAGCCTCCATAGGCTTGCTCCAAACTAGAAAGAATTGTACTTGATCAAGGATATTCTAGGACCAAATATCTATCAACTTCATAAAGAGGAAGATGTTGAGCTCCAACAATCAAAGAGTAAGGATAACTTAAAAAGGCTCTATATATGCTAAAAGTTACACACTTTTCTTCTTGTACTAACTATCAAAGGTATTATTTGACTTTCACTAAAGTTATCAATAAAATTTCATACTTAGCATCATGATTTTACATTCTCAAGATTTTGTTAACTTAAACGAAGTCAACTCTCTTTGTTTAATTATAATATTTAGATATCTTAAGAAATAATAACATTGTACTTTAAAAGTATAGACTTATTGGAGGGCTAACTAAAAAAATTTTTATCTTAAAAGAAGTCATCTCTTGAGCTAATTCATCAATCAAAATTTATTTGATGTCCTTTATCAAATTCCAAATTACTTGGGTTTTTATTTCTTTTGGTAGAAAATCAACATAACTATTCTCACTTGACATTAACAAATCAACTATTTAAGTTAATTACATTTAGTTTGTAGTTGAATATATTTCATCCTTACAAGTCAATGTTAGTGATGATCATTCAAAAATTAATATTCTCTTAAGACATGAAAACCTCATGGCAAATCCATTTATTGTTAAGTTTCTTAACCTAACTATATCGAGTATGCATCATCATTCGAGATATGAAATTCTATCAAGAAAATATAGGTCAAATCTATGTGAGTGTACTTAAAACTTAGGCCTTGAACTTTTTTAGTCAGACCATATATCATCCAAAAGCCTAGTCTTGCACTGATATTAAGCGCAAACCTACTTCAACAAATCCTCCAGTGGGTCACAAAAACTCGAAACATGTTTAAAGGGAGATCCATATTTAGATATTATAGAGCTAGTTGACCAGTTCTTTTGATGTTTATTTAGATAGTTATATTTCATATGTTAATAACCCATGAGAATAGGCCCAATAAATGTTATTAGCATAATTAGTCCTAATCATTTCTTTATATTAAATGGTTTTTGAGTAATGCTCAAGCAATAAAAAAGCAAGTGCCTTTTCATTACTTGAAATAACCATTTCAACTTGCTTTGGTTCACATCATTTGAATTAAATTTTGATTGAGTTAGACATGTATGTGAACTTTTTATTACATGGATCTTCTTTGCCATTCCATTGTAAGCATGCTTTGAGAAGCATAAATCTTACTTTCTATTTTTATTTCCTTCATTATTGTTCCATTCTGTGAAGGTTACAAATGGCAAAAACAATTCTTCCTTTCCTTCCTAATTTCATCACTAACCCATTGTATTGAGGTTGAGAGCTTTTTCCTTTTCATATTATCTTGTTGCAAAGTGAAAATCTTACTTATAACTTCTAAATTAAGTATTTCCCCTTGATCATACCATTCACTTGGGAAAAAAAGTTTGTTTCATCTTGTTAAGTTTTGAATTGTCATTTAATCTCTCACCTTTAAACATGAAACTCACTCTTGGAGATTGTTTTCTTTTATTTATTCTTTTACCTTATGCTTTACCTTTTAGCTAAAACACCAAAACGTAGAATCTTTTCAAGTAAGATAGCTCATTACCATGACCCTGTGTTCAGCAAAAAGAAACAATAAAAAAGGCATAATAAGATAACTAATGGGACTTAACCAATTGTAGAGATAATGAAAATATCAACCTTTAAGAACTATGAAAGCTTGCATTCCAAATAGCATTAGCAGCTCGATCATCAAGCCTTACTTTTTGTCGATGAAGATCACACAGTACAAGTGACCTCCTTGCCCTTAGTTCTTCCTTTCCCTTCAAACAAGAAATCATACATTAGTTATTATAATTAACAAAACTAAGAAAAATCAGCAAAAATATAGTATATATGACATCACACACCTATAGTAATGAGAAAAAAATATTTTGAAGCTTCCAATTTTTTGCTTCACTTCTATGTTTTTTTGCTCATGTGCCAAATATAGTGCACAACATAAAAAAATGCAAATTTTTTGAGGTTTCGATCACCAACGATCTGAAGGTCCAAAAATAATTCAAGAGGCACATCCAACTCAACAATATGACTATACAAATAAGCAAAACATAATGAAAAAGCATAACCTTTCAAAACAAACAAGAAAAATCAATAACGTGCTAGAGAACTTTAATTTCTATATAATCATTGGAACAACATAACTCTTGCAATACTAAATAGTATTATGAAAAAAATTCCATTTTGGTTGTTTTAAGATCATTTGGTTTAAGCCCATAAACTTTCATAGCTTTCATTTGGGCATTTGAAGTTGGTAAAATATTTCACACAAGCCATTTCTCTTTGCTTATAGTATATACTTCAAAACCCCACTTATCCATCTCTCCTTCCCAATTCTTTTAGTTGACCTCTAGGAAACTCTATGGTCTATCTTTCCATTTATCCCAGACGCCTCCCAACCATCTATTTCTATGACTTGTCCCTCTCCATTGTCCTTAAGGTAGCCAACCCATGGCAATGTATGTCCAAAATTGTGTTAAATCTAATGCTTAGGACTTCTAAAAAGCAATGTGTTATGTTGTCAAAATATACTAAAAGATTAAGAAAGATGGTTATATCAACAATGAGTTAATTGAAAAAAAGCAAGGATTCCTACAACATCATGCATGGATACGTATAAAGAAATAATTTCAAGAAGCTAGAATTAAATCATAAATTTGACTAAGTTATTAACATCATGATTCATAAGAAGATAAACGTTACTATTGTTCAACAAACTAGGCACATTGTAAAAAAACCAAGGTATTACCAATTTTAGCATTCAAAGTTCAATACTCAAGCAAGAATTAAAATAGAAATGGGTTAGTACAATTTTGGATAAGTCTATGAAAGATAATATAATAAATGTTTATTATGAGATTAAAGAGCTTAATGAACAACACAAAATGATTGTAATAGTTTCTTATTATTACTTCGAGGAACAAAAAACATTTTCTTAATTCTACAAGAGAATCATCATGAACTCAAATAAATTTTTTATTATAATATTTCCCTCACATGCTTGAAAAGGCTAGAAAAGGGAAAAAAAAGAAGCTAGAATTGAACATATTGAAATTATGAAAAACATGTATAACAAAGCAATAATGAGTGTATAAGGAGGCTTTATATTAATAAGGTATTAGAAAAGAATAAAACAAAATTAAAATTACATATATTAAAAATAATTTTGCATGCCTGAGGAGAACATATTAAAGATTTCTTAATTATAATTGAATTTCATTATGGCTATGCTTTAAGTCCTTGGATGTTTTCGTAAACTTAATTTCAAAAATGTTTTCTACCTGTGCACCAAAAGCATCAAAAACATTTTGAAAATTTCTCATAATTCCCATTTTTTAACATAAAAAGATAATGCTTCATAAGTATTTTTACACTTCTTCTTTCATCAAACTTTCTGACAACATAAGCAATGAAAGACAGCTTCAATTTTACACTAATTTTTGATGTAATTATAAAATTCAAGATAAACCAGTAACATGCATTTTGCTAATAATTTAATACCAATTGATAAGACTAAGCAAAGTGATAAAGCAAAACTGAGACTAAGCAAATATATAAAACAAAACTAAGTATATGGATAATGACTCTGAAGTTTAAATGGTATTGCATTTTTAGTTCTTATAGTAAATATATGGAATTAATATTTAGACAAGTAATTCCAAAAACATATTGAATGTAACAGTTATCATAAACAAAAGAAACAATACAAAATTTACTTATTTTGAACCTACACTTCAAAATGATAGAGAAATTAACAAAAAATGTCACTAATATAATCCAAGCATTAAACAAATAAGATGAAAATAAAACATACTTCTAAGTGTTGTGTAATCAAAATATCACACTCAAGAATGAAGGCAAATTTATAAGATTACATGGTGTCAAATGTCAATGTGTGAGTACAAACACACAAATAGAATAATTGCTATAGAGATAAAGTTTTTAAGTTTGAAGAGTAACTTACTATAATGGAGAAAGTTGACATTCTAGTAATTGAAGACAAGCCTAAAGAAAATCAATCTAGATGGTTTGGTTATATTAAGAAGTTTACTTTGTGATTCTATAAGAGAAGTAGATTATTGAATCTTCCTATAAAAAAGGAAAAAATATAGAGCAAAAAAATGACTATTGACTATTTGAAATGGCTTTAACAACTTTGGATCCAGAAGAAAAGCAATTAATGAATAGAAACAATAGCATCTTAGAATCAATGTATCTGACCTCACTTGATGTGTTAAAGGACTATTCTTGTAATTATAATAACAGAATATGAATTCAATGTTGGCAGCCTAAACCTTTTTATTATTAGAATCTAGCAAAAGAAATATGCAGCCTCACAAGAAATAGTTAAGATTCTATATTTAAGAAATCATGGGAAAAAGTGCCTATTTTGTTCTTTGTAGAGGGAAATCAAATTTTTATCTTGATCAATAGTTAGAAAGGCCTAATCAAGTCTAACAAATCATCAACAATTATAATCTTCTCTTAAAGCTCAATGAAGCAGAAGTTTCCCATTTTCTCCAATGCCTAGTTCAAAATATAACTTTGATTAGTACAAACAAAAGATATTTCCACCCATTAAAATGCTGAACAGAAATATGTTGAATGACGGTGGCCCTCCAAATTGAAGTGTACCAAACATTGTGAGGTCACTGAGATCCTTCGTGACCATCGGATCCGATGACGAACTGAGTGCGGATTGCTCAAGGAAGAGATGTAGGGACGATTCGAAGTGGCCGTAGATAAGGAGAAGCTCTGCCTCGTATCCTTCTGGGGCCAGCTTCATCCGGGGTTGAAGCAAATGAAGGCTCCACCTATCGAATGCCTTTCCAAATGCAGACAAGGAATCCGGTAAGAGGAGGTTTGTCGCCGTTGCCATTTCTACTGATCAATTAACAAAACCCTATTTGAAAGGAAGCTCAAAAGAACCAAGCTAAGGAGCTTATGTGGTTTCGGGATGGCAAATGTTTAAATACAAAAGATAATTACTATATATTAATAATTTATTAAAGAAAAGAAGGGAGTATTGTTTTGAATTGGATCGGCGACACTAGGATTGCTCTATGTGTTAGTACTAGATTAAAATTTTTAAAATATTTTAATAAAAATAAATTTAATAATATATTTAATTAAAAGATTGGGGTATTATTACTAAATTTCAAAAACAATAATATTTTTTGTTATATTATAATTAAATTATCATCTATCAATACGCATACCTTTATTGATAATATTTATTACAATTTTAAAATGCATAAATGTGCAACACAAATTTTTGTTATCAATCTATAATATAATTATATGATAAATAATAGAGATGTAAAGTTTGAGAACCTTTATTGATAATACCAACAGCTTGAGGTTGGACAATCAAGACTTAATTGCCATCGCTTACAATGCTATCGTCCGAGGAGATAATGCACATGATTCATCCATCTTGTACCCATGTCTTCTAGTAATGTTGGCACCTAAGGAGGTAAGTGTAAAGTTTAACTATCCTTTTGACAATTTCTTGTGTGGCCACATGCAACACAACCTCCTAGGAAATAAAAGAAGAAAGATAATTCTTGGTCATTCTTTGTTGATGCACAAACTCAAATAGGAAGTGACATTTAGGGTTTAATTGAAGGCAACAAATTTTCCTACTTGAAGAACAAACATTTTTCTAAAGAGACATAGAATTTTAGTTTATTCCCTTAGTTTTTCTCGTCCTTCTTTGTGATCCTCGACTTAGGAGACCCCAAATTATTACTTAATTTTTTTATAATAGCACTAAATAAAAATCTTTACTATGTTTTTGTTGATTCCCTTGAATCTAAATTTTACATTAACATCTTTTAACATCATTTGTAAGAAACTAGATAAGTAAGCTAAAACGGAGACTAAGAATCTATGATATTGTTATTTAAAAGATAATCTCTCAACACTTTTGGTTAAGAAGCAAGAAAAGTTCCTTACATTTCCATCTCATTAGTTTGTAATCTTTCTCCTTCATCCACCAACAATCATTTCCATTTATTTTAATAACAAATAAAATATTTTACCAAATTTATTTCTTCTTATACTTTAAAGGGGCATATAAGATAATTTAATAACTCTAGTAATGGAGACAACACCAAATCCCTCTCTTCTAATCGAGAGCCCCTTGATGCTCTTAGTATCACTCTTTGACATAATCACTTTGCTTCCATTTTCACAAATCTTATACCTTATAATCCTTCACACCATCATCTTATTGACACCATAACAATGATTTATGAATCAAAGCCTACCACTGCTCCCCTAGTTAAATTTTTTTTTGCCCTTAACTTAATCTTAAATGTAACAAACATCAAATCTCAAACTATATCAAATAGAAAAATTTTATATTTAAGTCGAAAAGATTATGACAAACTATTATTAAACTTAATCAAATTAATTTCTTAAAATATATTATTTTTATATAAAAATATTAAAATATATTATTTTTATATTAAATTATTAAAATAACAATAAAGTGCTCATAATATATCATAAGTTCGAACTTAGTAAAAAATATATTATTTGAGTATATCAATAAATAGAACTCTTGGGAGTTAAACTCAATGACATTGAGTATGTAATTTTTAAAGATCTAAAAAATTTCTTATAAATTATTAAAGATACATGTATAAATGTAACTATCAAATGGACATGTAAGATAGTTTTTAAATTTTAAAAATTAGGATTTATGTTAGATATAATTAGAAGTTTATAAATTTATAAATATTAAAGTATAAAATGCATCATGTTAAATTTATAATTTTAGAAATTTTGGCTTAAATTATAACTAATTAGTGAATAATATATTTATAAATATATAAATATTAGATTTTGATGGGGTATATATGTTATTTCTTGATATAATTATAGAAAAATGCTAAACTAGATGATATATTTGTAAAGAATATAATATTTAGGTGTTTTATAAAGATGTCATATTGAAACCCATGGGAATAAGATTTTCAAATTCTCAACAGTCATGGTATGGGTAGGATAAAATATGATTTTAAGCGCCCTCACTTCCCAAGCTTAATTCAATAGTGAGATTTAAGGAGTTCAGGTCATCACGACCTTTTGTCTCAGCTTATAAATAGGTCTAGTAGGCCCAATATAGGCTAAGTTCAAGTGAACTTATGTGCTCCAATGAGCTTTTTCATACAAGAAAATTGAGAAGCAGAGTTGTGCCATTTGAGGAGAGTTCAAAAGGTTGAATCATCGATGATGTAAGTTCTATATTTTTCTGTTATGTTACTATGTTGAATTCATTGAAGAAAGAGGAGTTGTGGTATCACAATATACGATAAGCTTACGATAGAGCAATGAGAAGTTTGTCAAAAATAATTGTATTTGTCATTTTGCAAAATCACACTAATACTAAGAGCACAACTATTGTTGCATAGATGAATCACCAAACAAAATAATATAAACAGCATATTGTATCATCTATTTTAGTTGAAAGTGAATTGATAAGTCTAAATAGGTAGATCAGTACAATGTTGGTGATCGTAAGGTGCAATTTCAAGTTATATAATTTTAACAGAGTTGAAACGTATAATATGATGCATTTATCAAATTAGTATGAAAAGTGGATGATGTTAGCAGAGAGAAATAAAACCATTTAGTAAAAAAAGAATTAATCAATTGATACAATCATTAAAGAAGTCTCCATATCAATAGTGCGATTATATAGATCATAGTATAATATAAAAAATATATTAAAATATAAGGAGTCGAATTAGAACATATAATACAATATTATTATCGTAGAGTATGACAGTTTTATTAGATTTGTAGATTCGAATAAACTAATATATTAGGAAATAAGGAATCAAGCGGATCGTGTAACGCAACAATGATACCATATATGTATGATATAATATAGATTACTTAATTCTAGATAATTGTATGATACAATTTAAAGAATTGTTAAAGTATGATATAAGTAACAACTAAATGATAAAAAGTGAATTTTCATGATTTTAATTACTTATAATTAGGATGTATGTTGACCCTTACATAAATATAATATTTTAAAAAATTAAAATAAATTAAAATTCAAAAGGGAAGATAACTATCATATTTAGATAGAAAAATTGGATAACATGTTATGTAACATGATAGTGTTATTTTAGTAATATTTTTTTAATATATTTTGTATAATTTTTTAATAAATAAAATTTTTTAAAATATAAATAAATTTATAATTTGTGACCTAACATAATATTATTTTATTTTCTTTCTTTAAAATTATATATATTATTATGAAAAATACTTATATATTATAATTTAGTTTGATCTTAATGATTTTTTAAATTACTTGGTACATGACTTTATTAATTACATGATTTACATTATTTTTTTCATGTATTTGTTGCATGGAATCATAAAAAATTAAATAAAAGCAATATTAAATAAAAACACTTAAAGAATAAATAATGTATTTTAGTTTTGATAATAATAAATAGGCTGACATATATATATATATATATATATATATTTCAATTGTTTTGATTAACATATCATACGATATTATATAGATGAAAAATAAAAATAAAAAATAGCTTTTTAATGATGTTGTCCTGAATATATGCCTAGGAGATGTATCAATCTTCAAATTAGACATTTTTTGGTGTGTTATGATATTGATGACACTAAACCCAATAAATGTTATTATAAAGTATTGATCTTCATATTAAATATATGCTTAGTGTATGTGTTATGATGTCATTATTTATAATGGGTGATACTAATAAAAAAAAAATTTATCATAAGAGATTGCTACCATACTTACCATAGGGCACTAAACCTAAGGAGTTATCGTAGAGTAACAATATTTGGATTAGACATCTACCTAATATTATTTAGATATATTAAATAGATGATGATTAGAGGCTATATATTGATATAATTATTGGATCTAATGAGAATAATGATTTAAAGAATACTGAACTTGATGATTTATAAAATATTAAAAATTAGGAAGAATAGGAAAACTAGTATTTATATTTTTTGTAGTTTACTTATAGTATGCATGACATTTAGTTTGATTTCAAACTTACACAAGTGGTTTATTATCATGGTTATGATATCGATTTTATTTTATTCAACATATTTGTTTATTTTATCATTCCTTTATGTTTAGTTGTCTTATTGGATTTATCTTTTGAAATAATTAAATATCATTTGTGCTTACATCACAGATCATGCATCCATTAAATTGAGATTTGGGGATTTGAAACCAAGAGAGAATACCACACTCTTAAGATTTCAGAGTAAGCAATACTTAGTATAGAATGGGTAATTGAAAGTAAAATAAAACATCAATTTGAACTTTATATATATTGTTATACAAGTTATATCTACAATATATTATGATGATAATTTATTTGTATGATTTTATTTTAGTTAGTACTAAGGAATTTATGATATCATCATGTCTCTACATAGAATTTACTTTCCTCACTCAATATTTTATATGCATAAAAAACATGATTTTTTTATTTAATTAAGCGATTAGGTTGGCACCTAACATTAAGACAATACCAACTCTACTTTATTGAGGATTCCTTTATCACTTTGATCAGAAATCCAACAAAAAATAGGAATACAAGTATAATCTACACATTTTTTATGAGATTTCTCCTAATAAGAAGTAGATAATATCTACTCTAATTACCTAACTTTTATTTTTATTTTGTTAACTCAAACACTTGTATTTTTGTAAAGAAGTTCAAGATTATTAATTCTTTACAAGTCAATTCAAGACATATAAATGCAAGTTTTTTCACTTTTTTAAAAGATGTAACTTCCAAATGATTATAGAAGTAGCCTCCAATATCAAATTTTTCTCTTAAGTAATACAAGAGCATATTTTCTATCTTCTTTGCTAGTTGCATTAAACCTAAGTAGTTCTTTGAATCATCATTAATCTAAGATAACATTAATTTTAGCCCTTTCAAGCCTATCTGTAATTCTTCAATGATGCTGTAAGGGTGCGAATCATTAAAATTCTTGCATTACACAAGTGAGAAATCTTTAACATGGATTCTCCATTGTCCTCACAAGAAATCTTTAGAAGAATTTTGTGGCTCATTAATGAGAAAGAATTCTCCTTCGCACTTATTGGGAAGCCAAAAGGAAAAGCATATTTGCCTTAAATGTGTCTCATCCAATGGCAAAAAAGATTAAGACTTGATAACAACTTTTCTCAAAAATCTTATCCAAGTGACCACCACCCTCAAAGCTACTAAGCTCAACATGTTGACACCTCTAAATGTGCCACCTAAAGAATTATTGGCACAATAAAGAGAAAGGGCAAAATGCCTAAACTTGAGGTAAGTCTTAATGCACAAGTGAGGCAAAATAAAGTTATGTAAATTCCATGAATGAAAAGAAAATTGTTGATAATTTGCTATAATTTGCTTTATTATATATTTTCTTAATATTAGAAGAATACTTCATCATTATTTGTGATTATTTATGTTGATAATTTGCTATAATTTGAAACAAGGGAATCGGGATGAAACAAATGTGGTTGTACTCATCGCCATGAGCTTTATCTATTTAAATATTATTTTTTATAATTTTAAAAATTATTTTCTCAGGGCTTGGCATGCTCTTAGAGACATTTTGATTCATACCTAATTTGATGATTTAGGATATTACACTCATTTATCTTAATGCCTTGGAATGTAACTTTCATATATAATTTATCTTATTTCTTTTAATTTTTTAATTGGTTTGGATATATTACTATGTAAATCTTTATTGCTTTGCCTGTGATTTCTGAATCACTCTAATCTAGTTATATTACATCGGCTAAAGTTACCTCACTTATGCTTTAATAAATATTCACTTAATTTTTAAACAATAATTTTTTTGTATACATTTATATATAAAGGACTATTTTAATACTAAAACATTTGCAAATGATAACATGCTATGCTAATGCTCATATCATGATGTCATTACATAATGATAGATTGGACTTTAATAAAGCAACTCTCGTATATCATAATTAATTATTTAGTGTATCTAATGGTTTTGAGATATCGCTTCCATGGACACTCCTTTTCCTTTATCTTCTCTTCTCATTTTTTTATACAATTCATCTTATATTTTGTCGTCACTACCACTTTTTATAAAAAAAGCACTTACAAAATCTATTTCAAATAATATTTAAACAAGATTGTATACTTTAACATTTTTAGCTTTATAACATATGTTATGGTCTCTATATCACATCGTATGATCCATGGCATACATAGGCCAAATTATCAATTATATGGGAAATCTCCATTAAACCTTCTTCTAAACCCATCATATTCATTTGATCAGCTCATCATACTTGTACGATGTTAACGATCACTTCTCAAAGAAAAGATTAAATAAGGCAATTGTTGTTATGTCTTTCCTAAATCAATTGCATTTGTCTAGTTAATTTAGTGCACTAGAACAATGATCAACTAACTGAGCCATTTACACAAAGCCAAAGCCCCATCACTGGTCAGGTTTTATAGATTGTACCAAATGATTTGGTTGATTTGTTTGGTTGAATCATAACAACTAAAAAAACAAACTCAACCATAAATCCATCAAAATCACACAAGATCCACTTCCAAAACACACCAAATAACAAATATATGATTTATGAAGATGAACTCAATTAGAAACTTACCTTAAGATGTGATTCCAATAAAGTGAGGTAAAAAATTTTGTTCCTTCATTTTGATTTTTTTCTTTTTCTCTATGTTTTCTTTGAATTCCTACAAGATCTCAAGCAAAATCTCCTTTTACACTCTCCCTAAGCTCTTTCTCTTCATGCTTCATTTATGCACAACTGAAGTTTGACAAAATGCTCGAGACAACAGAGCGCATCCTATTATTTAATTAGAGGATTATTTAATCATTTAATCTAATTTATTGTATTTTAATATTTTTAAAATTTTAAATATTTATACAAATTATAAATAGTTTTTGAAAAATATAAATCGTATATATACAGATTTCTTAAATTGAAACCTTCATCATAATATACTCAGATTTTGTATTCTATCATTACTGTCTTTGCATGCTTATCAAAAAGCTTATTAATTCAATAAATTCTCAAGTTTCAAATATGACATACACAAACTAAAAAATTTAAACTTATTTAGAAGGAATTTTTAAGTTAATAAAAAAGACTATTACCTATGCACTTTGTTATTAAAAAGAGAGATTGCATGAGCTTTGGTCATAACTCCTAATTAGTTGTAGAGAAGAAAAGAAAATGAATTAAAGGATCACTTTGGGAAAAATCTAATTAAAAGAAATAAGGTATGTTTTCCCCATGATTTACAAATTTTGAAGAGATCTAGTTAAGATCTAAGCTGAAAGTATAAGTATTTTCATGCAAGCTATAAATGTTTTCTTTTTTCTTGCTATGGAGACATGTATGAAAGATTTGTAAAGAGAACTATGCCTTATGTGCATGAAATCATGACTGTAGAAGGGAATTTGGCGATTTAAAGAAAATACAAAAAATAAACAAAGTCTTCGCTATATATTCAATGGGACCATCAAATAAACCAACAAATGATTGAAATATCTAATAAAAAATATCAAACAATCTAATAATTTTTCAACATTTGTGTTCTGAGTCTTTCTCGAATGCTCGATAGACAATCCAATAATCTTTCAATGAGCATTTAATGATCTTACATGCGGATTGAATAGTATGACTTGGACATATGAGGAATTAACACAAGTCAAATAGAGAAGTTGGAAAAATCTATCATCCATTAGACATACATTGAACAATTAAATGAATTAAGTCAAATGATCTAATAGGTTGCAGATGATCCAATCGAACAAGTAAACTTTAATATGATGGATCTATTAGGACTCAAATTATGGAATTAACTATAATAATATAATATTTTAATAGTATGAGTATTATTTAATAAATTTTTATTATGATTAATCTCATTATCTGCAATATAAATTAATTAAGTGCATTTATTTTATGGGGAAACAAACATTAAAGAGAAAGGAGATACATTATTTCATTAAAAGTCAAAAATTCTATTAAAAAATAATTTTATAAAGTTTATAACTTTTAATGATTTATTACTACTTTATAAAATATTATAAATTTTTAGAAGATGGGATACGAGTCCTACGGAGGAAGAAGAAGAATATTAAATAAGGAATATCAAATTTTTAAGAATTCATTATTCTAATATCATAAAATTTGGGATTAAATTGGACACAAAATAAATGATTAAAATTATAGAAAAATATTGCTTTAAATATTTTTGTGAGAAAAATTTTAAAATAAATGATGATCTTAAAAAAATAAAAAATATAAAAAATTATCCTTTTTTTAGAAAAGAAATTCTTTTTTATTAAAAATTTATTTAAATATTAAACAATATTAAAAAAAAGTTAGAAAAAATAATGTGTAGGATAGTTTTATGAGTTTTACAATTTGTTAAAAAAATTTGGACATCATTTGCATGAAAAGATTTAAGAAAACTAGATTTTGTTTAAAATTTTGATTAAAATATAGTATTTTCTCATTTCGAAAAATCCAATTTATTTTAAAATTAATTAGTGTTCAAATACTTGTGAAATAGCCACTTTGAATATGTTAAGAAAATTTAAATAAATGTTGAGTATAGTATAATCTTCATTTTGTTGATGTTTAGTGTATTTAAGTGGAGTAAATGGACTATTTTGTCGATTTAGAAAATCATAGACATAAAATGATTTTGATGGCAAATGATCCAAATTAAAACTTTAAAATATGAGATTTTATTGTGAAAGTAAGTTTTAAAAATTGCAATAAAGATTAAAAAATTTTGTTTTGTTAATATTAGTTAATATTAGGTCGACCCGCCCAATCCTACAGTGAAAAATCCCGAAACTAAAGTGGTTTTATAGTGTTTTGTGAGAATTTTTGTGCCAAAATTTTGAATATAAGTGTACCAAAATAATTTTATATTATGATAGTGTTACAAGTGTCCTAAATGACTATGAAAAGAAATTTGTGAAAAATAATTCTTAAATAATTTTAAAAAATCAAATACCAATGTCTATACTTTTCATCAATAATGCTTAGCCCAAAGTTATGATAGTTATTTACCATTTATTTTGCATGAATATGCAAAGTTATCATGTTAGGTTACAATTTGCTTGATCATCATATGCTTGATGATTAACATGAGGCATGTCTTTTTAAAATTAGACTAGCCTTCCATGAGAAATCCTTTCATGAGAACAAGGTTAAAAGGTGTAAGATTTCTAGAAATCAAGTGTTAGAGAAATAGCTCTCAAGGTGTTGGGCCACACGGATCACTCTCGATGTCCAAATTGATTATTATTCATAAAGCATGATTGGTATTATCATTCTCAAGTTGAATAGGATAATGCATAGTTCAGAAAAGGACAAAATATTAATGAAATTTGAAAATTTATCATGTGCAAAGGGTCTTGTTCTTTGGTTATAATTAACTTGCCACTCCATTATGGTTTAGTTTATGTACCATTTGGGTGCTGTGGGCAATTTTGCTAAACATAATTTTTTCTCTTTTAGGGAATTTCTCTTTGCTTATCCCTCTTTGTTCTGACCTAAGTCTTACATTTGAACTTGAAGGAGCTTTCTTTTTGTAATAACTATAAATTACTTCTTTATGGTTTTTTAGCTAAAGGGAAGTAAATAATTTGTACTTTCTAACATTGCATGTTGGAATTAGTGAGTAGATAGAAGATGAGAACTACAGATCAAAAAGTTGTGCTTATTGATGATCTTGTTTTTAATGTTTCAACGATGTAAGTGATCACTAATTCTATCCCTCCACCTCTTAAGAATGATCCTACATTTGAGCCATTCTTTCACGTCGTTTAGTAACATTTGGAAATATTTTTGTGAAGGTCTTTTCTATCCATTTGAAATTCTTGTTGCACTAAAGTCTACGATTCTAACTCAAGTTTCAATTGTCTTAAATGAGCTTGATCATTTTCTTATGATGAACTATCCTTTTTCAACTAATTCATCTCCCTTTATTTCTCTGCTAGTTAATTAATTTCTGCAAGTGAGATACCTTTTGTTTGTGCCACTTCTTAATTTGCTTTTTACCTTAGTGGTCCTTGGATGTATTCATTTAGCAAAGAGTGTGGCATGGTGTATGATGCATCTTAGCTATTCTTCTTACATTGGCTATGTAATTGCCCCTCCTTTAATGGTGATTTTTTAAATTTTCCCTTCTAAATTTCAAATTCATACTTTCTGTTATGACAAATCATACCTATAAATTTTTCTATGTGAATTCGAGACACTTACGTCTTTTTTTCTTGCTTTCTGGTGCAATTAAGTGAACAATTTTCTCCATCTTGCTTCATGGATGCAACATCGAAGTGGCTTTACAAGGTATCTCATTATTTCAAATTTCATGTTTTTGAAGAGGATCTTTGCTTCTTCCTTTGCTAGTTATGCCAAGCCAAAAACTTTTGGTTGAATGTTTGCCAGATATTAGTCAAAATTAAAAAGGAAGCCCCAAATTTTACCTCCAATGTTTCCAAGAAAGCCTAAGTGAGGTGGTGCTAGAAGAAACCCAGGTGACTCAAGCATCCTTAGTATTTTTTCTTTGGGCCAATGAATTTAAGAAGCCAATGCTTTGTTTACCATCTCATATCTTGCTAAAAACCTTTTATTTCTCTTAGTTAATGAAGAAGACTTATCTATTTCCAACACATTTGGAAGCAAGAGAAGGCTTAAAGAAATTCCCAATGAGCACACCTCAACAATGAAGAAATCTAAATATTTTCATTAAGGGAGTAATTGATAACATTATTATCATCCATCTTAGACCATTAGTTACCTCTTCAAGAGTTTGAGAATACTCCATTGAATGTATCTCTCAAGTAAATTCTTATTGCCACATTACCTTTGGTTACCATCCATGAAGTCTTTGATTACAAAAATTGTTTAAGAAAGTTAGCTACAATAATATTAGGGTAAGAAGGGAGAAAGAGAGACATAAAGTAGCTCTCTTAGGTCCTTGTTGGATGGTTAATTGGCTTTATTTAAGAAGAAGCAAGGCTTGAGCAAGGGTTTGTAGAGAGAGGATGATGAAAGTGAGGGTTTTGAGAGTGAAAGGGAGGAAATAAGAGAAGAGGTTGTGATTTAATTTTAGGTGAGGCAAACTTGAGAAAGGGTAAGCATGTGATAATTTAGGAGGTTTTGGAGTGAGGTATTTGGCAAAAGTTTAAGCATGGATGAAAGGGAGAGGGTTTTGAGGTTTAAGATGGTTTTTAGGTTTATTGAGTTTGCTTATACTAAAAAGGAATAAAAAAGAAAAAAAAGAGAGGAAGAAGGAGGTCATTAAGGGTTTCAAGATGTTGGATTGATATTCAAGTCTAGTCAAACATAAGCCCTCAAGCTATGCAAGAGTTATCACCAAAAACAATTATCTAAAAGTTTCATTTATCTTATATTTTTTTAATACAAGAGTTCTTGAAAAAGAATAAAAATGGAAAGAAATGTTCATGGTAATAAAAATCTTAATTAAACTCTTCTTAATTTTAAAAAACTTTTTTTAGGAAAGAAAGCATGAAGAAATAATGAGAGATCACAATGAAATAAAAAAAGATAATGCTATTCTAAACCTTGGCACTTTTTATATAATTCGTTTAAAGGAATTCATCCAAAAGGGAGCTTAACTAGCCAAAGAAATTATCAAAGAGATTGAAAATCCATGAAAAGCTCCCAACCATGCCTCCTGTTGTCTTAATATATGGAAAGTTGTCCAATGTGGTGTTAAGTGAAGGAACCAAGAAAATTTTAATTGAACTATGATGTACTATAATAAACTATGATAAAGCACTCATAAATCATGAAGAGCTATCATATGAAATGAATGAAGTTATGTGTCATCATCTACAAAGGTTGTAAAGCAAGGTTTGATATGAGTAGCTTTGTGATTGGTTTATGCTTTATGTAGTTTCTATGGATTAAAGGAGGTTCAAACTCCACATTTAGTGTTGCATCACCTTGAAGGAAAGCTATTTAAGACCTATCGAGACTTTTCATCTCTATTTAGGGCTGTGGAGACAAGTCTAAGTACATGTTAGTATTATTTTGGTGATCATTGGAGGGAATCAAGCATGCCCATATAAATTAATTCTAAAATCTTTTAAGGCAAACACTTTGTCAAATGTAATAATGAGAATATTTAATTTGCTTCCAATCTCTTTTGAGCCAAAGCATCTTTGTTATTTAGAATTTCTTAAAACCACCATCATGTTCACATGTCTTTTGGCAAACATTGATGTGTGTTTGGTGTTGTGGATATCGTAGTTGTTGATTCTTTATTTAGGAATGCCTTCAATAAGATGGGCATTTGTTTAAGTCGTGTTCTACCCTATGTGTGTTCTCCAATCAACTTCTTGGGAGAATAAACTAAGCTTAAAGTTAGGTTTCTTTTTTCGCATATTGGAATGAAATATAAGTAGTCATGTAGATGGAAAATTTTATGAACAGGACAATATCATTATTTGTAATTTTTGATTTACCTACAATAAATAAATTTCACATTATGGCTTCAACACCTTCTTTGTATAAATTTTGCAACCTAGTTTTATTATGTCGAGATATTATTTCATTTGATTATCCGATTCAGTGCAAAGAGGGTTTTATTCTCAAAAACATTTTAGACATTTTAAGGCAAAATTATCACATAAATCTCCAAATCATTTTCTTTATAGTCAATGTGGGATTATTTATTTTTATACCCTTCAAACTAAAATCCTACAAAAAATTACTCTTTGTTAAGTAATTTCAATATTTGTCATCAACCATCAGGTACTCCTCACACTTTTTGATCCCATGTGTTCAAATAAAGTCTTATGCCATTAGGTTTCGCATGTTTAAGGGGAACTACTTCAATTGAAGAGTTGCTACCTGAGTACAATGATGGGAAGTCGTGGCATTTCGTGAATTTATTGAACGTCTTGGTTCTTATTCATAGATATTTTTTTCTTTTCTTCTTGATCTTTTAGTTCCTTCCAAAGCATACGTATATTTGTTAACTTCAAAGGAGAGCAAAGGGTTTGAACTAATAGCAAAGAGAGACCATTCTCTCACTTCTAGCTGAGCACAATGATATTTTTGCATTGTCATTTTTTGATATGGTTGGTGTTACATGAGTTATGTTTTACCAACATCTTATTGTTAACTTTGAATGCTTAAGAATATGATAGAAGAAGACACACTTAGCTAAGAAAAACAAGCCCTAACTAAAGAGAACTAGCTTATATTCCTAAGGTTTGATTCATTGTTGTTGTGCAATACCTCAAGTGGTTGGAAAAGCTTTTGCTTGTCAAGAAAAGTAATGACAAATGATATATTTGTGTTGACTCTTTGTTTTATCTTATTTGGCTTGACCAAATTTTTTTCTTTTGTCAAGATTTGATGATTCAATGAGCTTGATTACAACTTTTAATCATTTAAATTTTTTTAAATGCCTTCTTTGGATGATAATAGATCAAGATTTTCGAGTTAGACAATGAAAAACTTCATCTATCATCAATTTTAAATATGTTGCTAAAAGGCCATGTCATATGTTTCAAAAACTGAGATGTCAACATATCAATACATGGCTAATCTAGTTTTTAGCCATCAATGAGGAATGAATCTTGATGCATATGTTGAGAAGTTTTTAGTCAAAAGCAATCATTCTTCGCCTATGTTGAGGATCCTAAGAAGAACTTTCAAGAATTATGAAAATTTGGGTTGTATGTCAATCCACTCGAGTGCAATTTTGGCATTATATCAAGCATGTTTAAAGAAAGGAAGTGAAGCTAACCCTGATGGCTTTTGAGACTTTTTGAAAATGCATTCACCAAAGAAATTTTGAGACCTATATAAGTTAGATGGTCATATTGCTACGTTGTGTAGAATCATATCTTGCTATGAAGTCGAGGTTTAAACATTTTCAAGCCATTGAGAGGCAAAATCAGATTGTAGCTTATAAAAAAATATGAGAATGCGATGGAATTAAGAAGCTCGTCTGTTATGTCTTTCATGTTCTTAAAAATTTGGAATAATGTTATCCAACCTCTCAAGGTATTTGATATTATTAAATCCATTTATTTTGTGGATTATTGAAGCAGTTCTTTTGGTTATAACCCAGCCATGAGTTTTTTTAACAAGAATTGTTCTGGCCAACAATGCAAAAGAATGTTGCACAATATGTTCACATTGTAAAAATTGTCATTTTAATAGAATTTGCCTTAATGAGTAATAGGATCAATGAAAGCCATTAATGTATTATGGCATTTCCTAGTTTGTGAACAAATTTTCCTTGGGCAAATATTGGTATTTTGTTGTGATAGTTGATTGCTTCACAAAATAGATTGAAGTAAAATCCTTGGTTAAAAGAGCACAACTAAATGAACTTTAGAATGTTTGTGTAATGTAATGCAAGCTCTTGAAATAACATAGCAAATTAGATTTTAGTCCATATACATTTTCTATGAAGTTCTAAAGTTCTTTGACGTACTTCTTGGACACATGATTATCATAGTAGAAAAACATTTTATGTCTTCACTTTAGAGTATTCTTATCTACTCCACAATAAGTGATCTATGAGTCGACCTCTCTTATCATAATTTATAGAATATACTAAATAGATAAATTAGATTACAAAATAAATATTTAAAGTGTTTGTTATTATCAAAATAAGACACTATTTTTAGTGTCATGGAATTCAATACTACCTTGTCATGTTAATGGGTTTTCTAATGACTTAATTGTCCATAAATATATTCTTGGCATTTAGCATATGGAGTTGAGAGGAGGGAGGTGAGAGAGAGAGAAACGAGAATATTTAATTTGCTATATTTGATTTTCTCTCTTATTGTCATTTTTTCTTTGTTTATCTCTTTATTATTTCAAGTTCAAATCATGAACTTGGAAGAGCTTCCTTTTTGTAGTACTCCACTACACATAGTAATTCAACTCAAATTCTCTATTGTTTCTTAAAATCTATTGTTAGCCTCAATACTTTACATTAAGGATGGTTATATAGATGGTCAAGACAGTGATTTTAAAAGTTGTTTGAGTATAACTATTTAAATCAAATGAAGCTTTATAAATAGGTATTTTGTATTTCTAAAACAATTAAAATTTTTTAATTTTAAAGAAGCTACTATAACTTTTGATAAAAATGCATTAGATATCATTCGATGCTTTAGCAAGATCATAACATTCATGTAATTGATCAAGACAATGATTTTTAAAATTGTTTGAGTATAAGTGCTTAAATCAAATGAAGCTTTATGAGAAGGTATTTTGTATTTCTAAAACCATATAAATTTTTTAATTTTAAAGAAGGTACTATAACTTTTAATAAAATGAATTAGATATCATCCAATGCTCTAGCAAGATTAAAAAATTCATATAATGATCAATTTTTATTGCCAACTTATTTCATGTTATAGATCAAAATAAAAACTGTTATTCGGTTGAATGGGTTTTTTTGCATGTTTCTTGATTTTTGATCTTAATTATACTTTTGTTGTTTGTATTTATTGTTTTTTTGAAGCGTGTTGGGGTGGGTTGGCCATCGCTTGAAAGGAACAGAAGTATGATTGGTACAAATAGCTTGTTGAGCATGTCCAGTATATTGGTTTATTTTACACTGTTAAAATGCGGAAATGGCAAAAAATGGATTAACCAAAGTTGCTAAGCCAAGGAGTCGTGATTTAGTAGTTTTTTGATTTTATCTAACAAACATTTTAATTTAGAGTAAATGAATCTAGAAGTTTAACCTATAGTTGGGATAAACTTTTCAGTTATTTTGTTTTTGATGTGTTTCATTTTCTTCATTCATTTTTTTTTAAAAAAATTTTTCATATCTTATTCCTATAGCAGACATGAATCTGGAAATAAAAACATTAAATGACCATGCTCACATCGTTAGGTCAGCACGATTGAATTGGATGATCCAACCTGTTCTTGAGCTAGTTGAATGCCCAGTTTGGTCTTCAACATAAATTCTCTATCTTGGAGAAAATGCATATAACAAGCTTCAGCTCTCATTCATTATTCTTAACTCCTTGTTTAACTATCTCTTCTTTAAAAAGGTTTGTATCTTTGCTTATGGACAAAGTGGTTCTGGTAAAACATATACCATGATGGGCAAGCCCGAAGCACCTGACCAGAAAAGATTAATACCACGTTCCTTGGAGCAGATCTTTGAGAATAGCCAATCACTACAATGCCGAGGTTGGACTTACAAAATACAGGTGTGAATGTCAATTTACATGAAAACGTAAATTGTGCTCAATCTTTCATACTTTCAAACCATGCTTTTCATCTTTTACAGGCATCAACGATAAAGATCTATAATGAAACAATTCATGATTTGTTATCACCCAATCGTAGCACAAGTAGTTGTCTAACTCTTCTTAACAAGAAATATACCATCAAGCACGATTCAGCTGGTAATACACATGTGCCAGACCTTACTGTTGTCAATGTGTGTAGCATAAAGGAAATTTCCTTTCTGCTTGATCAAGCTGCAAGGAGCAGGTAATTGAAATCAGCATAGACATAGTAAATTGGAGCATGCTTTCATCTTTTATTCACTTGCTTCTGGTGGCCAATAGAATACATCATGTGTCTTCAGTTTCCCAAATGTTCCATATTCGTGGGTACCAAGCTTTGTTTTGCTTGCATGCATGCATTCATCTTCTGTCTTCTTGTTTCTGGTGGCTAACTGAACACGACATGTGTATGCTTTCATTTCATGTTCCATATTCGAGGGTACCAAGCTGTGTTTTGCTTGCATGTTTTTAAACATACGATTCTGTATGAGCATTTTTCACTTCTGGATCATTCTTCTCTTTCCCAACCTGACTAGCCACAAGACTATCATTACAAGAGATTGGAACTATTGATTCAAGTTTTACTTTGTTCATCAGGTCTGTTGGCATGACTCAGATAAATGAACAATCATCAAGAAGCCATTTTGTTTTCTCCTTAAGAATATCTAGGGTGAATGTTGTGGTGGCTATTCCTTATTCGTTTGAGCCATTGAGCTTGTTACCTAAGATATTTGTTGACCTGATTCTTTCATTGTAGACCACAGAACAACAGGTTCAAGGTGTTTTGAACATGATAGATCTTGCTGGAAGCGAGCATCTTGCTAAACGTGGCTTGATTGGAGATCATCTAAAGGAAAACCAGGCAAGAATTGCTTCTCATTTATGCTAAAAATTCTTGTTTTAGATGCATATGTAGGAATTAGTTCTATCCTTGAAACAAGAAATTAACAAAAGCTAGTCTTCACTGAGAGATGTTATATTTGCAATTGCCAAGAAGAAGGATCATGTTCCTTACAGAATCCCAAAATTGACATACCTTTGATAGGTACATGGAAAATGGATTTCTGGGATGTTTATTATATTGCAGTGTGTACAAATTCATTACATAAGTTTTAAAAACGTTCTGAAAAAATCAGTTTGTTTACTAAAAAAAATCAATTTTCAACTTTTACCATCTTCATTCTCATCATACTCTACAATCTCTTGGTGTTTAAAGCCTTATCTTGCAGGTGATTCAAAAACTTTGATGTTTGTTAACATCTCTCCAGAGGTTTCATCAGCCAGTGAATCGACATGTTCACTCTGATTTACTGCTCTTATCAATGCCTGTGAGATGGTTCCTCGCCGTCAAACCCAGATGTGACCACTGGATTCCCGTTAGAACAATGGTTGAGTGATTAAAGTACAATTGTCCACAAGGGTTTCTAAAACAACAACTAAAGCAATGCATTTTTTGTTGCCCCAATCTATTAAAACAATTTGGTTGAGTCATTAAAGTACATTTATCCACGAGGGTTTCTAAAACAGCAACTGAGTGCGTTTTTTGTTGCCCCAAGCCATTAAAACAATTTGGTTGAGTGAGTAAAAAGTACATTTGTCCACAAGGGTTTCTAAAATAGCAGCTAAAGCAATGCTTTTTTTGTTGGCCCAAGCCATAAAAACAATTTGGTTGAGTGATTAAAGTACATTTGTCCACAAGGGTTTCTAAAACAACAATTGAAGCAACATAATTTTTGTTGGCCCAAGCCATTAAAACAATTTGGTTGAGTGATTAAAGTACATTTGTCCACAAGTGTTTATAAAACAGCAATTGAAGAATTCATTTTTTGTTGCCCCAAGCCATTAAAACAATTTGGTGTTGGCAGAATGTATCTTGTAGATGTTGGATTTGATCATTGCTTCCGCTTTCGTTGCCATAATATTCATGTCAGATGTAATAATTTTTCAACATCTAATTAATCTACTGCTTTGTGATCTTCGTGTATGGTATTGGGCGATGAACTATCATCCTTTTCATCACCCATTGTTCTGAAAGCTAAGCCTTGATCTTCTTTTACTAAATAGGTGTTGAAGTTGTGCATAGTATTATATTTTATGCCTTTGATATTTTTCTGTACCCTTGGCAAAGGGAAACCATTGTTAATCTAAGTTGTGCCCTTATAAATAGTATGTTATTAAAAAATATGACCTAGTGAGGTTGTTTTAATTTTTAAAGTGCTTATATTAATTAGATGGTCGAGTTGTAATTATCTAGAGTCCTTTATGCCCTAAAATTGCAAGAATTGGCATGTTCTTGCTTGTATTGCCAATATATTTTTCTATATGTTGCTAGAATTTTATTATTATCCCTAATAACAGCCAAAAAATGAAGCTTTCAACTCAAATCGGGAACATAATTCCGTGTTATAATATGATTATGATCAATCTTAGCTACGGTATATGCACGTGTATGAGGACGCATACATTGACATATGCATACTAGTATTTTTGAGAATGTACTTTATAGTGATACATTCTATAATATATTTTGTTTTATCTACAGTGCTTGTATGGATCAAAATATCAGGTATCAGGTTACCATAGTGCAAGAACTTAATTTTAAAAGAAAAGGACAACATGAGTCCTATTATTTAGTCACAAAACATGCTCTTAGTGTGACAATTTTTATTCATAAAAAACCTTCCTATTTTCTTAATTGAGAAAGTGGCCAAATTGGAAAACCATTGTCATGATTTAACTTAATTTGCTATAAACTTTGATGCCTTAAAAAATATATATGTTCCTAAACATTAATTATAGCTTCTAGTGACAAGTAAGCATTACATTGACTTAAAATTAGCCATAATAAAAAATAATAGGAGAGTTAAAAAATACTTTTGAATAACAAGTTTTGGACCAATGGGTATATTTATGATAGCATGCATTGGCTAAGTAACAAAAGAAGGAATTTTTAGGAATATAAAGACGCAGTATATGCCATGCACAAGTATCAGTAATAGAGATGAAATGTTCAACTCTACTAACAAATTAATTCAACTTATTTTTTGGACCAATGTTTCCAATAAAACCAAGAGAATTACTAAAATAACCTAAAATCATTCAACTTATTTGCCAAATAAGTATAGCATTTATCTACATTGCTTCAAAGCCAATGATTCTTAATACTTCGATTTTGATGTGACCAATAAAGTGAGAAATATTATAAGTATGCTTTCATCTTTTTCTCTTAATAAGTTTAGAAACTAATGATTTAGCCTTGATATTCAAAAGAAACAAAGAGAACGTTAGCACCATTTATATTTTTTAAAAGAATTTGAGGAATTTGCCCCTATTTGAACTTGAACCTTTAGTTCATACCAGACTCATTAGCACATAAATTACATACCTGGAAATTTTTATTAAAACACAATCTAGATATAGATATGGAATGGAAAGGGGAAAAGGGCATATTTTATTCAGATTCATACTAAGAGGAGCTCATTTGTCACATCAAAAGCATAACATTCACTAGTTTGTGAGTGTACGTAGTACAACTATATTCGTAAATTTTTGTTTTTGATATTTTAGAAGAAATTTCTCTTTGAAAAATATTGATCATGAAATGAATTCTATACTAACAATTGTCTTGAGATGTACATTACAAAAAAAGGTAATATTTGGAATATCATTAAGTGGATGGGTATTTTAGTATTTAATAAAGAGCATACTTCAAAGCTTAAATTAAAATAATTTAGAGATTGAAATATATAAGGATGTCACAAGAGACGTTAAAGATTCAAATGAAAAATGTAGAAAACAAAAGTGATAATAAATTAAACATATAAATTTATTAGTAATATATTGGATAATTTATTTTGCTAAACAAACCTTAAATTATTGATCCATTTATTCATTAGATGAAGAAGGTAGTGCTTCAAAAATTTTGGAATGTGAAGACTAAGATGCATATAGAGGGGTTGATCCATTTATTCTTTAGATGAAGAAGGTAGTGTTTAAAAAATTTTTGGAATGTGAGGACTAAGATGCATATAGTGGGGCAGACTTTGTTAGTGATGGCATGGTTATGGTTGCAAATCTTATGGTCTACTAATGGTGAAGTAGTTTAAAAAAATTGAGGATAACAAACGGATGATAGAATGGAAAAAAGCCTGAAACTTTATAGCATGGACAAATGCTTGATTGACATCATTTGAGAGATGTTGGCACAATGCTGGTTGGCCCCTATTGAATATTAAACAATTTAATGAAAAATAAGTTTGAAGAGTGCTGTTAAGTGTTGTTGAAATGCTGTGTTTAATGATTTGTTGTTTAGAAATACTTATTTTGAATTTGCCCAAAACACCTTTGCTTATTAGTTTAAAAAATAGAAAACTTTGACTTACTTTGTGAGAATAAAAGATCTTCGTAAACTATTAAAATAATAAAATAAAAAAAGATAGTGATATCCCCCCTAATTTATAAATAAATATAGTTAAGTTATTTAACATGGCTTAAAATAAGGTATTTTTGTGATTGAAAGTACAAAATTTAAGCAATCAAACCAACCCTCGATCTTATACTATCATGTGGAGTATTATTGTTTATAAACTCATTAGTTATGGATGGATAATGCATGAAAACATGATTCCATATTTCCTGGAAATAATTGTTTATGACATTATGCATATACTTAAAATAAATGTAACAATATTGTAATATCCATGTAATGATTGATTATCCTCAACTTTATCAAATTATTATATGAATATATTTACATAAATATTTGTTTATGTTTTTTTTGAAAAATTAAATCATCAAGATTTGATTCCAACTCTATAAACTGTATAGATAAATATCTTCCATTTGATGGTTGTAAAAACCATAAAAATAACTTTTCGCTATTTTTAGAAACAAAATTTCATTCTATCATATCTATTATAACATGTGGTAGTTAAGTAGATTTGTCCTGAACTAAAAATTCACATTCGAAAGAAAAGGAGAAATTATAAGATTAAGGCATAACATGCAAAAACACTATGCGTGAACTTATAATGGATTTTTAAGAAGAATTAATCAATATTTCAAGACAATCATCACAGGAAAGCATAAGATAGTATAGTGTAACAAAATTCTCACATACTAATTTGCTTCCATCAAAGCAAGAATTCCTTTACAACTTCCATAACATGAACATAAATAAGCAATGCAACTAAATGTTATGACATGAAACTTGATAAGAATACAATTACATTAGAGAAGCCAAATAGGCGCCAAACATAAAACGTTGGTGGAAAAAAGTCAAGTTAACAGATACCTTTTCATGGTCTACTAGTTGACCAGGGCGACGAATGTACAGGGGAGGCCCCCTTATTTGCGGTGGAGGGATGGGCCTCACTTGCCTATTTTGTAATTCAGTAACTCCCTCTATTTTCTGATACTTAATCTCAAAAAATAAACTATATATTATGTAGATGGCAAATGAAGGATTTGTATTACTACTTGAGAAAAAAAGACCTAAAAAACTATATATGAGAAGATTCACAGCATGCTTACAGAAGACAGCAAATTCCAAAACAACTTGAGAAGGCATTAACATAAAGTCTAATTAGTTGATTGTAACTGTTAAACATTTTTCAAAAGCGAAAAACCTTTCTTATATTTTTTGTTTGATTGGGTGAATTTACAATTACATGTGAATTTTAGGTTCCACAAAACTTTTGCTTCTTGCAAACAAAATTGTGAAAACCAAGTCAAAGAATAACTACACCCAACAAAGAAAACATAAATTGAACTTAAAATGTCATCATTTATAATTCCATGATTTAAATATTCATAAAATGTTAAATTGTATCCAACAAAATGAAACGTAAATAGTGGAATCATGATATAAACATTGAAATATGGAAAGCAAACTATGTTTGTTATGACCATGGGCAACTCCCCCAAACTCTTAAAAGGCTAGCACTATCATGGGAAAACATCCTATTCAAACAGTTGGCCACTCTAATAAGAGCATCAAGAATTCTTTTAGCTAAGCTAGCTCCAAAAAACCCTTTAACAGAAACAGGGAAAAAAGGTCAATCCTACATTTTCACCCCTCTTTTCTATTCTAGATTATCGTCAATCCTCACATGTATGCTGATAAAACCATTCACATCAGCAAATTCCCTAAAAGTTGTGGCTGGATGGACAAGAATATTAAATAGTGTCTCATCGACTAGTCTCACACTGACATTTATTTTAGTGTACAAGTTAAATTGTTACAAATATAATCAAATAATATGGCCTCAGTAAGATAGCAATGCTTCCATTTTTCAACTCAAAGCTTGAATTGAAGTCAATGTTACCACTGATTGCCAAAAAGATGGCCAAAAATGGCAAATGGATAGAGCTTTATGTTTAGTCAAGATGAAACAAAACACGGCTAATAATATATTCTTTTATATTTCAATTTTCATCAAAGGAGGAGACAGAAAAAAAGAGGTTGTTGAACATTAGATGAACAAAATAAGCTATTGCTTATCTAATGGCTCACAAACGTTTTACCAACTTTTCAATAGGAATTGAAAAAGAAAAATATTAATAACTACAACAGCCATGAAACCTGACCAACATTCCAACTTGCCTATGAGAATGCCTAAAATAAGCATCAAATTATAAGTAACCATCATTATCATCTCTGAGAGAGCTTTGATATTAATAGATCTTGTTCAAGGTCATCATCATCATTAAATGAATCAAAAAAACAAAAATAGGTATAAGGGTATAAGCATTTAAAATATGTTATATTTGTTAAAAAAATATGTATGAAGGAACATTAAATAAAGACATTTTAGCACCCAATCCCACATTAAATTAAATCATAATACAAGCTAAAAGCCATGGATGGAGCTATTAGTTCCATGAACATTGTGATTGTGAAGAATAAGATTTATGCCCTCAAAATATTCATTTTAAACTTTACAAATTGCAAGGCTGTAAATGACTTGATCCAAGCAAGTAGAGCAGGGCTCAAGTTCAATTATGTTACGTCTACTAGAGCTCAATTTGAGTATAATGGATGGTATTAAAGCTTGTCTCTTTTAAATCATAAATGCTTAAGTTCACAAACCCCAAACAAGCAACTTGATCAACAAATATATGAATGAACTGTAAAAAGGACAATATACAATCAACTAAACAAGTTGGCATGTGTTAAATATTTGAGACTTAAAACACGCATGTGAGCATAAAATGTTTATGAACACTAATTGATACATTAAAAAAGCATATATACACTACATTCATGAATATTAATTGATACTTTAAACAAGTATGCCTTTTTTGAACCACTAGATCGTACTTAAAAGAATGTATTAAAAGGTCACATCAGGTACATAAACAATCTCAATTATTAATGTTTAGGAAAAAGGTGTGCATGAAAAAAATGAAATAAATAATAATAAAAATAACTTATGCATTCTGTTAAAAATATATATAATATAATGTATTGAAGATAAACAAAGACAAGCATAAGCCAAACACAGAAATAATAACACAACAAAAAAACATATACAAGATGTTAGAACAATATAATCTGCATGGCATTTGTGAGCTTCTAGAAAAGAATAGTTAATGACTATGACTCAAGATAACTAAAAATAAATACTAAGGTAAAACATAGAAAAAACAAAGCCTAGTAATCACAAAATGTATATTAAATAATTAAGTTTTTATAAAAACATTGCGTCCAAGAATGTAGCAATTTAACAAAAGCTAAATAATCCAACTTCAAGATTTCATTCAACACCATCTTTATTAATAAGAAAATTACATTAGCTAGCTTTTATAATAAGACCATCAAACATATCATTCACAAATCATATAGAGATCTTGGACCACACTATTGAACTAGCCATAATACTATGCTACTAATTGAGAGTGGCTACTGTAGTTGAAACCATGCACATTTTAATTTCAAGATCCGATGAAAGGCATGAGACAAATCATTATAGAACTCAAAAATCAGACCTTAAGTTATTCACTATTAAAAGTAAAGGAGCAATTTCAAACCTCATGGAACATTTGGTTGTGAAAAGTGCAAGGCATTCCCTTCCTAAATGATATTTTAACAATGGAGTAGATTTAATGAAAAACCATGCAGTGTAAATATCAACATGGAATCTGGCCCACTGTGCACAAATTATTCAACATGAAACTAAACTAGCCCTTATTTCTTGATCCAGACAAACAAATTAAGATAGGCAAAAACAAAACTCTACATAGAAAGATTTTCACAATATCGGCTCACAAGAATTACAAGACAATGTGATGCACTGGATAGATAACAAAACATTAGAACAAAAATACCAGTATCAACTTGAGAGCAGGTAGGAAAGAGTAATAACCACTTATAATCATCATGGACAGTAAGCTATTTAAACTCCTTCAAGAACCATTGGCCTAAAAGAAAGGCGAGAGAGAGCGACTGAGAGAGGCAAAAACCTTCGGCCTTGGAACACCTGGAGAGTAGAAGTGAAGCGGTGAGGGTCGAAGGAGACACGCAAGTTGTGGAGCATGAAACGCCTATAAACAGTGGCATTCAGTACATAGAGATCGAGATTGACAGTAGCACGGACAGCGGCAGAAAAAATCCTAACTATAAGGCCGTCGAAGCGAGAAAAGGAGAACGGAAAGGAAGACCTTCTACCCTATGAAAACCTTTTAAGTCCATAAACAAAGCTTCAAAGATTGTAGCAACAAAAAAAATCATTTCTAAAAATCAAAACATAAACGAAAGAAAAAAAATAAATTATGTGGGTAAATAAAACCAATCGATACATTCCATAATAATAAATTAATGTTTTATATAATTGTTTTTAACAATTTAAAGTTATTGAGTTGTATATAATAATAAATATCTATTATATCATAATTAAAAATTATTCAAATAATTTTAGACTATGTGTGATAGTCAAAATAAAACTTTAATCACCTTAAAAAAATAACTATTTATTATTAAGAGAATAAAAAATGATATTAAAAATATTTAATATCAAGTTTTAAGTGTTATTCAAAAAATTTATATTTATATATATACATATCATGAATAACATATAAAAAAAACAAATATTATCAAAAGAAAGAAAAATATACAAACAAGTCATCATGATTTATTACAAATTTTAACGATGAACATGTTAAGGGTTGTATAATTTTTGTAGTTACTCAATAAAAACTATGGGTAATTAAGAAACTATCATTTAGTATGATTCAACAAAAATTTAGTACGAGATTGATGGAGGGTTCTTTATCGTTCAAATGGTAATTAGATATTTAAATGGAGATAAAGTGATTTTTCTTAATTTATGATAAATCAAATATTAAAATATAATTTTTATTTTTTATCTTTATTTATTTACAATGAATTAAATAGATTTATAATGAAATGATTTTAATCTATGTATTTTTTTATTATTAAGCATGATTATAATATTTGATTAAATATTTTATTTTGTTTATAAATTTAGCCAATCATAAAACTATTTAAAGTGATCTATTGATTAATAGTTAATTATAGGAATAAGCTTTTTAGTATATCATATAACTAAGATCTTCTATGAAAACATTTTTGTCAATATTTCAAAATATAAATTTTATTTCAAAAGATGAAAAAATTATAACTTATTTAATATATATATATATATATATATATATATATATATATATATATACATACTTATAAAATAATTATAATGTTAACCATTCTATTAATCTGCTTTTAGTACCATATTTATCAAAACTATTCGGAGCACTAATTTCAAACTTATAAATTGCTTTTCAAAATATTATCAAATGTTTGTTTAGCTAAGTTTAAATACATAATTTTAATTTAAAAAACAAAAAAATGTCAAAAAATAAAAGATTTTTTATTATCATAAAATAACATTAAAAAGTTTAATTCACTTTTTATTAAGAGATAAAATATTTTCTAATCATTTTTCAATACAATTAATAACAAATTTATAAAACCCATCAAGTTCTTAATAATACTTTTTAATAATATTATTTAATTTTCTTTAATTAATTAATTAAATTTTTAACATAATGTTATTATAAAAAAATATAATCAAAATACATAATATTTTCAATTGCCTCTACGACCAGAGAACTAACTCCATGGACTGAGCATCGAATTCCCAGACACTCACTTTAGTTTTTCCAACGAACTTCTCCTCAATCCCACCTTGAATACCTTCGTTTTTCTCTACTCACTTAACCCTTTCTCATCTCTATGCCTTCTAGATCAGAACTCATCTGTCGCTTTATCTGCATCTTCCTTTAACCTTCGTGTCGACGTTGCTCAGTTTTAGAGCTCTCCATCGACGCTTCTTTGCCTCTGAATGGCAACCATGAAGATTAAATTCTTCTCCAACGGAGTATTTTTCCATTAGTGTACACTATGCAGGCTCAAGGAGGGGGTGGAGTTCCAAGGCCGGAGGCGATCGTTGATTGGCTTCAGAACGAAATGGGATACCCTTGTCAGCTTCCTTACGTTGACTAGATCCGCAAGATCTGCCAGGGAAACATGGTCCCTATGTGGAGCTTCCTCCTTCAAAGAGTGCGGTCAGAGAGAACCACGGCGACAGTTCTTCGAAATACTTTGGTTCATGGAGTGGCGGCACCTGCTAAAGGGGTGAAGGCGAGGAGGTGGGAGAAGGAAAAAGGAAGCTTGGATTTCGAGGATGGATCAACTCTAGAGGCGAAGGAAGTGGCGATGAGGGAGAGGGACCTTACGGAGGAGGAGGCAGTGAGGTTGAGGAATGTTGTTAGGCGGCAAAGGATGGAGTTGAGGACCCGGATGGCTGTGGTTGAAAGAGAAGAATCGTAGCGAAGGCGAATGGTCGACGAGAGGGCCAATGCTAGGTGAGTTGTCTACTTTTTATTTGATTTTTAGATTAGGAGATTCTTGTAGCAGGTGGATATATAGAAGTAAATGTTGGAATTTGGAATTGGAGAAGAGGTTTTTTTTGCTTTGTGAGGTCATGAATACTTATTGTTCATGTTATTGTTCACTTACTGCATATTTTCTGAAGTTGTGCGATATTACTAATGTGTTTTCCATCTGAATGACGGCGTAATTGCTAATTACCTTTAGGTTTGTACTAGTTTAATGAATAAATATTTCCTTTCTTTTGGTTAACATATAAGGTACAAACAGGTGATGTTAGAAGCTTATGATCAGCAATGTGATGAGGCAACTAAGATATTTGTAGAGTACCAAAAACAGCTTCATTAATATGTAAGCCAAGCAAGACACATTAGGAGGTTGATTACAGATAATGCTGCTGATCCTATTGGAGAGATCCATTCGCACAGTGAGAAAGAAGCAGTCTACACAATGGTCAAGGGTAGCAAATCATCAGATGAAGTCATTTTAATTGAGACATCACGAGATAGAATCATTAGATCGACATACTAGTCTCTTGTAAGGCATATGATTGAAAGAATCCAAAGTACCTTCCCGACGTATCATGAGATTGGAATGAACTCTAGTACTCAAGTAGATGCTACCAAGTTTCTCGATGACTTGGAAGGTGATGTCCTTGAAGATGTAATGGCTGTGATAACTGTGTCTCTTAGAAATCATGCATAGTTATTTCAGTAAATCACTACATACACATTGTGCTGCAAAAAATTGATCCGTAAGGAGACTAAAAATATTGACATCCGAGCTGATGCAGATCTTTTGAGGTAATTCTTTTTATCTTCAAATCATTGTTTTATTTTTTCTTTCCCCATAAGCTGAATTTTTGAAAGATTTTCTTTTGGTTTGATAAAACTTTGTTGTTTCTCAAGTTTTGGAAGTCCTGTGAGGCAGTTAACATACATTTATAGCTTCAAAAATACATTGGAGCATAATGGTTGTAGAAAGGAAAATATTACAAAGTTCAACATCAAAGTCGCACTACCAATTGTTTCCTTATGGAAATCGTGTATGTACTGTTATGGCTATTGCTTGATACTATTTAAGAGCTACTTTTTCTTTGTCGTCATATTGATATTACACTTTAATTTCATTTTTTATGGTATAACTTACGCAAAGGCCATATTGATGTCATTTCAATCATCTAAGGGTGCTCTCATTAAAATGTACTAGTGAACCATTAACAAACTTATTTCATTTTTTTTGTTTAATCTTTGTCTATTTCCATCTATAAACTCATTCAATGTACAGTTATTGTGAAATGTTTTTTTTAAATGTGTAGTTTATGTTAACTCCTTGTGTAGCTTGTTAGAATTTAGTTATTTGGGTTTGATGATGTCAACTTAATTAAGAATTTGTTCATAAAGCATTGATAATATAGGAATACAAAATTAATAGAGCATGAACTAAGGCGAAAAAGAGAGGTTAGAAAAGGCTCTAGAAAGGATGGTAGAATGGTTGAATATATAATCTTTTTTTATTAAAGAAAGTTCAGGATTATGATCAGATTTGTATTCTTGCCAGAATTGTAAAAAACTAATGTCATGGTCGAATTAATGTGTTGAGCAAATGTCTTGTTAGTGCCAAATTGATGTTAGACTGGTATTATGATGAGTTTTAATAATGATGTTTATTTCTCTTTAATTAAATTCTATTTCTTATAGTTTTTTTATCAAGAATTAGATTTGTGATGAATAATATATTTTATTGGCCATTGTAGGAAGTTCGATAATTTATTCATTTCAATGGCATGGTTAATCATTCCTTAAGATAAAATTAAAAATAGCATATAAAAAAGTGGTAACGAATGATTATGATATTTTTGGTTATGTTTGGTGAAGTAAGTTATATCGATAAATTTTAAGAAGATAATTAAATATTACTAGTTTACTAGTATAAATAATATTTTAGGATAATTATTATTTATCCATTTTTTGGTTAAAAGGTTAATTTTTTTTGTGAATTATTAGTTAATAACATAAACAAACATAGTAAAGAAACACTCTCACTATATGTAATGAAATACTATCCCTTTGTTAATTTTAATATTTCAAAGGATCAATTTATCTTTTTTCTTAATCATCAATGATCTCTTGACCTTAAGTTTAAAATTCCATGGAGCCTTAGGAACACCTTATGGTGAAACAACGAACTAAAAGTGCACCCTATTGAGCCTTATTCTATTAGAGTAGCACTCTTTAATCAATTTCTCATGAAAATTTACATTTCTATTTTAGGAAATCTCATATTAAATTTAGGAAGCACACTTTAGAGGCCCTGTTTGACCTAAGTAACACCCTTGAGTCACTTTCATATATGATTTGTTTTCTTTGTGAGGAATCTCATAATAATTCTTTTATAATTTCATAGTTATTTTAATGATGATGTCTCAATTTTTTATAAATATTACTCACATAATACCAAAACATATGAAACATTCCATAATAGTTTTAAGCATGCCAATGCTAACATGTGAAATAAAACATGATAATCTAAACTATGACTAACAAACATTGTTTACATCCAAGCAAATAATCACCAATGAAACAATTTGCTTAAACATGAATATATTTTATGAACATGTCACTAATAGTAATATATCATACATTTAATGCATATGCAACAATGTGAACCAATAATCTTTTTCTTTTTTAAATCCAAACTAAAAGTAATAAAACAACATCCACCAATACATCATAATAATGCACATATGATACGCAACATTGATGACTAAGTTTCTGATGTAATAGTCACACCAAACAATTTGATTATTATTCATGAATCCTTCACTTGCATAATTCATTATCTTCCTTGATTGACTAGTTGCTATTGGATGCTTTTTCAAAATCCTCCCCTTTACCCAAGTAATTGATTTATCTCTCTTTCTTCCTTTCTCTCTCTTGTATGATAACATCACAAATATTTATTTTTTCTTTTACTTTGCTTTTGGCTTGGCTCCTCAATTTTTTTCTCAAACATTTTCACAAAATTCCCTTTTTCTCCAATCTCCACCAAAATTTCTCACAATGTCTCTCTTTTTACCCAAAACTTTGCCATAATACTTCATTCTCTTCTCTCTCTCTCTACTCTATTTTTTCCTTTTTCATTTTTTTCTTTTTGGTCAACATTCTTCCTTGCTCCTAATGCATAATGTTATTATGTTTCCTTTTCTCTCTCTCTTATTCTATTTGCTTTAATGTCTCTCTTTTTTGTTTTCACTTGATGCTTCCCCCTTTCTCTCTCATAGTCTCTTCTCTTCCAATGGAGACCCTCTGAATAGTTCCCTTCTCTTTACTCCTCTTTCTCACTTGATGGTCTTTCTCTTCCCTCTTGGCTTCTCCATAAGTAGCAGGGCCTTCCTTTCTATAATAAGCTTCATTATAATTTCTAAGATATTATTTATGATAGATTTGTAATATTTGAAATTTTGTGTTTGATTAAAATACATTTGTAGAGAGTAGAATCATAAAAAATAAAAAGTAAATTATGCTAAGCTAAATTTATAATTTTAAGAATTTTAGCATAATTATAATTAGCTTGATAGAAGATGGAATAATAGATAATAAAACATTGGAATGACGAAATATTAATTTCTGTGGTTATAGTTTTCTACTAGCTTCTTATGACATTTGGCATAGTGGTAGAAGTGCATTTCAATGATAATTATTTGGTTGAAATAGACGTGACATAATTAACCAAATAAAAGAATTAGTTTTTTTATTTTACATGCACTTAATCAAATCACCTACAAGTTTTTCCTTAATCAAATCAATTATGAAATTAATAATGATGGCCTTTAGCACACTAATAAAATCTGATGAAAGCGAATTTGGGTTGGAGTCTATATGAGTGAAGGTGACTGAGAACTTGAGTGTGTGAAGGTTATCAAAGAGCTGAGTAGCATCATCAAGGACCATTAAGAGGAGGTGACTATTACTGTGCTGCAATTTTCATTTAGCAAAGGAGAAAGAGTGAAGAAGACACTTGGGTATAGAAAGAAAATTATAAGAAAGAAGGAGAAGTTGTGAAACTTTTGAAAAAAAGCCTTGTTATAGGTTGAGGAAGAGATAAAAAATAAGTAGAGAAGAAGAAAGACTACAAAAAGAAAATAACAAAGGAAAATAAGTAACTAAGGAGAGTTTAAGTATTTAAATTGATTTTTTATTAAATTTACTTTGATTTATGCAAATAAAAATAATAATATTTTTTATGTAAGAACTGGGTTTAAATTGATTATGATGTAGTATGAAATAAATTGATAGTGATTTGAAGTGAACTCAAAAGATAAAGGATAAGAGATATTGGTTATTAATGTTTATTGTATGTATGTTGATCTACATTATGTGATATGATTACTTTAAAATCATAAATAATAAAGGCTAAAAATGCTATAATGAAAGATGGCATAAGACAATCATACTAAAAAAATTTGGAGTTGAACTAGTATGAGAAGAATTTAAGTTATAGGTTGGGATATCGAGTTCATCACGTAAGGATGATATGAGTGTTGTACTTGTGTAATGTGTTGAGTTGTCAGGTTCACTATACGAATGCAATATGGGTATTGACTTTTTTTCATGTAATTAATGTAAAATATATGATTGTATTAAGATAATTATAATGATTGTATCAGATGATCCTCTAGGTTAAAGGTCAAGTAATGAGAATCATAGAGGTATGATGCTTGGAATCATATTGTATGAAAGAAATAGTGATTTAATTGAAGCATGAGACAAGTTTGTTAGAAGGATTGTGTAAAGATTTCTAGATGAAATATTATAAAATATGACTGAGTTGATCATACTGGATTATTAGTCAGAGCTATTGACAAAATAGTTAATTCTTGATAGAGAAGAAACTATAGTCAAACTTCTATGTTGTGTATCATTATAAGTTATGATTTATTAGGGTGGATTAATAGTAGAAACCTATGGTATGCTCAAGGGATCATATTGTATGAAAAGAGGAACAATGAGATGTTCATACCTTATAGTGGAGCATCATAGTAATATGAATGATTAATAAGCTAGTAAGACAAAGAGAGAGAGAGAGAGAGTAAAAATCATATAGTACAATGTTATGGGAAGTATTGTGTGTTTAATGGGAAATATGAATTATGTTAAAATAGGGTATCATTATATAATATGATCCCAGTGAACAAAGTGCATGTTCAAAAATGACATGAATAAAAGAGTGCTAATTTTGGGCATTATATGATACAATTAAGCGATTATAAAAGTTCAATACAATTCAAAATGCTTATTTTTTGTAGATCTTATGATATAATAGAGAAACCATATAAGTACATTCCAAGACAACAACTTAAGTGTTTATAAGAAATTAATATGATTTTAGTTCTTTGCTAAACATACAACATGTATGATATATGTTGACCAATACATATACATGACATTAAAGAAATTAAGAAAAGAACAAGATTAGAAAATGAAATCAACTCATCGATTTAAGTAGAAAAACTTGATAACTATGATACAAATACATTCATAAATTAATTTATAATTTATTTATAAAATGATACAATTTTTTATATCTTTTAATAGTTAGTATATGTATTGAAATTTTTTTATTTCATTTTTTATACATTATTTTTTTACAAGTAAATCTCAATACACTAGTAAACCATTTTTATGTTATTTAAAAAAACATATTTTCATGTTATCTTTTTGAAAAGCATCAATGACGTCGGAGCGTCAAGTATTAGCTCGCAAACATACATCCATTAGCATCACACCAGTTTCATAAGTTTATCGATGTAATATTTTGTTGCAATTTACTTTAAAATACTTAAAATTAAATTTTTTTTGTTGATTTTGTCGCTTTTTGCGATCTGCCACCATCACCCCCACAATTGCTGCATAAGCCAACCAGACACCCATGTGACCCAAATTGACTCAAGAACATTAGTTGATCTGCTTGACTTGAGTCAACCTACACCAACCCACCAGTCCTTGCCTACAAGTTTAGTTCTTTGTGATCTTCGCCTATCCAAAAATTTGGCTAGCAGCTTTGTTTGTGCTTCTTGCCCCATTATTTTGTTGCTCGTCGTTATTGTCTCCAAAAATGCATGGATAGTTGGAAAACTATTTAATTTATTTAAATTAATAGTTTTTTAATCTTTTATTTTTTATTTTTTAAAAAATTATTAATGAACCTTTGAGATTCTTATAAATAAGGATATTCACTATGTTGAACAGAAAAAACGATGGAATTAAATTTCTTTTGTTTGTATACTTTAGCATTTGTGAGCAAATTGTGTGCACCTAATTCTAGTTAAAGAGATTCCAACTTCCCTTGTGAGAAACAAGGATCAAATGTGCGGTAAATTTCATCAGGAGAGTCGACAACCAAATCCTTATAAGAGACTATGATTGAATATAAGAGAACTTCCATCAGAATAGTTGATAACCTAACAAATTCTTATTTCCATCAACACCCACATCATGATAAAAAAGGTACATTCTTTTAGTCACTTTTATTTTCTAAATAGTAATTTAAAGTTTCAATTATCATTTTCTATTAAAATACTTCATGTAGAGTTGATCTTAAATTCTCTATTTTATGTGTATGAAATTGAATGTAATAAAAATGATCTTATAATATTTTTTGCTTAACACTTAAAATATTACCACTTACTCAACTTAATAATCAACATTACAACTTTGAAATACTAATCATTAAACAGTTTTAAAATATCATACACATCATCTAATCCTAATCAATTTATAGTATTTTTTCATATTTCTTAATAATTTATTAAGCATCACTAATATTATATACTCCAAATTAGACCATGATAAAAATCTAAATCTATTATACATCATCAAACATATTATAATATGTTTTATTCAAATCTAGTAATTATGTAATTATTTTCTTAAGTTATCATATTTTTATAATATGTTGTTATATGACATATTATTCATATGTTATTCTTTTATAACAATATATAACAAGGACATTGACATGTAATATAATAAAACAATTCTATAACTTAATGGATAAAAATGATTTAAATGTAAATATTTGACATGCTTTATTATCAAATAAGAAAATGAAGTAGGACGAGTGAAATACCTCTTAAATGTATTATCCTAAAATATTCATGTACTATATTACGACCTCACATGTAATAAATAAACATGATATAAGACAATGATAATTCCTTTATATCTATACAAATTCCTCTTCACATGATAATAAATAAGAATAACCTATGGAGAGGATAACTTATCTATATCTATAAAATTATATTATATATAATATAGGGAAAGGATAGCCCATTTAAATCTACATGAGTCTACTATACACGACATAAGGTGAGTGTAGTACATCTATAGCTACATAATTTTATTTTATATGATATGAAGTCAGGATATCATATCTATATCAACATGATTCTACTATAAATGATATGGGAGGATGAAAGATTATTATGGTTAGGATATTCTATTATGACATCTACATTATTGGCATTGATTTTAGAGAATAACAATCTAAAATGAGTGGAATTTGGGATATGTCTAAATGTATTAGAAATGAAAGGAATGAAGAAATCATGAACTTATCTTTAAGTGTTACAAAATGTAACAAATAAGAAATATGAAAATAAAAAAATATAAATATACATGTTCATATTTTTTGTTAAATTTATTACCTTTTCTATATAATAACATTTTGTTATGGGTATAATTTTTAACTATTACGAGAAAATTATATCTTTTTATTATATCATTATTTTTATATATTATTATTTTATTTGTTTAATTATTAAACTCTTTAAAGTCTTACTAGTATTTATATCATAAGTATTGTATCAATTATATTATGAGATGTAAATTTGGATGTTATAGATAAGAATTTTACTTATTAGCTAGTACAATGTTTCTCTTAAGCATTTTATATAAAATTAGTATTGTATTTATTTTGGATTGGTTGGTTATATATATTTTTGTACTAGATCACTTATTTATATTGATATTTATTTAGTTCATCTAGTTAAAGGATTAGTGTTTTGGGAATTTAATATATATATATATATATATATATATATATATATATATATATATATTAAGAGCATTTTCTTGTATTATCTTTCTTACCCAGTGCGATGAACGATATAAAGGATTAAGGAATTTTCAAGAAGCTTATTGGGAAAAAAGAAGAATGTGCAGCTAATGTTTTGGAAAGGAAAGTTGGGAAGTAGCTTTAGGAGTTAAATAGTTGTCGTTCTTGTTTAACTAGAGAGGAATTTCAACTTGATTGGCAAATTAGAGTTCTACTATTATTTCTCACTTCAGATTTAGTGCTCTTCACAATTTTTATATTAAAATTCTTATTTAATATTTACTCAAAATGATACTTAAAATAATAATATAAGTGGGATTTGACAGTGTTAAGGGTTGGATGCTAATCACAAAGCTGTAGACATCATCGACAATAAAGTAAGATCCTTCAATAATAATGTTGTTAACATTTAGGCATCTACTCTAATTAGCAAGATTTTCAGATATTATAATTGATATTGTTAATTTTCACATTAAGTATAGTATATACTTCTCATCAAGCAAGCTTTATGCCAATATCGTATGGAAGAAGGTAGTAGGGAATGTCGAACGGAACGGAACAATGCGAAATCAGCCTACAGGGAAAGCTGAACGAAACAGAACAGTACGAAATCAAGCCGTAGGGAAAGCTGAACGGAAACAAAGTGATCAAATCTTGGTCGAGGAAGGGGAGACAGCCCTATTCGAGAGTCATACGAACAGAAAAGCTTATTGAGAGCAATGGTAACTTAATTTGGGCGATATGGAACTAAACTCTCATCCAATTGTCCAAGAAAGCGGAAGGGTAGGCGCGATCGAGCGGTTGAGGTTAATGAAGGCAGAATGGTAGGCACGATCTGACTGCTTAGGTTAATTCAAGAGGTTCGAACCCGAGCGAGATATGCGAGACGATGTGTAACCACTACTGTAAGTTTCTAATTCAAGTTGTTTCTTGACACACTATTTTAATACAGGTAGGAAAACTTTCGAGATTAATCCTAACCATTGGCTCTAGGTTGCCTTGATCTTGGCCATTGGATCGTGCTATTTAAAAATCGGGATTCAATCAGAAAAATCCATTTCAGGATCCAAATCAAACGATGAATGCTATGTCTTCGTTACCTATGTATATTTTTGACATAAAATTATTTTTAGATATTTTCTCAAACTATTTAAAAATAATTTTTAATTATTTCCCTAAATGTTTTTATAAAAAAACTGGAGCTTTATTCTTAATAATTTATTTTCCTCTTACTGAACCACATCTCATATACACTAAAAACAATACGTAATAATACCATAAATAAACCTTGATAAAATAAAGTGAATCTTGTTGAATACTTTTCAAAAAAAAATTTAAATGAATATTGTTCTCCTTATCAACACAATCAATAAATTTAAATTTTTATATACTTTTAAAAAGTAAAGTAACATATACAAAAAAGAACAACATATTATTGTAGTGAATATCAATTCTTCATGAATAAATTTCTAAAAAAATTATTTCCTTAACATAGCTTATATTGAACCCTTATTTTCAAGTTTGAATCATTTACTATAGACTCGTTATGTCATTTGTTCAAATGTGTCTAATCTTTAGTGTGCACATTTTCATGCTTCCTTTATGTTTATATAAAGATTTTAAATCTTTATAATATTTTAAAAAATTTTCTACTCTCTTTGTGTGTGTATATGTAATATATATATATGTATGTGTGTGTGTGTGTGTGTTTATAGTTAGATATGTAAAATCTTATTGATGAAAAATGAAAATTGAACGATAATCATTATCAAAATTCAAAAAATAATAAGATAATCTTAAATAAAACATAAGTAAATAAATTTATAAAATTTATGATGGAAATCTTTTAGAAAGCAAAAACGTATGCTTAAGATAGGTCAAAGAAAAACTTCTACAACAACATAGTTTTACAATATCTATTGAATGTATCCAAAACAAAAATCCTTTGTTTGTATGCTTATTTTTGACTTCTCATATCTTTCACAAAAATAAACTCGCTAATGTTTTAGTAATAAATAATCTAACCTTCCTTTTAATGTACACATGTTGCTAATATTTATTGTTCACATCCACATCCTTCCATTTTTGTTAATGTATGGCTTTTGAATCTTTATAATATTTCAAAAAAATTTCAACTCTTCATTTGTGTGTTTGTGTGTGTGTGTATAGATATATATATATATATATATATATATATACAATATTATGATGTGCATTAGTATATATGTACACACATATTTGTTTATAATTAAATGTGTAAAATCTTATTGATATGAAAAATGAAATTAAGAGGTCATCATTATCAAAATGCAAAGAATAGTAAGATAATCTTAAACAAGACATAAGTATATAAAATTATAAAATTTATGAACAAAATCTTTTAGAAAGTGAAAAGTAATGCTAAAGATAGATCAAAGAAAAACTTCCACTACATAATTTTATAACATGTATTAAATGTGTGAAATACAAAAGTTTTTTTTTAATGTTTCTTTTTGTATTCTTATATCCTACACCAATATCTATATCATTTCATTAAATATGTATCATTTATGTAGCAAAGAAATTTCTTTTAGAGGTTGATATAATCTCAAAAAGCGTGCTGATTCGCTCTCCTGCCTGCTTTTTAAAATTCCTTCTCGGAATGCTCAATTTGCACTTCCATGCAAACCCTCAAAACGAGCCCTATTAAAATATGAATGAACCATGTTGCACATCCCAACAGTTCGTTATTCAATTTATAAATATTCTTTGATTTATCGTGTGTTATTTTAATCTTTAAAAAAACCAAGAAGAGATAGGGTCGTACGAAAAGTGAAAGCAACGGCTCTTTTGCGGAGCCATAACCTTTGTATTTTCCATATGGTAGTAACCCCATTTGTCCTTTCTCCACATGGGAAGCCACGCTGAAATACATGTGTCAAACTCTTAATACTACTCGATTGGCGTTCTGCAAAATTCTCACGTTTAGTCTTTTTGCCAGACGAGCTGATGCTAACTATTGAAACAAAATTAGTTAATAGTAAATAATTATTAAAATAAAGCTTTAGCTTTAATTAGGTCTAAATCGAAAATTACGAGATAATTTGGCGACGTGCTGACGTTGCTTTGATATGCTGATCATTTGAGATGATGTTCAGAGGCCGATTCAGTCATTTTATCCATGTAGTGGTTGTTAACACAATAAGCACATCTTCTGCCCCTACTTTTTATTTCACGAAAACACCACATGTCCTGAAATGAATGCATCTGTGGAGCTTTTATGGAAAAAAATATTTTTTTTCAATTATTGCTTTTAAAAAAGCCTTTTTATAGTTTATTTCGAAAACTTAAGTAAAAAAGTAGTATTCGAATGATAAACAGTGAAAAAACTATTATTAGAATATGAGATTATGAAATACCTAATAAGAAAATGAAATTAACTAACAAAAAAACTCATAAGATAAGCATTATTTTGTTAGAGTTGGGAAACTTGATATTTGTCTGATATGTGTTATTTCTTTGATTGGTCAAAAGCCTTCCAATATTATTAAGAAAATAAAAAATTATATTTTAATTTATCATATTCTTTTTTGTTATTTGGATGACTATGATGAAAAATGAAAGACTATATGACTAGCTTATCATATGACATGTCAAAAAATATGCATATTCACCTATATATAATGGTGTTGATAGGATGATAATTCAACTTGCTCTTTTTCTAAGTGTAACCCTTAAGTGAGAGCTATTCAAATTTAACATTACCATTGTCTTGTATAATCAAAATCAACAAGTTCTCTACTAGGGCCTTGGATAAGATACTTGAAAGTGAAAAATACTAAACTTGGTTTTCTCTTAAACAATTCATAATGATCACACCATTAACCTTCCTTTAAAGGATGACCTTGATAGTTATTAAGAGTCATCAGATCCCATAATGTTCTTTTGGTAATGACTCCTCTAAAATTTTATGCATAAGAAGTTGTAGTTGAATCCACATCTTAAGTGGTTCAATGAAATGATGGCTACTTCTCCAATGGCCATATTTGTATTTTTTGACGATCAACTAAGTTGGTAGCAAAACAAAAATCATGGCACTGTATCACGATGGGCTTATGAAGAGAGAGGCCTATTGATATTCCCATTAGAGTTGACCTCGACATGATGAACGAACATGAGACCTTTTCTCAAAGCCAATACAAGGAGAAAACATGTCTCAAAAAAGCTAGAGTGCTACTATGATTGAAGATGAAGAGGATCCAAAGATGCCAAATGTACCTATTTTGGAAGCAATTGTGCTGACTAAATGGGATACAAATGAAAATAGTGTTATTATGATCTACATAGCAAGTTACCAATTATTTACGTAATTTTTTTAATCAAAGAGTATTATTAATCATTTGGAGCAAAAGCATAAAAAAATTATCCATTTGTTAAATCTATTGCTTAGAAGAAGAGAATTAAGTCATTGGGTTCCACTCTTGAGAAATGGGAAGAACTTGAACTAAGTCAAAGACTAATCTCCAAAGCCAAAATGTCAAACTCTTTACTCGTTGTAAGTGGTAGAATAATGTCACCTCTCATTTTATTTTTTGGAAGTATCAACCCATACTTTCAATTTATGTTAATTAAAATAAGTTTTTCTCTAAAAAAATTATATTTTAAAATTATTTCCTTGTATATATAACCAGAATCATTCTCATTGCTATCATTGTAAGACTATTCATATATATGCCACTTTACCTTGATGCTTGTTAGAGGATGTTTCTTGTCCAATGATTTTAACCTTAAGATATTGCATTATGATTACTACCTACTTGCTTTAGTCTTGGATATTATGGGGCAACAAATTTTTTACTTAGTTTATCTTAAAACTACGTTGCATCATGGTCATAACCTAAATTTATTATTTTAATGAATTAATCATCTTTGGTCATTATTCATAAATCAAAGTAGATTATTTTTTAAAACTCATTTTTACAACTTAAAATTATGATTTTACATATATAAAACTAATATTTTTCTCCTTTTTCTTATGTGATTATTGATCCATACAGTCCTCGATCTTGAAGTATAACAATACACTACTTGTGTCATGCACTACTCGATTTAATATTAATTAAATGTATTAATATACTCCAAAATACCAAATTATTGAGTAAATAAATAAAGTAAGAAACAAAAACCTTGAGGACACCATGTAAAATAGACATGATGAAAAACATTACAAATTAAAATATTAAATTCAATTAAATAACTGTATAAATAATTATGCTCATTTCTTAAAGCTATTATTTAAAATTAAAAGTTGGAATAGCTTTTTTATACAATATCTATCACACATACGAAACACCTCATAGAGTTCTCAAAAAAAAGCATCTCCTTACATCAAGGATCTGATGTTATAACTTTTAGGAATCCTAAACTCTATAAATATCTCATTCTTAATCTATAATATAAGTACGTATAAGTATAATATATACAAAAAATAAACTATTAGATTTAAGTAAAGTAGTGTGAAATCATGATATATAGCATACAAATAAATATCAAGCAGTAAATAAGAAAGCATGATAAAAAAAATATTAAATATGTTGAATATTTGCATATGAGCTTATATGTTCTATAATCAAGTTTGTATATAATTATCATATAATACTAATATCATATAGTAGTAATATTATCTCTTTCTTTTCTTATTTTTAATTTTAATTTTTTTTCATATTTTTATTTTTATTCTTTTCTTTCTTTATCAAGGCATTTTTTTAATATGACTACTATCCTTACTTCATAAGATTCTATATTATGTTATATCTATGTGGTATCAATCATATCACATGACCACTATCGATAATTGGCCAAGCCATCAAAGTATAGAAGTGCTGACAACAACAAAAATGTGGTCAAATATAAATTCTAACTTGGAATCACCCTTTAACATTGTTATGTATAAAGTACTAATGATAGTGAGATCTCTATCAATTATGCCCCTCATTTAAGTGCCAATAATAACAAGAGATAAAGTCATATTGATCAATTATGAGATAAAGTCATAGATAAAATTTATCTTCTCATTTTCACATTTCAATTATGCCCCACATTTTAAGTATCAATAATAACAAGAGATAAAGTCATAGATAAAGTCATATTGGTCAATTATGACATAAAGTCATAGATAAAATTTTATCTTCTAATTTTCACATTTCTCATGATGATATATATCATTAAGCTTATCTAGTCAATCATTATCTTTCATTTTTTTATTCTATATCTTTCTTGTTTTGTGTTCTAAAACTCATAACACATACAGAATTGTAAATAATAAGATGTAGGTGGAGTAGAATATTAATTATTATGATTAAGATTTTTGCTGGCTTCTTATGACCATTTTGTGTGGTGTGTGGTGCTAGAAGTGTATTTCAATGATAATTATTTTTTCAAAATAAATATCATGCAAATAATTGAATAGAAGAAATGTTTTTTAATACACATGCATTTCATATGATTGCACATCCATTGTTCCTAATCTTATAGACTATAAATTAATAATGATGTCTTTAATACACTTATAAAATTTGATGAGAGTGAATTAAGGTTTGAGTCTACAATAGAAAAGATGTTTTAAAGATCAATGTGTGAAGCTTGTTACAAGGTTGAGTAGTGTTGTTAAGAACCACCAAGAAGGAGTGAGTCAAGGAGGTTATCATGTAAGGCATCATTACTATGCTATGAGTTTTACGAGCAAAGAAGAGAGAGTGAAGGTGAAGCTCTATTATACAGAGAAAACTATAAGAATGAAGAAACATTAGGAAAACTTTGTTGTAGCTTGAGGAGAAGATCAAAATCAAGATGATGAGAAGAAGAAAGTCTATCAAAAGCAAATAGCGAAGCAAATTGAGTAGTAGTTATCAAAGAAAAGATAGACATTTAAATTGATTCGTTTTTAAATTTAATTTAGTTTTACATAAAAAAAATTATTATGTTATAAGTTAAGTAAGAACTAGATTTAAATTAATTTAGATGTGGTATTGAGTGAATCGATGCTACCCAAGACATATAGAATGAGAGTTGTTAGCTATTATTAATATGTACCATTCAAATAATTTGGTCTACATCATATGGTATAATCAATTTAATCTTGTAAGGAAAGCTATGATGAAACATGGTATAAGATAATCACATTAGAAAAATTTTGGGGTTATAATAGTCAGAGAAGAATTTAAGTTATAGGTTGAGGTGCCGAGTTCATCGCATTAGAACAATATATGTGCCATATTTGTATAATGTGTTGAGTTGTGAGGTTCATCATATGAAGGCAGTTGTAAATACCAACATAAATCACATAATGTGTTGTGGGATCAATAACATTATTAATCTAAGCTAAATTTTTTAAAATACAAAATCTATTAATTATAAGAAACAAGATTGTAAAAGAATATTGTAGAAAGTCTTAGATGAAATGTTATATAGTGTGACTAAGTTGATCGTGCTAAACAGTTAGTTAAAGCAATGGATAAATGATTAAGTCTTGAGAGAGAAGAGACTACATTAGAGTTGTACATCATGTGTCATTCTAAGGTATGATATTTTTATGGTGGATTAACAATATAAACGTATAATTTCATTAAGAAGATTGTATTATGTAAAGTGAGAAATAGTGAATTGATCATACTTTATGATGGGAGTATCATAAAAGTATGAATGATTGACAAGGTAACAAAATTAAGAGAGAATAAAAATCATATAGTACAATGTTAGGGATCATACAATATGTTTAGAAATGATATAAATAACAAAATACTGGTTTTGGAAGTTATGCAGTCTAGTATAATTAAAAATGATTATTTTTGATACAACATATCATACAACAAGAAAATTACATAAGTACAATCTAAGGCAATAACTTAAAGGCTTATAAGAAATTAATATGATTTAAATTTCTAAATAAAATGCCACATATAGGACAAATGTTGGCCATTAAATACATGATAGTGTAAAAAATTAATAAAAGATTTAGATTAAAAAATGAAGCTAACTTTTATATTTAGATAAATAAATTTTATAATTATGATATAAATATAGTATTAAATTGATTTATATTTTTTTAATAAAGTGAAAATTTTTTTGATGTTATTATCTTTTAATAAACTTTATGAGCTTTAGAATATTTTTTATTTTATTTTTTATGCATTATGGATAATAGATAAACTTAGTAATTATGATGTAAATATGCTGATAAATTATTTTTGTATTATTTATAAAATCACATTCTTTTTATGTTATCCTTTTATAAAAGTCATAGACGTTAGAAAATTTTTATACAAATGTAATAATTATGTAATTATTTTCTTGGGTTATCATTATTTATCTAGTATTTAATTCACGAGCTATTAATTTATGATATTATATAATAAGGATGTTGACATGCAATATAATATAAACTTTTATAATTTAATAAATAAAAAATAATTTGGAATATAGATATTTGGTATGCTTGATTATCAATTAAGAAAATAAAATTATTGATATACATCTAAATATATTGTTCTGAAATAATCATATACCATATTATAACCTCACTCACCACAAATATATATGATACAAGATAAGAATAGCTCATCCATATTTATACAAATTCTATTAGACATGTTATAATACGAGGACAACCCAAGGAAAGAATATCACTTTCCATATCTATAGTGTTCTACTATATATTATATAGAGCAAGAATTGCTTATATACATCTACATAGTTTATTATAACAAAATAAGGTGAGAAAGGCCTAGGATAAGGATAGCTTATTTATGTTTACACATTTTACTATATATGATATATAAGAAGGATAACTCATCTATACCTATATAGATCTACTATAATGATAAAGGGTGAGCATAACCTATTAGGGTGAGAATACTAAATTGTAAGAGATGAGTAATGAATGACAAAATTAAAAAAATATCATAAAATAAGATGAGTATAATCATATAAGTATGATCCAGTTAACAGTAAAGTTGTATGTGAATATCATTGATTATATCATAAACAAATGTGCATTAAAAGGTAGCATACAAGTATGATTATGAAATTGCATAAGGTTAATTAGTAGAATTAATCATAGAAAAAGTTGAATATCATAATTTGTATGATACGAAATGAAAGGATTGTACAGTACGACACCACATAACTGAAAGCATATTAATCCTAAAATAGCAAACGACTAAATAAATCATAATGGAGAGAGGATAATTGATGAGAAACCATTAGAGTTATGAAGGCATGGAGGTGAGAATACACCTAAATGAAAGAACATAGCTGTTGGAGGAAGTGGAACTGATGAGAATTTAAAGGAACATTGGTTATGTATAATAAAAATTTGAGGTCAAGCTTGGACAAAAATTTCAAAGAAAAATCAAAGAGATTAGCTCAACCAAGTGCATTGGACTGAAGAAAAAGTGAAAGAAAGCACTACCATGAACCAAAGGATCTAATCACAGGTATTGTACCACCTAAGAGATGAAAGTGAACTTGTGCTAAATTTAGATTCTTGGTGATACTATTACATAGAAATTAAGAGGTAAAAGGACCTCACACTATGTGTATATATTTCGATGTAAAGTGTATTATAGACTATAAGTTTTATTCATTTGAGAAATAACTTGTTGATGACGCTTGTATAAATAACTTGCACATAAGTGAATATGTTTGATGTATGTTAGAAGACAGGAATTCCTTTAAATGATGATATGATTGAGATTGTTGTGTAGATAAGCTTATTGGTTGCATTTTTTATCAAAAGTAATAACTTCAAAATGAAAAAGGAATTTAATCATTCAAAATGAGTTTGACATTTTGTTCATTTATTTGTTATGTTGTCAATTTGCTTATGGATTCCTTATTATTTAAATTGAAATGAAACTGATGCCTTAATTGAATAAAAAGAATAATAGAGAAATAGAATGAACAATCTTAAAATTATGTTGATGCTTGTTACAAGTGTAAAACCCTTAAGGGATGGTTTAAAAGAAATTATTGAGGATGATAGATTCTTTATAAAAAGAAATTTTTTCACAACATGTTTATTTTCGTATATTACTTGAGTATGAACTATTCTATTGCTTTATTTATTTACATATTATGTGACAAGTTTTGCAAATAGGGAAAAGATAAGAAAAATATTATTGTGATAATGATCACAAAATAAGAAAACAAAAGAAAAAAAATATTACTTGTGATCACAGACACCAAATAAAAATTAAAAAATAAATGTGAAAAAGAAAAAAGAAAAAATTTTGGTAAAGAAATGATAGTGTTAAAAAAATGAAAAAGCTAATTATTATCCAAACTGGTGACAACTATTTTAGAATGATAGTTCTAGAAATGAGCCAAATGAGCCTTCATTTGATTTGATTATATTTTGAATGATGTGTTTCAAAATATGTCTAATTTGTTTATAAATTGGCCTATTTTTAAGCCAAACCTTAAATGGATGTAAAAGATGGAAACAATTAAAAGTAACAAGCTAATGCATATAGATAACAAGAGATAAAAATGCTAAAGTTGCTAATAGTTTTTGTTTTGTAATTGATTTTATTTTTGTAGCTCATACATGTGCTGACATGCACTTTTAAAATATTATATTTTTTAAAATTGACCTTGCAATTTGCTACCCAAATATTACTTATTTTACGTATATGTACATATATTGGCACTAAGCAAGTGACAGTTGGCTCAATCTATTTTTGTCCGAACACGTCTAAATCAAAATGTGAAACACCATGGAAATATTGAGAAAAAGTGAGATCTAGAATGTAATGATTTGAAAGATATTACATTGTCATAGAAGCGTTGTTATGGGTTTATTAGGATTATTTGATCAAAATGACATGCATTATAATCTCATTCAGCAGTGATGGATGAAATTTGTGATTTTAAAAAAAAGTGTGAAAACTTGTAATTTCTAGAATTGCATGGATTGTTGGTCTTATTCACTTTTGCAATTCATTTAAAATGATTCCTTTAAATAGTTTGTATTTTTTTTGTTACTTGATTTTTAAAGATTTAAAAAGAGTGAAAATCTTTCATGGTTTCAAAATGAGTAAAAGAAATAAGTAAAGAAAATTAATACTACTCAAATCCGAAAAAATGTTGAGTGAAAGAAAAAGGGTCATCACAATGAGTCCTATTTTTGTACTTCTTATTTTACTTCTACTCCACTTATTATTGTATGGACTTGAATATTAAAATAAAATAAAGTATTTTATTTATTTTAATTAGAATTTGAAACTAAATCACGTAATTGGATTTAAGACAAAAAATAGTTTGAACATATTGATGACACTAAAGTAGGCATCTCAACTTTGGGAAGGGCATGGATCATATTTTTATTTGAAATGATGAAAGTGGCATAGAACAAATAAAAAAGAGGTAAAACCTATTTTATTAGGAGAAATGCATCGATAAAAGTATATGATGCATCTTGGGATAACAAAAATGTATCATGACAACAAAATAGTATCATGATACAACATTGTTTTGAATAACTATTAGGTTTGTTGGCAAAATTTGTATCACAAGATCCCCTTACCATTCTTCTTTCAAGATTTTATCTTTTAGTCCTACGTAATGAAAAGCATTACCTGACTTATATATAAACTCTATATGTAATGAGGCTTAGGTTCTATTTTTTAGCCAATTTTGAATAATATAATGAGTTTTAGAATTAGTCATTTGATACAAATCTATTGATGAGTTAAATTCAAATTGGTGAACTTTGAATTAGCTCTTGAGAGGGTGAAAATTATGACACAAATGGAGAGTTTTTGTTATTGTCAAATTTCATTGTGGTTCATCCTTTGATAATTTGTTTTCTATTTTTTCAGCTTTTCTCCAATCTATTAATCCTAATGATTTTTGTTTAATAGTTTCCAATTTAAATTTGGCCACCCCTCACTTCTAAACCCTAAATTGCAAACTCTTAATCCAATTTCTCACTTCTACCAACTACTTTGTTGGCTAACTTTCTCACATACCCTAACACCTCCCTACCCTTAGCTCACTTGGTGACACCGACAACCTTTCCCAAAGTTGTCTAAATCAACAAACAATTGCCTCCTATTTTTTGACTGCCTAACCACGATTGGCCCTCATCCATTTTGTCCCTCTAATACTAATGCCTATGGACTTCACTCATTCTACCTTCACCCTCACTACTCATCCTGACAACTACAAACATCACGTACCCCTTCTTCATTTTCCAACTCTTGATGCCAGCAACCTCTTTGTGTCATCAAGGCTCTCCGACCATTAGATCTTCCCATGAATTGCCTTATTTTAGATCTTCAACACAATGTTTAGGGATCAACCTTATATAAGTTTGAATCCTTGATAATTACTGAACTTTATGAAGCTTTATGTGATGTTAGTCTCACTTAACCACTCATGTTAAGCAAGAAGTTTGCTGTTGTATGATACTTTTCCGTGACATCACCTGTGTTTATCAAAATGTTCACTGACGTATGATGTTTTTCATTTTTTCCATTCTATACATCTCATATAATTTTTAATAGTTTTGTATTTTCCCATAAACATAAGTTGTGTGAAATCAAATTCTCCAATTTGTGTGAATGAATGTATGCATTGAAAAGGCTTTTAAATTAGTGGTAGTCCTATTCATTGATTTCCATTGAATCAACTAACTGCACTTTCATTCATGATGTTCTCTTTAATTATAAGTGTGCTGTTTAATGTGGGTTTAGGCTTAACTAAATCTTTATATTCTATGGTATTTAAAAAACTCATATTAGGAATCCTCTAGGCAATAGCAACTTGCACCAACATGCTTGCCCAATCCTTAGCACAATGTAGATTTGCAAGCTTGGCATCATACTCTACTTAGCCAAAAATGAAGTGCAGGAGAAAGGATATATGGCCAAAGGGTCAACATGGGCTATGCTTACATGAACCTTCAATAAAAGAATTCCTGAGAAACTTAGAGAAATTGTCTACAACAAGTTTCCTCTAATCAGGTTGAGAAAAAACTTCTATGTTAGGTCAAGGAGGTAATAGGCTTCTATAGTTTCCTCATAGCAAGATCAAGCATATTAATTTATCTAACTTGATGGTAGGTGCCTTGGACTAAACTCTAGCACAAGGCTCTTACTGGGCTTCCAAAAGATTTGACAAGCTACGAAGAATGGCCAATGTTGATTCATTGGTTAAAGCTGGTAAACTCAAGCAAACTTATCTAAGCATGAAGCCTAGTTAGAATGAGATTTACATTTCATTTTTTGTGTCTGAAGGGATGGGGAAGGGTGGAGGTGAAGGGAATGCATTACTCGTTTTACATGGTTGTTCATTTGGGGCAAAGGGAATAGGACATTGTAGTGGTGTCCACACAATCAAGGGACTTAGGGTAGACTAGAATGAATTTATTTTGTTATTATTTGATTAAAAGTTAGGTGGTCTATTATATCAATGAACAATATTTCTTAAAATCATACTTTTTTGGACTATTACTTTTCCCTTTTTGTGCTCAATGGATCATCCATATAAAGTGTAACCACCAAAGTGTACCCTTTGGTATTAGCCACCTAAGGCATTGCTCTACGTCAAATTGCTTTGGGCCATCTCGAGGAGCAGACAGATCTCCTATTCAATCTCTTCATAAGGAGGAGCAACCTTATTCGCCTTGAGGTTTGACTAAAAGCTCATGGGATGCACTACAATAAGGTGTACTTTACATAGACGCCTTCTTGTCCTAATAACTTAAAAAAAGTGGGCGGACATTGCCAAACCCAAGTGTAAACTAAGCTGGATGGACAGTGATTGAGAATCTATAATCTATTAAGCTTGATGCATTGTAGCAATTTGATATCAAAAATTTAGAAGTCAAATGCAAAGACAAGTCGAAGACATTAAACTCCAATGGTAGGGTTCAACAGTTAGATCAACATAAGGGCAACCCTTTGGATTAAGAAGCCATCTGAGCCAGTTAAGGAGTCTTCTAAGTCACTTCATCTCGTTGGCACCCAACTACTAATGATCTAAAGCCAATCGAAGGGCGATGGCTCCTTTTGAATAGAAGTGGAGCACAAGAAAGTGCTTATTTAAAAGCATTTACGTTTTAAAATAATTTAATTATTTGATTTGAATATAATTTAAAAGCATTTAAATATTACTCAAATTAAGATTTGTATTCTTATTGATATTGGTCAAGTGTCATAGATGTATTTAAAAAATGACAATGTAACTTCTTCATTACATTTCTCAAAAAACATTCTAAGTAAATATTATGATATTTCTCAAAACTTTATTAGGTAATGACCTAATAATTCAATTTAAATGAGAATAAATGTGTCACAAAATGAAGAATAATTAAACTTTCAGATTAAAAATATATCTAATGAACAATATAAAGTGAGATTTCCATCATTAAAAAGAGCTCAAGAGTAATAAAAATTTAATATAACTTTCCAAACTAATGTTTAATTAAAAAAATCACTGTTGCATAGATAACAATTTTTACATTACCTGTGCAGAATATTTTTGACCCCACAAATTGAAAACAAGAAAAGTAAAATTTCATTTAAAAAAATACTATTATTTTCAACAAAAATTCAGTTATCATTATATAATTTAATCATAAAAGATATTTCATAAGTACTTGTCTGTTTACAATAGATTATCGTCAATCTCAATTTGACTTAATTCTAATCCAAGATCATCATAAAAATGTTCAATTCAAACTTTGAACTTAGCTTGAGCAGTAAATGTGTTTTTGAAATTTTTTACGCTTAAATTAAACCCACAAGAAGGGGGGTGAATTGTGGTAAATAAAATTTTGAGATTGTTTTTCAATTTTTGGTGTAAATTAAAACTTAAATCTTTTAAGTAAGAAAAAAAAGAGTAGTAAATACACAAAAGATTTTTAAGGTGGTTAAACTCAAAATCGAGGCTACATCCACCAACTGGTATTGGGAAAAAGCCACTAAAATCACCAAATTACAAGAGAGGTTTTTCTTACGGCTCATCTCAAACCTACTTGGGATTTTACCTACGGCTAATCCCGAATCTATTTGAGTTTTTTTGGGCTCAACTCATACCTCGGGCTTTTGTATTATTGCCGCGATGCCCTTACCCCAAGGAAACAAATACAAAAATTGGCAACAAAGTATAAACTTAAGACAATTTAAAAGAAGTATGAGACACACTTAATACAATAAAAATTCCAAGGAAAAACTGAAAAGAGGGAGAAATAGAAATTGAAAGTAGATGATGCAAAATCTCCAATTTTGGGTTTCTAGTTTTCTTCTAGTAACTTTCACTTTTTGAGTTTATGAGCACTGTGTACACTTGAAATAGCTTGAAATTATGATTTGAAAGCTTTGAGAACTTAGCAATGGTAACATCTTAGAGTTCTTCATTCTTTCCTTTTTATAGGGCTTAAATTTGAGTTCTAAATCAACTCTCAATGACTCTAAGATGAACTAAATGTTTGTGTTCGATTTGAATCCTAAAGTTGTTGTTTTTGATGGAATCCTAATTTTACTATTCGAGATCAATCCTGGGGATCTAGGCTACCTTGATCTGGGCCATTGGATTGCACATTGGTTGTCTCGCATGTATTAGAATAATGTATCCATAACTTACTTGAATTAGAGACTTAGTGCAATGGTTCCATGTTCTGCATCGTCTTGCAAATCTGTCTTAGGTTCGAAGCTCTTGCTTGTCATTTTACTGTTTACTTGTAGTATTTTACATGGCTTAACCTAAGCCGTCAAATTGCACCTGCCCTTTCACCTTTTTTGACAATCTGATGTGAATTTAATCCCATATTGCCCAAATTAAGTTTTCATTGCTCTCTCAAGTCGTTTGGGGTTGGCTCCCCCTTCCTCGACCAAGATTTGATCCCTTGGTCCTGGTTGACTTGGTTTTGCACTATTCTGTTCAGCTATCCCTGTGGGCTGATTTCGCGCCATTTCATTCAGCTTTCCCTGTAGCCTTCTTCCTTCACCTTCGGGCTACGCTCGCCCCTTACGGGTCTATCGAATTACTTTTATTTTACTTTTTTTAAATCCATAAAGCCTGGACAGACCAGCGATAGAGTCGGGTCGACCCACCCAAATGCTACAATGAAAAATACCGAGACTAAAGTGATTTTATAGTGTTTTTTGAGAATTTTTGTGCCAAAATTTTGAACACAAGTGTACCAAAATAATTTTATATTATGATAGTGTTACAAGTCCCATAAGTGAATATCAGAAGTAATTCATGACAAATAATTTCTAAATAATTTTTTAAAATCAAATACAAATGTCTATACTTTTCATCAATAATGCTTGGCCCGAAAATTAAAATTCAACAATTATTAATCTTATAACATTTTCAAATATTAATACTACTAGTGTGCCACATAATCTCAAAATTTAGACAAATAAAATTAAAGAAAAATAAAGAGAAATTCAAGTATAAAAAATTTTAGTACATGTCTTTAATTTCCTGGAAACTTGCCATGACTCCATGAACCTTGAAGATCACTATTTTAGACATTTAAAGTTCATGGCTTGACTTAATTGAAAATTAACACACTTAAAGTAAGCCCATATGAGATATTTATAAACATTTATGGTTGACTCATCAAACACAAGGGTGTAATAGAGGATAAGTTTAAGATGACAATTGGTTTAGATGGCTTAGAAAAGTTAAATGTAATCACATAATATTTGAATAGAAAGTGGCTAATTATAAAACTCTATATTTTGTTAGAGGAGAAGACAAAAACCAGAAATATAAGGTATTAAAAAGGACTTAAGGTGCTAATATCTTAATGAAGATATGTTAAGTACATAGAGTGTAATAGTATCAAAAAGTTTTATATAGTAGACATCATTTGGTGGTGTTACTAACTATTCTTAGTATTAAAGCTAATTAATTATTATTTTTTATGTGACAAGGTAGTTTATTATTGAGGTTATACAATTGTATGTATGATTGTATTTTTAATGGTTATTTAATATTCTTTTATTTATGAAGTATATGAATATGTACGAAAATTCCTTTTACTTGTCTTTCATGCTAGTGAATGCATATACTTCATACAAACAATGTTCATAAACATTAGGACTTAGCTACATTTCAGCGAGTTGTGTGCCATTGTAGGTAATGCCCCTGCACATCTTAAAAAATTATAAAATTTTCTTTTTTTCCTTCACTTTATAATTATTATACTCATATTTTATTTGACCTTTTAAAATTAAATGATAACTTTATTTTTGTATATGGTTGTTTCATTCTAAGAATGCTTTATCTTTATTATTTATCAAATGTTGTCACATTTAAACAACATATTTTGACAACACTTTTCAACAATGCATTTCTTGTGTAATAGATATACTTATTAGATGATTTAAATGTGTTTGGCATAAACTATGTATTTTTTTATCAGGATAATAGTTATTAGATTTTTGTTATTATAAATACAATCCAAAAATAATGTGATGGTATTAAACTAGTGATCTTCATAGGTTGGATTAACATTTGTTGTATATGATTACCTCGTTTGGTGCTTCTCTAGGCTTTGTGAGGGAATGTTAAAATTGAATTAATGTTATGTACTTAATCTAAGAGCCGTTTGGTACCTATTTTGAAAGTTGAGATTATTTTTTCTCTCTTGTGGGTTAATCAATACACTTGACTTATGCAAACACAACACCAAAGAAATGGTATTATTTGTACGTGCAATTCATCATTTGCCTTCCTTTTATGAAGTGGGGTTATATTGTCATCACAACTCCTAATGGAACATTGGACCACGAGGAAGCTATGAGGCAAAATGTTGGTGGTCAAGTTCTTGGCTTTCTCCACAAACAGTTGGTTTTTCTTGTGTGTGTTAATGGCCATCAGGAAGGTAAAATCTACTAATGATGTCATGCTTCATTCAGGTCGTTGTGTTCTACTTATAAATGAAATGCATGAACTAATTCTTGATTTATTCATCAAAACTGCGTAACACCAAAATGTTGCATTTTATGTGGTTATTATCATTGGTGTGAGTCAAATTATTATGTATATGCCATATAAGAAAGGTAATGTATTTAAATAAAGCAATTTTACCTGTGAATATTTTGAATAGAAGTGGAGTACAAGAAAGTGCTAATTTAAAAGAATTTACATTTTAAAATAATTTAATTTTTTAATTTGAATACTATTTAAAAAATTTTAAGTATTATTCAAATTAAGATTTGTATTCTTATTGATATTGATCAGGTGCCATAGATGTATTTAAAAAATGGCAATGCAACATCTTGATTACATTTCTCAAAAAACATTCTAAATAAATATTATGATATTTTTTCGAAACTTTATCAAGTAATAACAAAATAATTTAATTTAAACTAAACTAAATGTGTTGTAGAATAAAGAATAAATGAACTTTCAGATTAAAAATATATCTAATGAATAATATAAAATGAGATCATCAAAACTAAAAAGAATTCTAGAGTAATTTTTAACCCCACACTAAAATAAATATATCCAGTGAACAATACCTGTGCAGAATAATGTTAAACCCACACTTTAAGAGCAACAAAAGAAAAATTCCATTTAAAAAAATAATATTATTTTTAACAAAAAGTCAATTATCATCATATAATTTAATGATAAAAGATATTCCATAAGTGCTTATTTGTTTACAATAGATATTGTGTGGATTTAGTAAATATAAAAAATAGAAACTAAAATAAGTTAAATCAATCATTACATATTTTATTGGTAAAACTTAATAATTAAAACCTAAAGGAGATATTATTAGTCTTAAAAGTTAAAAATAACAAATATCGATATCATGTAAAAACAATAACTAATAATTGATATCATATCATAGGATACAAAACTAAAAAAATTTCAATACAGTTAAGTGGGTTTTTTTTTCGAAAATGTCTCGATATTTTAATATGATAGTATCTAATATATATATATATATATATATATATATATATATATATATTAAGATCTTTTTTTAATAATTAATATGGGACAATTCATTTCTAAATTCTTAGAGACTTCTTAACAAAAAAAATAATATTGCTTTTTCAATTCACTCATCTCCCTCATCAAGTGTTATATTATATTGAAGGCTTTGGTGCTCTTTCATTTCTCATGGAACCACTTCTTGAAAAGATGACCCATTATTATAAACGCTAATGAAATTTAATGATTCATAATATAAAATTTTGTTATGAAACCTAACTATTTCTTTCAGATCAAGTGATTAAGAGTTTTACAATCTAGCACAAGAACCAACTTTCATTCTTCTCCATTGCATAAAAAAAGATTAGACAACACTCTTCAGCAACATGGCTTTTATTATATATTTTGTAATTAGTAGGATTGATAAAATAGAATTAATTATTTGCATAAAATATTTATTCACCTTCCTTTTAATATGAGCACAACAACAAAAGTTTCCCATTATTTGAGTGGTAGTAGTTATTCAAAATAATTGATTTTTCAAATTACACATTTTATGACAACCTAAGTCATACATTTATTTCTTTGGCATATCATATCTTTTAGAGGCACGATCTTAATAAAAACATATTAATTATTATAGTGTTATTATAGTATGCATTGATGAATAATCTTTATCATTCATCATGAAAATAATTTTACATGTTTTCTCACATTAATTCTTACAACTAATAATGATTTGAAATTTTGTAATAACATGATATTCACATTCTTTAAATTTATTGGAGATTCGTGAAGAAACATATAACTATCATATGAACTCTAATCTTTATAGTTAAACATAAATTTAATATATCAAAATAAACTATAAAATATAAAAAAATGAATTCAATGATTGAAGAAATTTTATGAGTAAAAGATATATTTTCTTAGAAAATGCGTGGTTATCCTACAATCTATTTTTTATTCTTAAACATTTTCAACACCATTTATGAGCTACTAAGGAAGATATTCTTTTGTTAATTTTTTTATTTTGAAAAAAAAAACGTCTTTTTTATGCAAATAAAAAATGTCTATCCCACAAACCATGATACGATTTTGGATTCAAATTTTGGGCGAGACTTTAGACGGCTAAACAATTTGGAAATCAGGAACCCTAACACGTGCCACTCCGCATTTATTTCTCCGACAATAATCACCAACCCTCCTCTCTCTCCATTACTTGGAATGGAAGGCTTCTATTTCCCTGCGACTATCCCTCTAGCGAGTTCTGGCCGTAAACAGCTGTAAGGCGTGGAATCCGATTGGTGTACAGGGAAACTCGCGGGGTCCAAGTTCACTTCGCGGACAGCAGTCTGGGTTGTCGCCAACATCTGATCCTTCACTGAATCTGAGAGGTAGTTCTCCATGGATCCTTCTCAGATTCTTTTTCGACATCCAAGGGTGATCATGCTTCGATTATTTACACGACCGGGAAAAAGGGAATATCTCCACCAAAATGGCATTTCTATTCCTTTTCATCATAGAAGCCTTCCTTTGTGGTTTGGCTTCATCCCAGATGAGTGCATCTTTCTATCTGGAGATACCATGTAGTGATACGGTTTCTCAATTTAGGGTTTGGGGGTGTAATTGCATATAATCTTTCCCTTTGCTGGTTAGTCGCTTTTCTTTAGGAATAATTTTGTTTTAATCGACTTGAAGAAGTTGTCGAATAATTTGTACGTAGTAAGAATCAGAGTGGCGAAACTGGTTATGAAGATAATGTTTTTCTTGGCAAATAGCTAATAAAAAGAAAGATGAGCTGGTGCATGATGCTGAATTAGTTTAATTTTCGTATAGAATTGTTGTTAAAAATTATATAATTTTTTTGTTTATCCCCATTTACCATGGTACTCTAGGGGAGGAGGGCACCTTGATTTGCATTGTAAGCTGCTGTGTAGCAATGAGAAGATCTTGAAAGGTGTTTAAGGGTTCGAAATTACAGCAAAAGAAATATTGGCTATGTATTTAATATGGATTTGGTGGAGCAGTTGTCATTAAAAGCCTCTACAAGGTGGGCAAGAGATCATAGCGCTGGTTCTGATGGATCCTTGACGAGAGCAATAGCAGTTAATACCCTAAAAGCCAGCAGGAGTACATTGATGCGATGTTTTATGTATAATGTAGTACTAATTCTAAATAAGTTTTGTAATTTTATAAAACATTTTTTTTATTATGAGTATTATTTTAAATATAATAGATATTTCATGCAGTTTGATCTTAAAAAAAATGAAACTTCGTAAAAAGGGTGATGAAAATTTTACATAAATAAGTAAAAAGTAGAAACACAACTAATATTTATATTGACATTTTATGGAACATAGATCTAAAATGGTTGTTTGTTTGTCTCATTTGGTTTGGATTATCTATGATGAGATTAACTTCACAAAAAGATCATATCATTAAAATCATCGGATTCATTTGATATTTTCTACTAAAGTCATATTTAAAATATATAATAATCAAAGTTTTTTCACCACATAAGTTTGCATCGTGCTTCTTTGATCCATTGGCTTTTTGCATGAGGACAGTTTGATAAAGTGTGTCGGTAAAGACTTAAGAAGAAAGAACCAACCAAATTATTATTGCATGTGCTTAAAGAGTGTCACTACAAGGAAGATGTACTTGGTTAACTTCGATACAAAAAAATGATCGTTGAATTTAAAGATTTCAAATTCCTAAGATCATGAAAACTTATTGAGCATTGTTTGCAATACCAACTACACTACACATAATTAAATTGTTATTAATAATAAAATACTATACTTGAATAAAAAAATTTAGACTAAGTTAAATCTCAAATTAAATAATATTGTTTTAATCTTAATATAAACTATATTCTTTAAAGTCATCTAGTTCATGGAGATTAAATATAAATATAAATATCATAATACAACAAAATTCGTATCCTCCAACTGCTTCATCATAGTCTTTTTTTCTTTATTATTTTGTAAAATTAAGATTTGAACAAAATTTAACTTGAATTTTCTAAACCAACATCAAATCAAAATATTTGATAGTTAGGTTATATCTATGACTATTACATGTAAAACTAATATTATTAAATCAACTGAATATTTGACTTGAAGTTGACCAACATTCACCCACTGAGTCAACTTGAGATCATATAACAAGGAAAAAGAAATAAAAATAATTGGTAAAGAAGAGAACTCACTCGAAGATAGCTTATCAGAGAAGACATCTTGGCTTAAGGACAAAACTTTACTAACTTAAGTGGTTTGATTTGTGAAAGAGATGGTTTAAAGGGGTTAGAGAAAATATGAAAGATAAGGGAATGGATCAAGTTAAAATTCAACAATCTTATTCAAACAATTTCTATAAAATAACTATATTTAGAGATAATCATCCATATGATTCGCATCTTTCTCCTACAAAATGTCTTCAATTTGCATATCCTTTCCTCAATATATGCCCATAATTTGGGTTTCTTGATTTTCTTCTCATGAACAATGATCCAACTATATATTGCTCTATGATTGTAAAAATTTAAGAACTTTAGCATATTCTACAATAACATTTAATTTTCATTCATTTCTTAGCAAAATATTATCAAACAAGTCCCTGTTGCTTCTTCTTTATTGAAATGAATACCCTTAAAAGATTAGTTTTGTTTTTGACAATTATTTCTTGAACTTACTTTATCCTTTCTAGCCTCAAAATATAAAAAATTTACTAAATAAATTTTTGTAATTCATTTTTATTATCACATAAAATGCATTTAACAAAATACTTTTTTAAGAAAAAAATTTTCAAAAGCTCATCTTTATTTGTAAAAATCATTATCAAATAAAAACTATTTGAAGAATTCATTATAAAGAGCGCTCAAACCTTAATGCAATTTTAAACTAATCTTTTGACATTAACCTACTAAACCTCCCTTTAATCCCTAACACGATATGCATTTATGTTATGGGTTTCATCTTGCTCATGCCATTTTCCTTACTCTTTCTTTCATTGTGCATTGTCTTCCTCACAATAATGGGGATTGTAAAGCCATGCAACAATTCTTCTATTAGACATTTCTAAAGTGAGAGCAAACATGATGGATAAGAACATGATTGACCATGAGGAAAGAATGCTATAAACCATTTTCACAATAGATTTATATCATAGATTTGTTTGCTTTGCGTTTTCCAAATTGCAGTCAATGTTGGCTTGATTATCGTGCTTTTTGTCCACTACATTTCGTTACTTTTTGCCTTTGTTTTTACGTTGTATCAATGGGAGATTGCCATTGTGGTTGTAGGATTGCTATAATACTAATTTGAGAGTGTTTTGAAAGAGTTTGGAGGACATTTTCGTTTACACGCATTGGTTTGGAGGACATTGTACTTGTTGATTTGTAGGGTTGATTATTGGGGTTTAATGATCTTAATCTACATACATCTATTGTAGAAATTAAGAACTTTTTTGGAGTACAAATTCATTAATATGTTTTACCTTCTATAGCATAACCATTATATGTTCAAAAGTTTAAAGACATTCCTTCGTGCAATATTGTATATGAAACTTTTGTTAACATTATATTAATTTTTATTGTAGTATTTTGATTGTTCATATACAACGTGCTTATTTTGTATCTATTGCCTTATGCTTATATAAACCTAACAATAATGATTCCATGAGGTTTTAATTTACCTTGAGTAATTTTTTTCTTAAATACTAATCAAGATAAAGAAACGAAGCTTTATGGGACGTAAAAATTGTATGAGCTTAGCTGCGTATACATCATTATCCATATATTGCATTAACGTGTTTGTGATATAAACTATTTAAAATCATAGTTTTGCATATGACGGTTTATTATTAGTGATATAATATGATTAACATGATTTTCTAACAAATTGTGTGTGTCTATTATCTAACTTTCCAACAATACGTTTGTGTATATTACACTCATTGATGTTTAATATGACTTTCTTATGATCATTAATTTGTTAGAGTTTATTATAATTGTAAACATGTATTATATTTATGTAGTTTATAATTAAAGATAAATATATTATGCAAGGTATCAATATTAGCTTTTAAATATAATTTTGCACTTCTTATTTTTTATAGAAATATCATGTATATTTTTTTCTGAACATCTTCAAACCTAACTTAGTTCTTCTTCTATTTATTTTCTCAAACCTAGCCTTGTCATCACTTTACTTCATCCTTATACCCTATGGCTATTATCATTGTCACTACTTTCAACAATCCAACCTAATTCTCACCCAAACTAATCTTATTATCTCTACTAATGTTAAGATGATTATTTTTTATCTTCTAAAAAGCTCATCCCAAAACCTCTATAGCTATTATATATTCTCATATTATGTACATTTATTGAACAAATCCCAGACAATGAACGTTATTTTGTGCCTTATCTTTTACCTTCTTATATGCACAAAGATATTACTAAAGATGTTCTTTCTTTTTTTGCTAATGATATATTAAAACTTATGAGTTATCTATCCCTAAAAAGAGCTATATTCCTTTGCTTATCTTGAGCTTACACATGTTATCCTTATAGATGACATCATAATTATATTTCATTGAAACAATGTCTCGTTTATTTTATAAATGTATCTATATTATTAATCTGTTTGACAACCTTTTGTTTGAATTTAAGGCATACAAATGAGGAGTTTTTTTGTAATGCAACAAGAAATTGATATAATCAAAATTTAGTTAGAGTAAATAAAATTGTATAAAAATCCTATTTTATTATAATTTTGGATCAAGATTGGGCTAATATACTATATTTATTTATAAGTTTAGTTATGGGTTAGAACTAGTCTAAGATTTTAATTCTTCATTATTTATGTCATTAAAAAAAGAAGACCACTGTAAAAAAATAAAATATTTTTTTGCTGCAATCTTCTTCAACAATAATTTTTTTTGGCTCAATTGAAAGCATAAAAAAGTAACATCTAACTTGTGGGTTATATTCCTCATTTATGTTTATAATTCAATACCTTTCCATTTAAACAATATCAATAAGCAAAACTTAAAAAGTGCACCAAATATTTTATGTAAAATTATCCAAAAATTCTTATTCAAAGAAAATATTTTATAGATAAGTAAAATTAGATAAAGCAAATGATGATAGAAGATTGTTTGATTAAGGAAATTGAACAAATTAACAAAAAAAAATAATTGAAATGTTAACAAATATTCAACATATTAGTATAGATAAAAAATAAGTTATTTATATTTTTTTTTAACTTCAAGTCATCCAAATTACGTTTTGTTATACCTTTTGACTTCTTTATAATTGACATCTATATAAATTCAAATTTAAGTAACATCTACTATGTTTTACATGCGAGTTTATAATTTCTAGTAAATTGAAAAAATAATTTATACTATTAAATAATATTATATGATAATCTAAGATAATAGTATTAAACCAACCAATATTTAATCCAAACTCAATTTTAAGTTTGTTTGAATCAAAGGTTAATGGTCAAAGTTGTACATAGTCACACAAATCTAAATTTAAACATTTTTTATGATCAAATAAAATTGTTAGACATAAAGAGTAACATTATATATATGACTATTTATTTGTTTTTAAAGACTAATTCAATTAAATCTCATGTGACACAAATTATCCAAACAATAGTCCAAGTTTAGATACTAAAGAATTTTATAGTAACACTATAAAGTTTATTTAAAATCTACATGATTTGCGTAATTATATTTCCATAATCAAATAATAAACTCATCATTCTCTTTAAGGCCTAACTAAATATCCCTCTAACAAAAGACACCTCTTTTTCCACCCTCCTCAGTCACACTAAAGCTTCAACATCCATCACTTCAACAACTCTTCTTCTTCCATATATGCAGCAGCCTTTATCCTGTCCATCACTTCAGCAACTCTTCTTCTTCCATATATGCAGTAGTCATTATCCTGTCCATCACTATTCTTCCTTCTTCTCTTCCCCTCCACCATTTCTCCAGAGAGCCTACACAAAATGGGAAAGCTCTGCCTCTGGGCTCATCAATGACAGGGGAAGTCCCCGCGGTAGAAGGAGAAGAGAGCACATCTCCATCCGTAAGGAAAGTAATGCCTGTTGTATCTCCAATACAACTATAATGGGAGTTAGTTTCCACTACGCATCTTCCATCGTTTTATGCATCGAGGAGAACAGCAGCATCTTTTTTTATGAGGACGAGGAGCTGGGCATCAATCGCAAAGCTCAATGGAAGGGGCTTGGAAAAATATGCGAGCGAAAGTCCTCTTTTTTCTGAGATTCCATCTTTCTTTGCTCATCGCACTCCGAAGAATGCCTATTTGCATTGCTAAAGAAAGAATCTGAGCATACTCCGACAAAGGAATATGCCCAACGGTTGATGAGAGGGTCTTTGGACATATCCGCAAGAAAGAATGCCGTCGATTGGATTATGAAGGTGGACTCTTCTTTTCGTTATCCCCCTTTTTTTATTATTTTTGTCTTCTTTGACATTTACAGTTCTTCTATGTTAGTATTTGTTAGCATATTCTGCACATGATTTACCTTTCAATTCGTATCAATCTGCTTCTTGTAAAAGATGTAACTACATTTCACTTTATTTGATTTCTTTTACCCTTCTCAACACTTTTATTTGGCACCTTTATGGTTGATTCAATTTATTTGCGATGCACATTTGCAGGTCCATGCCTATTACAGCTTTGGACCTCTGAGTGCCTACTTATCTGTAAATTATCTAGATCGCTTCCTCTCTGCATATGAGCTCTACGTAAGAACCATGCTATGTGAGTTTTTTGGGATATATATGCCTAATACTTGCACAAATGTCTCAATGCAACCAGTATTTATCTTCTTTCAATCCTTAATAATAAAGCGATTTCAATTGTTTTTGTAGAATGGGAAGGCTTGGATGACCCAATTGCTAGCTGTTGCCTGCCTATCTTTGGCTGCCAAGATGGTGGAAGCTGAAGTCCCCTTATCTATTGATCTACGGGCAAACCTTCTTCTTGAATGTTATTTTTTCTCCTAATTACTACATTTGACTCGGTGCATTATATAGATCAACAATGCCAAGTATGTATTTGAGGTAAAGACTATTCAAAGGATGGAGCTTTTGGTACTAAGCACACTTGAATGGAGAATTCATTCTGTAAAACCTTTCTCCTTTATGGACTACTTTGCCCATAAGTTTAGTAATGGCAGTCCCCCAAAATAATCTACAGTCAACCTTTGTTATGAGCTCATTTTAAATACATGTAGAGGTACGTTTGCTTTATTCTGTTGTTATGGAATCATTTGGAAATCAAAAGTGAGCTCTTGCAATCCTTTTATTTAAACATCAATGCTGAAAATTGTCTTATAAAATTCAAGCCTTCAGAGGTGGATACTATTGATGCACTAGTTGTCTTGGTAATGCTAACAAACTGTTTATAGACAAAGTCTTCAACCATTGTGCCTACATGTAGAAGGTAAGCTACTACATTCTGTATATTTACAAAGTAATGAAATGTTACAAAGTTATACAAGACATGCGACTGGTGGAGATGAGGAGTTCTTTGGTTTCTGAGGCACCACAAACTCCAGTAGGTGTTTTGGATGTCACATGCCGAAGCTATACAAGTGCTGAAACCACAGCTTGTTTGGGGTGAAATTCTCAGAGTTGTGCAGCAGTAAAGAGGAGAACGCTGAACAATCCTTCAATATGAGCATATAAGAGATGTGTGTCTGCGGTTTTGAAGTTATCCTAGTACTTGAGAGGTCTTTTTAGTTTTGATGTAGAGGAGTCTTTTGTATACAGAGATAATCTTAAAGAAAACAATGGATGAAGCTCTGTAAAGAAGAAGATCGTTTAACTATAGCAAGAGCACGAAATATTGAGCAACATGGTTAGCAATGACCATGAAAATGAAGCGGTGAAAAGAGGCACTCATGAAAGCTGTAAGAGTCGAAGTGATCCCGAGTTTCCAAACATAGATCAACTTACAACGCTTGCTTCTTGTTTACATCTAGTCGTATCGCATTGTAAGTAGGCGAATCAAATATAGGTGATGCTTATTACACCGCTGGGACTTCGACCATGGGTTTTTTTTGCACGGCCATACATAACATAGAAATCGCACTCAGAAAGGAGAACTACGAGAGCGGCCACAATCTTTTTCCATTTTCCATAAACTAGTCAAAGAAATTGGTTTCCACATAAAAAAACCAATTCTTCATCTTTTGTTTGAAGAAACTTTGGAGAAGGACCCAAAAAACAAAACGAAACAAGGTGGATAAGGATTCTCGGACCCGAACATATCTCAAATTAAAACTGACACAAAAGAAAACCATTTTATAAAAATAGAAAGTGGAATACGAAACACGTGATGAAGTTTTCGTTCTCACGAAAGGAAAGAAAGATGATTGATTTGATTGAAGCAGGCATGCAACCAGCAAACTCCAGCTGATCAACCATAGTGCTCAGGCACGATGGCTTTGCTGTCGACTCACATCCATCATGCTCGACGGAGCTGAGCTGGGTTCCATTTGGAAATCCATAGGAAGTTCACGCAGCAAACCCAGGCCCCCTGTGCTCGTTGCACCGTCGACGAAGAATTGGTATCCCCACCCACCCCATACAGAGTTTTTGAGCCGTGTAATAGGCGACTTCTCCTCAGTATCTTTATACATTATCACAAGGGTGGTTCTTCTTGAATAAATATCAAAATCTTCTTTTTCTTTCTTCACATTTTTTCTTTAATTTCTTCATTTCTTTTTCTTTAATTTCTTAAATTTTCTCACTGAGTGATTCTGACTTAACTAGGATAAAAATAAAGCATTGGGTCAAAGAGACTCGCTTGACTTTTAGAAATAAAAAAGACAACTTCTTTGGAAATCTACTTTCCATCCCTTTCTTCACTACGTGCATTACCATAACAATAACAAGAACAAAAACAAAAAGAGATTTTGTTGGTCTGAAAAGGAAAGAATCACTAAGGAGATCCTTATAACATAAGAAGAATGCCTGGTTTATGAAAAGAGGCCATAAGTTTAGTTCTCTTTTTCTGTTAGCTTTTAGGCCTTTTGTCTGTCAGTTGCTGACGCCTCGATTTATATAAAGAAAAGGAATAAATTATCTATTTTAATTTCAATCAAATTTTTCCAAATCTTTTCCTGTATTCCTTATTCCTATACATTATTGTCGGTCATCGAGGAGGCTATGCTTAAAGCATTCGACGTTGGTGATCTATCAGACGGAATAGAATTTTCCATTTTCATCCAATCACCCTGATTTGAGCTGAAACAGGGAGGATTGAGTCAAGATCATATGACTCAATCATCGATTTCAATGTCTCCTTATCCACTCTCTTTTACAATTTCATAATCGAGGAAAAAAAAACATAACTTCAAAAAAAGTACACCCCCTCTTTTTAACACAAAGAAGGTTTTCCTTTGAATGCTTCAAAAAAACATAACTTCATTTCGAGTTGACCCCTGTTGAAGATGTTCCTTACGCTTGATTGAGGCTGAGAAGAAAAGCATTAAATTATGACATTATATCCAATCTAGAGTCTTGGTTCTTACCAAAATTAGTGCTACTTTTTTATATATATGTGATTTGTAGGTTTCATATGATGATGTGGAAAGTCTACTTTTCCATTTTCACGTCACTCTCTGACTCTAGGAACCTCCAGATGATCGAAGTTCACCAATAAGTTCAATATAATAATTGCGTCAACCAGGTCAGGCCCTAAACAAATACTAGCGAACCGACCGAGCCCCCACTGACAACTAAGATTGCTCGGGGTTGGTTCATAAATCAATGATCAATCCTGTTAGAAGGTTCTGGCAGAGCTTTCTCGAGTTAGACAGTAGTAGAGACCAATCTTGCATTTTAGCTGTCATGATCATCTCGAAGATTTGAAACTTTCGAATGAAAATAGTAATTCGATTTTGTTAAAAATAAGATCGGGAGATTTCTTGGTCCATCATGCTATTGTCACTGCTATCCATTTTTGTTCCCAAATAAGAGATAGGTAATCACTCATATTAGAGAATTACTAGGTTCGACATGAAGCATTGCTAGGCTCACCGGGCAAGATGTATAAGACAATGAAACAAGATCCCCAGAGAGGTCCCTCAATCGAGTGGGGACCAGCAAGTTTCAATTCGAGCTTCTACATCTGTGCTACTGACTAGATCTTCTGTCATCTCTTTGTTTGGGTAATCAATGATGGGAACAACCCATCATTGATAGCCTCCAATAATAAATAGAATAATATAAATATATTTTCAAAATTGAAAATAAAAATAAGAGAAATAATTCCCAAGAATATCTCCAACAATCTACTTTCCATTTTAGTTTGCCAAAGGAAAGAGGGATCGTATTGTCATCATGTTCCCCCTTTCAAGGTTGATTTTGGAAAGATCACTTTTATGCTATTTTAGAAAATGCTACTTGAGAAATCCATCGTCAATTATTTCCGAATTCAATAGATTTACGTAAAATTAGCCTACAAGAAATACAAGAAGAGATATAAGAAAAAAAAGAAAAAGTGAGGAAGAAAAAAAGATTCTAATATTTATTCAAAACTAATATTGGACAACTTGTCTAAAGAGTCTCACTTTTCATTTGAAGAGCCTCCCATATGTCCAGTTTGCATAAAACTATGCTGTCGGGGGCAGGTCAAAAGTCGAATTCAATCATGAATTAGCTTCTCGAGAAAACCCCAAAATCAAATCTATTTTTGTGCATCTCATTGTTGAGAAATTAGACTTAGGACTAGCTACTTACCCATGGTTTTTGAAAGACTGTTCAATCTAGTTTTTATTATTTTTATTTTATCTTCTGATTCTGATTTTTTTTTCTGAAATTTAGATTTCCTTTATAATTTAAAATTAGCTAAACATTTTATTTGAACAAATGTAGACCTAGAACGGATGATTTTTTGCCAGGAAAGGAAAGACATGTAATCAATCTGAATCTTTCTCTAGTTTGAAGAATCTCCAGAGGGGGCAAATACGAGCTTTGAATTTGGACAGATCTGACGGGCCTTCTTGCAGTTCTCTTTCAGGGCTTTTCTTGCCTGAGCTAAATCCCCATCCGGGTTTCCCGATCGGGGGGATATCGTGGCAATCAAAAATGGAATGGAAAAGCCTCTGCTCCGATTCTTTACTTACGAGGGGCCTCGAACAAGAGGGTGGCCTGGCCCCCCAAATTCGTCGTCCCCAGTAGCACCTTTAAAGTCTAAGGTCTATACCAAAAAGAGAATGCAACAGTTCCAGCTTACGTCGGCCTGTAGTACCATCAAGCACACACAAGGATTCATCTTTCACCACCATCGATTGTTTGAACGATGCGAGTCGGGCCTTAGAGCCAGACCGACTACTCCAATAACACTCATCCACAGACTCAAAATAGTAATTCAAAGAATATTGGGTTTTATGATCAGTAATGGTTTCTCATAGAACTACGAGAGCAACACTGATGTACCGAATGCTTGGGGCACTACAAGGGAAACTTTCTCGTGCCAAAAGACCTCACTGTCATAGCTTCTATGATATCAGACTCTTCTCTTGAGGAGGGGCCGACTGGGGCACAATCTAGGGAACTAGATAATCTATTTCATTGGATTCCAATTCTAGCCGAATTCCTTTGATTCTCAATGGATTGGATAATGTCAAGAAGGATTGTTCATTGGGTGAATAAAATTCTCACAATCATTGATTGCGTAAGCTGAGTTGGGAATTCCCATATCTGGTTTCCCTTTCCAAATGTAGCTCATAAGTAGAAATTTAAAAAAAAGAACAAAAGGCTAGAAAAATCAAAAAAGCAAAGCTCACCCAAGACATGTGTCGCACATGAAACCCTTTTTGACATGGATCAAAGAAAAAGTGATTGCTGAAACAAAGAAGTCTTTTTTCAAATGTACAAGAATTTGTGGAGCTCAACACATCTGAAAGAATGGGAGAACGTTCTTTTGTCCTTTTTCTACTCACCTACCACATCACACATGATGAATGTTCCAAGCAAATCCTAAATTGACTTAAGTTCAACGCGAGTCCAATATTTTTATATTTTCCAAATCCAATATTTTTATATTTTTCGAGTCTGATATTTTCATATTTTCAAAATCATATCCCCTCAATTTGTCTTTTTTCACGAAGACCAGACAACCAGGTAAAGCACAAAACATATAGAATTATGGTATAACTTTATTAGAGAGCATGTATAAAAAAATAATTTAGTTATGATTTGTGCCATCATCTACATAATTAGTTGATATTAGCACTGAGCCATTGACTATTGAAGTATTCATTAAACTTAGATTAAGCTTAGGTGACATTAACCCCATTGAATTATTGCAAAAAAAAGTAGAGAACTAAGTGTGAGAATTATGGGTGATGGCAGGCTAGAATTCAAGAGGAGTATATGTGTTATCACATAAGCTATATACTATAATGTTGAATATTAAATAATTTAATTTTTCCATTAATGTTTTGCTTCCATTTAGCTTTAGTTTTATAATCATCAGGAGGGAGATTGTTACACCTTTTAATATGATGATCACAAAATAAAGCCTAAGTATTCACTAATACTTTATTGAACTTAGTATTGTTTTCGTTAGATCTCATGGAGTATTCCAATAGTCTCGATTTGTTTGAGTAAGAACTATAACATAAATATTGAATACAATTTGATGGCTTAATCTACATAAATTTGACTTTATATAGATGTCAAATATAAAGAAGTTAAAAGGTATAACAAAACATAATTTGGATGACTTTAATTTCAAAAAAAATATAAATATCTTATTTTTTAACAATATGAATATGTTGAATATTTGTTAAAATTTTCCTTTTTTCATACTAGAATTATATAGCGCTTTGTTTTTTATCTTGATAAAATCAGATAAAACAAAAAAAATAAAAAAAGACGACCTTTTAACTGATCGTTAGACAGTGTTGTCGTTAAACGATGTGTAAAACGAAGAAGAAGATTTTGTCACCATCGTTCGATTATATAAATTGAACAAATTAACAAAAACAATAATTGAAATGTTAAACTAATCCCAAAAATAAACTTCATAGATAACTCTGCTATTAAAGTTTTTCTTGGGAAAATAAGGAGAAGCCTTGTTATGATGCCAACTTTGGCCTTTCCTAATGCATGGTCCTAGTCAACCAATGACTTTTTTTTCTGATATTTAAATTTGTTATATGCTTGAAAACAATCTTTGATAATCATTTGCATTATCTAATTTTACTTATATATAAAATATTTAATTTAAATAAGGATTTTTTTGATAATTTTACGTAAAATATTTGGTACACTTTTTAAGTTTTTCTTAATGATATGTTTAAATTGAGAGGTATTGAATTATAAATAAAAATGGGGAATATACCCCACAAATTAGATGTTACTTTTTTATGCTTTTATTTGAGCCAAAAAAAATTATTGTCGAAGAAGATTAAGAAAAAATATTTTATTCTTTTAACATTGGTATTCTATTTTTAATAACATAAATTATGAAGAATTAAAATCTTGGGCTAGTCCTAACCCATAACTAAACTTATAAATTAATATAGCATATTAGCCCAATCTTGATCCAAAATTACAATAAAATAAGATTTTTATACAACTTTATTTACTCTAACTAAATTTTGATTATATCAATTTCTTGTTGTATTATAAAAAAACTCCTCATTTGTATGCCTTAAATTCAAACAAAAGGTTGTCAAACATATTAATAATATAGATACATTTATAAAATAAACGAGACATTGGTTCAATGAAATATAATTATGATGTCATCTATAAGGATAACATGTGTAAGCTCAAGATAAGCAAAGGAATATAGCTCTTTTTAGGGATAGATAACTCATAAGTTTTAATATATCATTAGCAAAAAAAGAAAGAACATCTTTAGTAATATCTTTGTGCATATAAGAAGGTGAAAGATAAGGCACAAAATAACATTCATTGTCAGGGATTTGTTCAATAAGTGTACGTAATATGAGAATATATAATAGCTATAAAAGTTTTGGGATGAGCTTACAAGATAAAAAATAACGATATTAACATTATTAGAGATAATAAGATTTGTTAGGTGGGAAATTAAATGTTATTGTAGAATATACTAAAGTTCTTAGATTTTTACAATCGTAGAGCAATAATATTGTTGGATCATTGTTCATGAAAAGAAAAACAAGAAACCAAAATTATGGGCCTATATTGGGGAAAGGATATGCAAATTGAAGACATGTTTTGTAGGAGGAACATGCAAATCATACGGATGACTATGTCTAAATATAGTTATTCTATAGAAATTGTTTGAATAAGATTGTTGAGTATTAACTTGATCCATTCCCTTAGCTTTCTTATTTTCTCTAACCCCTTTAAACCATATCTTTTACAAATCAAACCACTTAAGTTAGTAAAATTTTGTCCTTGAGCCAAGATGTCTTCTCCAATAAGCTATCTTCAAATGAGTTCTCTTCTTTGCCAATTATTTTTATTTCTTTTTCCTTGTTATATGATCTCAAGTTTACTCGGTGGGTGAATGTTGGTCAACTTCAAGACAAATATTTTGTTGATTTAATATTGTTAATTTTACATATAATAGTCATAGATATAACCCAACTATCAAATATTTTGATTTGATGTTGGATTAGAAAATTCAAGTTAAATTTAGTTCAAATCTTAATTTTACAAAATAATAAAGAAAAAAAGACTATCATGAAGCCATTGGAGGATACAAATTTTGTTGCATTATGATATTTATATTTATATTTAATCTCTATGAACTAGTTGACTTCAAAGAATATAGTTTATATTAAGATTAAAAAATATTATTTAATTTGAGATTTAACTTAGTCTAAATTTTTTTATTAAAGTATAGTATTTTATTATTAACAATAATTTAATCATGTGTAGTGTAGTTGGTATTGCAAACAATGCTCCATAATTTCTAATGATCTTAGGAATTGAATTGAAATCTTTAAATTCAACAATCATATTTTTCTATCGAAGTTAACCAAGTACATCTTCCTCGCAGTCATACTCTTTTAGCACAAGAAATAACAATTTGTTTGGTTCTCTCTTCTTGAGTCTTTACCCACACACTTTAACAAACTTTTCTCATGCAAAAAGCCAATGGATCAAAGAAGCACAATGCAAACTTATGTGGTGACAAAACTTTGATTATTATATATTTTATATATGACTTTAGTAGAAAACATCAAATGAATTCAATGATTCTATTGATAAGATCTTTTTATGAAGTCAATCACATCATAGATAATCCAAACCAAATGAGACTAACAAACAACCATTTTAGATCTATGTTCCATAAAATGTCAATATAAGTATTAGCTGTGTTCCTACTTTCTAATTATTTATGTAAAATTTTCATCACCCTTCTTACGAAGTTTCATTTTTTTAAGAGCAAATCACATGAAATATCTATTATATTTAAAATAATACTCATAATACAAAAAATGTTTTATAAAATTACAAAACATATTTAGAATTAGTACTACATTATACAGAAAACATAGCATCAATGGACTCCTACTGGCTTTTAGATTATTAACTACTATTGCTCTCATCAAGGATCCATCAGAACCAGCTCTACGATCTCTTGCCCACTTTGCAGAGGCTTTTAAGAACAACTGCTCTACCTAATCCATATTAAATACATAGCCAATATTTCTTTTGCTGTAATTTCAAACCCTTAAACACCTTTCAAGATCTTCTCATTGCTACACAGCAGCTTACAATGCAAATCAAGGTGCCCTCCTCCCCTGGAGTACCATGGTAAAGGGATATAAACAAAAAAATTATATAATTTTCAACAACAATTTTATACGAAGATTAAAGTATTTAAGCATCGTGCACCAGCTCATCTTTCTTTTGATTAGCTATTTGCCAACGAAGACATCATCTTCATAACTAGTTTCGCCATTCTGATCCCCATTATGCCGCTGTTTAATCCTCTGAAAAATATCTTCCAGTGATTCCTTGCATCGATATATGCAGCAAAAAAAATCAATGAAATGCTTAAAAAAATTGCCCGAGATCAATGCATACTTAAAACCTATCTATCTCAAATACTACGTACGAATTATTCAACAACTTCTTCAAGTGATTCATACAAAATTATCCCTAAAGAAAAATGACTAACCACCAAAGGGAAAGATTATATGTAATCACACCCCCAAAACCTAAATCGAGAAACCATATCACTACACTATATCTCCAGATAGAAAGTTGCACCAATCTGGGATGAAGCCAAACCACAAGGGAAGGCTTCAATGATGAAAAGGATTAGAAATGCCGTTTTGGGGGAGATTTACCCATTTGCCCAGTCGTGTAAAATAATCAAAGCATGATCTCCCATGGATGTGGACAAAGAAATCTGAGAAGGATCCGTGGAGAACTGCCTCTCTGATTCAGTGAAGGATTTGATGTTGGCGACAACCCGGACAGTCATCCATGAAGTGAACTTGGACCTCGCAAGTTTTCTTGTACACCAACCAGATTCCATGCCTTACAGCTGTTGACAGCCAGAACCCGCCGGAGGGATAGTCGCAGGGAAATAGAAGCCTTCCATTCCAAGTAGTGGAGAGAGAGGAGGGTTAGTGATTGTTGTCGAGAAATAAAGGCAGAGAGGCACGTGTTAGGGTTCCTGATTTCCAAATTGTTTAGTCATCTAAAGTCTCACCAAAAATTTGAATCCAAAATCATATCGTGGTTTGTGGGATAGACATTTTTTTTGCATAAAAAATACATTTTTGTTGATTCAAAATAAAAAAATTAAAAAAAGAATATCTTCCTTGGTAACTCATAAATGGTGTTAAAAAAGTTTAAGAATAAAATATAGATTGTAGGATAACCACACATTTTCTAAGAAAATCTATCTTTTACTCATAAAATTTCTTGAATCATTGAATTGATTTTTTATATTTTATAGTTTATTTTGATATATTAAATTTATATTTAACTATAAAGATTAGAGTTCATATGATAGTTATATGTTTCTTCACGAATCTCCAATAAATTCTAAGAATGTGAACACTGTGTTATTACAAAACTTAAAATGAATATTAGTTGCAAGAATTAATGGGATAAAACATTTAAAATTATTGTCATTATGAATGATAAAGATTATTCTTCAATGCATACTATAATAGCAGTATAGTAATTAAAATGTTTTTATTAAGATTGTGCCTCTAAAAGATATGATAGGTCAAAGAAATAAATATATGACTTAGGTTGTCATAAAATGTGTAATTTGTAAAATAAATTCTTTGAAATAACTATTACAACTCAAATAATAGGAAACTTTTGTTGTTGTGCCTCATATTAAAAGGAAGGTGAATAAATATTTGATGCAAATAATTAATTATATTTTATCAATCCTACTAATTACAAAATATATAATAAAAGCTGTGTTTTCTAATATTTTTTATGCTATGGAGAAGAATGAAAGTTGGTTCTTGTGCTAGATTGTAAAGCTCCTAATCACTTGATCTGAAAGAAATTGTTAGGTTTCATTACAAAAATTTATATTATGAATCATTAAATTTCGTTAGCGTTTATAATAATGGATCATCTTTTGAAGAAGAGGTTCCATGAGAATTGAAAGAGCACCAAAGCCTTCAATATAATATAACACTTGATGAGGGACATGATTGAATTGAGAAAGCAATATTATTATTTTTGTTAAAAAGTATCTAAGAATTTAGAAATGAATAGTCCTATATTAATTATTGAAAAAAGATCTTAATATGTATATATTAGAAACTATGATTTTAAAATATCGTAACATTTTTGAAAAAAAAACCCACTTAATTCTAATGAATTTTTTTTAGTTTTATATTCTATGATATGATATCGATTATTAGTTATTGTTTATACATGATATTGATATTTGCTATTTTTATCTTTTACGACTGATAATATCTCCTTTAGCTTTTTATTATTATTTAGTTTTACTAATAAAATATGTGATCATTAATTTAACTTATTTTAGTTACTATTTTTTAGATTTATTAAATCCACACAATATCTATTCTAAACAAACAAGTACTTTTTCGGAATATCTTTATCATTAAATTATATAATGATAATTGACTTTTTGTGAAAAATAATAGTATTTTTGTGGGGTTAAAGTTATTCTGCACAAGTACTGTTCACTGGATATATTTATTTTAGTGTGGGGTTAAAAATGCACTTGAATTCTTTTTAATGATGATAATCTCATTTCATATTGTTCATTAGATATATTTTTAATCTAAAAGTTCATTTATTTTTGATTCTACGACACATTTATTTTAGTTTAAATTAAATTATTTAGTCATTACTTGGTAAAGTTTTAAAAAATATCATAATAATTATTTAGAATGTTTTTTGGGAAGTGTAATCAAGATGTTGCATTGTCATTTTTTAAGTACATGTATGGCACCTGATAAATATCACCTGATCAATATCAATAAGAATACAAATCTTAATTTGAATAATATTGAAATGTTTATAAATAGTATTCAAATTGAATAATTAAATTATTTTAATATGTAAATGCTTTTAAATTAGCACTTTCTTGTACTCCACTTCCATTCAAAATATTCACAAGTAAAACTGCTTTATTTAAATACATTACCTATTTTATACGGCATGTACATAATAATTTATCACACACCAACGATAATAACCACATAAAATGCAACATTTTTGTGTTAAACAATTTTGATGAATAAATCAAGAATTAGTTCATGCATTTCATTTATAAGTAGAACACCATAACCTGAACGAAGCATGACATCATTACAAGATTTTACCTTCCTGATGGCCATTAACACGCACAAGCAAAACAAACTCTTTGTGGAAAAAGCCAAAAACTTGACCACCAACATTTTACCTCATAGCATCCTCATGGTCCAATATTCCATTAGGAGTTGTGATCACAGCATATCCCCACTGCATAAAGGAAGGCAAAAGATGAATTGCACATATAAATAATATTATTTATTTGGTGTTGCGTTTCAATAAGTCAAGTGTATTGATTTACCCACAAGAGGAAGAGAAAAAATAATCTCAACTTTCAAAATAGGTACCAAACGGCTCTTAGATTAAGTACATAACATTAATTCAATTTTAACTTTCCTTCATAAAGCCTAAAGAAGCACCAAACGAGGTAATCATATACAACAAATGTTAATCCAATCTATGAAGATCACCAGTTCAGTACGATCACACTATTTTTGCTTCTATTTATAATAACAAAAATCTAATAACTATTATCTTAACAAAAAAATACATATTTTATGCTAAACACATTTAAATCATCTACTAAGTATATCTATTACACTAGAAATGCATTGTTAAAAAGTGTTGTCAAAATATCTTGTTTAAATGTGACATCATTTGATAAACAATAAGGATAAAGCATTCTTAGAAAGAAACAACCATATACGAATATAAAATTATCATTTAATTTTAAAAGGTCAAATAAAATATGAGCATAATAATTATAAAGTGAAGGCAAAAAAAAGAAAATTTTATAATTTTTTAAGATGTGTACGGGCATTACTTGCAATGGCACACAACCCCTGAAACGTAGCTAAGTCCTAGTGTTTGTGATCATTTTTTGTATCAAGTATATGCATTCACTAGCATGAAAGATCAATAAAAGGAATTTTCATACATATTCATATACTTCATAAATAAAAAATATCAAATAACCATTTAAAATACTATCATACATACACTTGTACTACCTCAATAATAAACTACCTTACCACATAAAAACTAACAATTAATCAGCTTTAATGCTAAGAATAGTTAGTAACCCCACCAAAAGGATGTCTACTATATAAAAAAGTTCTGATACTATTACACTCTATGTACTGAACACATCTTCATTTAGATTCTAGCACCTTACATCCTTTTTAATACCTTATATTTTTTGTTTTTTTCTTCTCCTCTATCAAAATATAGAGTTTCTATAATTATCCACTTCCTATTCAAATATTATGTGATTACATTTAACTTTTCTAAACTATTTAAACCAATTGTCAACTTAAACTTATCCTCTATTACACCTTTATGTTTGATGAGTCAAGCATAAATTTTTATAAATATCTCATATCGGCTTACTTTAAGTGTGTTAATATTCAATTAAGTCAACCCATGTACTTTAAATGTCTAAAATAGTGATCTTAAAGGCTCTTGGAGTCATGACATGTTTCAAGGGAATTAAAGACATGCACTTAATTTTTTTTATTTTCAATTGCTCTTTAATTTTCTCGAATTTGATATGTCCAAATTTTGAGTTGATCTGGCACACTAGTAGTATTAATATTTGAAAATATTATAAGTTTAATAATTGTTGAATTTTGATTTTTGGGCCAAGCATTATTGATGAAAAGTATAGACATTGGTTTGGTTTTAAAAAAATAATTTAGAAATTATATTTCATGAGTTTCTTATCATATTCACTTAGGGCACTTGTAGCACTATCATAATATAAAATTATTTTGGTACACTTATGATCAAAATTTTGGCGCAAACATTCTCACAAAATACTATAAAACCACTTTTTCCTCGGTATTTTTCACTGTAGCATTTGGGCGGGTCAACCCGACACGACCGCTGGTCCATCCAGGCTTTAGTGTTTAAAAAAATTAAATAAAAATAATTCGATAGACTTGTAAGGGGCGAACATAGCCCAAAGGTGAAGGAAGAAGGCTGCAGGGAAAGCTAAACGATATAGCCCGAAATCAGCCCGAAGGGAAAGCTGAACAGAATTGTGCGAAATCAAGTCAACTAGGACCAAGTGGTCAAATCTTGGTTGAGGAAGGGGGAGCCAACCCCAAACAGCTCGAGAGACATGCGAATTGAAATCCATATAGAGGGTAATGACAACATAATTTGGGCAATATGGCATTAAATTCCCATCTGATTGTCAAAGAAGGCGGAAGGAAGGTGCGATCTGACGGCTTAGGTTAAGCCAGGAAAAGTACTTCAATTAAATAGTAAAATGACAAGCAAGAGCTCAGAACCTGAGGCAGATTTACGAGACGATGCGGAACACGAAACCACTACAGTAAGTTTCTAATTGATGTAAGTTATGGATACATTATTCTAATACATGCAGGACAACCTATGCGCGATCCAATGGCCCAGATCAAGGCCGCCTAGATCCAACATCCAGGATTGATCTCGAATGGTAAAGTCAAGATTCAATCAAAAACAACCATTTAAGGATTCAAATCGAACGATGACTACTATGTGCCAATTACCCAAATGTTTAGTTCATTTTACAGTCATTGGTAGTGGATTTAGAGCTGAAATTTAAGCTCTATAAATGGGAAAGGATGAAGAACTCCAAGATGTTACCATTGCTAAGTTCTCAAAGTTTTTAAATCATAATGTCAAGCTATTTCAAGTGTATACGATGCTTATAAAGTCAGACAGTGAAAGTTACAAGAAGAAACCCGAAATTGGAGGTTTTGCTTCAACTATTTTCAATTTCTATTTCTCCCTCCTTTCAGTTTTTCCTTGGAACATTTATTGCATTGAGTGTGCCTCATACTTCTTTTAAATTGTCTTAAGTTTATAATTTGTTGCCAATTTTTGTATTTTTTTCCTTGGGGTAAGGGCATCGTGGCAATTATGCAAAAGCTCGAGGTTTTAATTGAGCCCAAAAAAACTCAAGTGGGTTTGGGGTTAGCCGTAGGTAAAATCCCAAGTAGATTTGAGGTGAGCCGTAAGAAAAATCTCGCTTGTAATTTGGTGATTTTAGTTGCTTTTCCCAACATCGGTTGGTGGATGTATGCTCGATTTTGAGTCGAACCACCTTAAAAATCTTTTACATACAATTTTACTACTCTTTCTTGTTCTTGCTTAAAATATTTAAGTTTTAATTTACACCAAAAATTGAAAGAAAATCTCAAAATTTTATTTACCGCAGTTCATCCCCTTCTTTGTGGTTTACTTTAAGCATAAACAATTTCAAAAACACATTTACTGCTCAAGCTAAGTTCAAAGTTTGAATAGAACATTTTTATGATGATCTTAGATTAGAATTAAGTCAAATTGAGATTGATAATAATCTATTACAAAACAAACAGTACTTATAAAATATCTTTTATGATTAAATTATAAAATGATAACTGAATTTTTGTGGAAAATAATATTATTTTTTTAAATGAAGTTTTACTTTTCTTGTTTTCAATTTGTGGGGCCAAAATTATTCTGCACAGGTAATGTAAAAATTGTTATCTATGCAACAGTGATTTTTTAAATTAAACTTTAGTTTGAAAACTTAGATTAAATTTGCATCACTCTTGAGCTCTTGTTAATGATGGGAATCTCACTTTATATACTTAATTAGATATGTTTTTAATCTGAAAATTTATTTATTCTTTGTTTTGCGACACATTTATTCTAATTTAAATTGAATTATTTAGTCATTGCCTAACAAAGTTTTGAGAAATATCATAATATTTATTTAGAATGTTTTTTGAGAAATGTAATGAAAGGTTACATTGTGATTTTTTGAATACATCTATGACACTTGACCAATATCAATATGAATACAAATCTTAATTTGAATAGTATTTAAATGCTTTTAAATAACATTCAAATTGAATAATTAAATTATTTTAAAACATAAATGCTTTTAAATAAGCACTTTCTTGTGCTCCACTTCTATTCAAAAGGAGCCATCGCCCTTCAATAGGGTTTAGATCGTTAGTAGTTGGGTGCCAACGAGAGGAACTGACTTAGAGGTCTCCTTAACTTCCTCAATTGGCTTCTTAATCAAAAGGGTTGCCCATGTTTTGATCAAACTATTGAACCCTACCATTAAAGTTTAATCTCTTCGACTTGTCTTTGCATTTTCCTTCTAAATTTTTTATATCAAATTGCTAATATGCACCAGCTTAATAGATTATAGATTCTCAATCACTGTCCATCCAGCTCAGTTCACACTTGGGTTTGGCAATGTCAACCCACATTATTGATGTTATTGGGACAAAAAGGCATCTATGTAAAGTATACATTATTGTAGTGCTTCCCATGAGCTTTCAGTCAAACCTCAAGTTGAATAAGGTTGCTCCCCCTTATGAAGAGATTGAATAGGAGATCTGCCTACTCCTCGAGATGGCCCAAAACAATATGATGTAGAGCAATGCCTTAGGTGGCTAATGCCAAGGGGTACACTTTGGTGGTTACACTTTATATGGATGATCCATTGAGTGCAAAAAGGGAAAAGTAATAGTCCAAATTAGTAAAAATGTTCATTTTGTGCACTCTTAACTATTGATAAAAAAGTATGATTTTAAGAAATATTGTTCTATGATATAATAGACAACCTAACTTTTATTCAAAAAATAACAATGTAAATTCAATCTAGTCTACCCAAAGTCCCTTGATATTGTGGACACCACTACAATGTCCTATTCCCCTCTACTCTAAATGAACAACCATGCAAAACGAGTAATGCACTCCCTTCACCTCCACCCTTCCCCATCCCTTCAGACATAAAAATGAAAATGTAAAGCTCATTCTAACTAGGCTTCATGCTTAGATAAGGTTGCATGACTTTAACAGCTTTAAGCAATGAAACAACCTTGGCCATTCTTCATAGCTTGTCAAATCTTTTGGAAGCTCAGCAAGAGCCTTGTGCTAGAGTTTAGTCCAAGTCGCCTACCATCAAGTTAGATCAATTAATAAGCTTGATCTAGCTATGAGGAAACTATTGAAGCCTATTAGCTCCTTGACTTAACAAAGAAGTTTTCTCTCAATCAGATTAGAGGAAACATGTTGTAGACAATTTCTTTAAGTAAGTTTCTTAGGAATTTTCTTATTGAGGGTTCATGCAAGCATAGCCCATGTTGACCCTTTGGCCATATATCCATACTCTTGCACTACATTTTTGGCTAAGTAGAGTATGATGCCAAGCTTGCAAGTCTACATTTTGCTTAGGATTGGGTAAGCATGTCGGTGCAAGTTGCTTTTGCCTAGAGGATTCCTAATATGAGTTTTTTTAAATGCAATAGAATATAAAGAGTCAATTAAGCCTAAACGCACATTAAAGCACTAAAGTTCTTTGTGCTTAAGATAATCCCAAAGAGGGGGGGTGAATTGTGGTAAATAAAATTTTCATTCGATTTTCTGTTTCAATTAAAACTTAAACCTTTTAAGCAAGAACAAGAAAAATAGTACACAAAAGATGTTTAAGGTTGTTCAACTTAAAATCGAGCCTACATCCACCCCCAACCAGCGTCAGGAAAAAACCACTAAAATCACAAAATTACAAGCGAGGTTTTTCGTACGATTCACCTCAAACCTACTTGGGATTTTACCTACGGCTAATCCTGAACTTACTCGAGTTTTTTGGGGCTCAACTCAAACCCCAGGCTTTTGCACCATTGTCGGGATGCCCTTACCCCAAAGGAAGAAATACAAAAAAATGGCAAAACTTAAGACAATTTTAAGAGAAATATGAGGCACACACAATATCGAAAAGCAGGAGGAATAGAGGTTGGAAAATAGTTGAAGCAAAAACCTCCAATTTTAGGTTCTTACTTGCAGCTTTCACTTTCTGACTTTGGAAGCACTGTATGCACATGGAATTGCTTTATATTGTGATTTGAAAGCTTTAAAATCTTTGCAATGGTAACCTCTAGGAGTTCTTCATCATTCCCTATTTATAGAGCTTAATTTGATCTCTAAATCCACTCCTAAGAGCTCTAAAATGAAATAACCATTTGTGCAATGGACACAAAGTAGTCACCATTCGATTTGGAGCCTAAAATGTACATTTCTGATTGAATCTCGAATTTATCGTTCAAGATCAATCCTGGTCATTGGATCTAGGAGGCCTAGATCTTGGCCATTTAATCGCACGTTCGTTGTCCTGCATGTATTAAAATAATGTGTCCAGAAATCAAATAAAATAGAAACTTACTACAGTGGTTCCATATCCTCTTGCAGATTTGGCTTGGGTTCGAATCTCCTACTTGGCCGTTTTACTGTTATCATGCAGCAATTTACCTTGATTAATCTAAGCCGTTCGATCACACCTGCCCTTCCGCCTTCTTTGACAATCGAATGGGAGTTTAGTCCCACATCGTCCAAATGTCTTTGCGATTGCTCTCTATAACACTTTTGGTTGATGCGCCTCTCGAGCCATTTGGGGTTGGCTCATCACTTTCTCGACCAAGATTTCATCACTTGGTCCTGGTTGACTTGATTTCGCACATGTTTTGTCAGCTTTCTCTAAGAGCTGAGTTAGCACTTGTTTCGCACTTGTTCCATTCAGTAGTTGTGGGCTGATTTCTCACTTGTTCCATTCAGCAATGCTCTTAATGCGGCCTTCCAGCTTTGCTAGCCCCTTTTGGGCCTATCACATAGTTCTTACTTTATTTTATTTTTTAAATCCTTAAAGCCTTGATGGACCAACCATAGAGTCGGGTCGACCGGCCCAACGCTACAGTGAAAATTCTCGAGACTAATTTGTTTTATAGTATTTTCTGAGTATTTTTGTGCCAAAATTTGAATATAAGTATACCAAAATAATTTTATATTATGATAGCATTACAAGTGTCCTGAATGACCATGAAAAGAAATTCATAAAAATTTTTTTACATAATTTTAAAAAATCAAATACCAATGTCTATACTTTTCATCAATAATTCTTGGCCAAAAATCAAAATTCAAAAATTATTAAACTTATAACATTTTCAAATATTAATACTACTAGTGTGCCACATCATCTCAAAATTTGGACATATCAAATTCCATAAAAATGAAGAGATATTCCAGTATAAAGATTTTGGTGCAGGCCTCCAATTTCCTTGAAGCTTGCCATCACTCCAAGAGTCTTGAAGACCACTATTTTAGACATTTTAAAGTTCATGGCTTGAATTAATTTAAAATTAATAATTTCACTTAAAACAAGCCCAAATGATATATAAACATTTATGCTTGACTCATGAAATACAATAGTGTAACAAGCGCACTAACAATTAAAGAGAACATCATCAATGAAAGTATAGTTATTTGATTCAAAGGAAATCAAACAATAGGACTACCATTAATTTAAAAACCTTTTCAATGCATACATTCATTCACACAAAATGGAGAATTTGATTTCCAACAACTTATGTATATGGAAAAATACTAAAGTGTTAAACATTATATAAGATGTATTGAATGAAAATAATGAAAAAGATCATACATCAGTGAACATGGGGATAAACACAAGTGATCTTACAGAAATGTATCATACAGCAGCAAACTTTTGGCAAAACATTAGTGGTTAAGTGAGACTAACATCACATAAAGCTTCATAAAGTTCAGTAATTATCAAGCATTCAAACTTATATAGGGTTGATCCGCAAACATTGTGTTTAAGATCTAAAATAAGGCAATTCATGGGAAGATCTAATGATTGGAAGGCCTTGACAACACAAGGAGGATGCTCGCTTCAAGAGTTGCAAAATGAAGAAGTGGTAGGTGATGTTTGTAATTGTTAGGATGAGTAGTGTGGGTGAAGGTAGAATAAGTGAAGACCAAAGGCATTAGTATTAGAGGGACAAAATCGATGAGGGCCAATCGTGGTTAGGCAGTCAGAAAGTAGGAGGCAGTTGTTAGTTGATTTGGACAACTTTGGGAAAGGTTGTCGATGTCACCAAGTGAGCTGTGGGTAGTGAGGTGGTAGGGTATGTGAGAAAGTTAGCCAACAAAGTAGTTGGTAGAAATGGATTAAGAGTTGGCAATTTAGGGTTTAGAAATGAAGGGGTGGCCAAATTTAAATTGGAAACTATTAAACAAAAATAACGAGGATTAATAGATTGGAGAAAAGTTGAAAAAATAGAAAAGGATTATTAAAGGATGGACTACAGAGAAATTTGATAATAACAAAAACACTCCATTAGTGTCATAATTTTCACCCTCTCAAGAGCTAATTCAAAGTTCACCAAGTTGAATTTAACTCATCAATAGATTTATATCAAATGACTTATTCTAAAGCTCATTATATTATTCAAAATTGGCTAAACATAAGAACCTAAGCCTCATTACATATAGAGTTTATATATAAGTCACGTAAGGCTTTTCATTACATAGGTCTAAAAGAAAAAATCTTGAAAGAAGAATGATAAGGGGATCTTGCGACACAAATTTCACCAACAAACCTAATGTTTATTCAAAACAATGTTGTATCATGATACATTTTTGTTATCCAAAGATGCATCATATACCTTCATCCATGTGTTTCGCATAATAAAAGAGGTTTTACCACTTTTTTATTTGCTCTATGCCACTTTCATCATTCAAATAAAAATATGATCCATGTCCTTCCCAAAGTTGAGATGCCTACTTTAGTGTCATCAATATGTTCAAACTATTTCTTTTCTAAAATCCAATTACATGATTTAGTTTCAAATTCTAATTAAAATAAATAAAATACTTTATTCTATTTTAATATTCAAGTTCACACAATAATAACTGGAGTAGAAATAAAATAAGAAGTACAAAAATAGGACTCATTGGGATGACCCTTTTTCTTTCACTCAACTTTTTTTGGATTTGGGTAGTAATAATTTTCTTTATTTCTTTTACTCATTTTGAAACCATGAAAGATTTTAACTCTTTTAAAATCTTTAAAAATCAAGTAACAAAAAAATCCAAACAATTTAAAGGAATCATTTTAAATGAATTGCAAAAGTGAATAAAACCAACAATCCATGCAATTCTAGAAATTACAAGTTTTCACACTTTCTTTTAAAATCACAAATTTCATCCATCACTACTTAATCAAATTATAATGCACGCCATTTTGATCAAATAATCCTAATAAACCCATAACAACACTTTTATGACAATGTAATATCTTTTAAATCATTACATTCTAGATCTCACTTTTTCTTGATATTCCCATGGTGTTTCACATTTTGATCTAAACGTGTTCGGGCAAAAATAGATTGAGCCGACTGCACTCGCTTAGTGCCAATATATGTACATATACATAAAATAAGTGACATTTGGGTAGCAAATTTTAAGGTCAATTGTTAACAATATAATATATTTAAAGAGCATGTGAGCACATGTATGAGCTGTAAAAATAAAATCAATTATGAAACAGAAACTTTTAGCACCTTTAGCATTTTTATCTTTTGTTAACTTTATGCATTAGCTTGTTACTTTTAATTGTTGCCATCTTTTACATCCATTTAAGGTTTCGCTTAAAAATAGGCCAATTTATAAACAAATTAGACATATTCTGAAGCACATCGTTCAAAATATAATTAAATCAAATGAAGGCTCATTTGGCTCATTTCTAGAACTATCATTCTAAAGTGGTTGTCACCAGTTTGGATACCAATTAGCTTTTTCATTTTTTAACAGCCTCCTTTCTTTACATAAACTTTTTCTTTTTTCTTTTTCACATTTATTTTTTAATTTTTTATTTTTTGTCTATTATCACAAGTAATATTTTCTTTCTTTTGTTTTCTTATTTTGTGATCATTTTCACACTAATATTTTTGTTATATTTTCCTTTTTTGCAAAACTTGTCACAGAATACGTAAATAAATGAAGCAATACAATATTTCATACTCAAGTAATATATGAAAGTAAACATGTTGTGAAAAAATTGCTTTTTATAAGGAATCAATTATCCTCAATAATTTTCTTTTAAACCATCTCTTAAAGGTTTTACACTTCTAACAAACATCAACATAATTTTAAGATTGTTCATTCTATTTCTCGATTATTCTTTTTATTCAATTAAGGTATCAATTTCATTTCAATTTAAATAATAAGAAATCCATAAACACATTGACAACATAACAAATAAATGAACAAAATATCAAACTCAAGTTAAATGATTAAATTCTTTTTTCATTATGAAGTTATTACTTTTGATCAACAATGCAAACAAGAAGCTTATCTATGCAACAATCTCAATTAACCAATTCATATCATCTTTTAAGGGAACTCTTGCCTTCTAACATACATCAAACATATTCACTTATATGCAAGTTATTTATACAAGCATCATCAACAAGTTTTTTCTCAAATGAATAAAACTTATAGTCTATAATACACATTACATCAAAATATATACACATAGTGTGAGATTTTTTACCTCTTAATTTCTATGTAATAGTATCACCAAGAATCCAAATTTAACACAAGTTCACTTTCATCTATTAGGTGCTACAATACCCGTGACTAGATCCTTTGGTTCATGGTAGTGTTTTCTTTCACTTTTTTCTTCAGTCTAATGCACTTGGTTGAGGTAACCTCTTTGATTTTTCTTAGAAATTTTTGTCCAAGCTTGACAACAAAATTTTATTATACATAGCCAATGTTCCTATACATTCTGCTCAATTCCACTTCCTCCAACAGTTATGTTCTTTCATTTAAGTGTATTCTCACCTCCACGCCTTCATAACTCTAATGGTTTCTCATCAATTATCCTCTCTCCATGATGATTTATTTAGTCGTTTACTATTTTAGGATTAATATGCTTTCAGTTATGTGGTGTTGTACTGTACAATCCTTTCATTTTCATATCATAAAAATTATGATATTCAACTTTTTCTATTATTAATTCAACTAATTAATCTTATACAATTTCATAATCATACATATGTGCTACTATTTAATGCACATTTGTTTATGTCATAATCAATGATATTCACATACAACTTTACTATTAACTTGATCACACTTATATAATTATACTCATCTTATTTTATGATATTTTTTAATTTTGTCATTCATTACTCATCTCTTACAATAAAGTATTCTCACCTCGATGGGTTATAATCACCCTTTATCATTATAGTAGATCTATATAGGTATATAAGAGTTATCCATGTTATATATCATATATAGCAAAATGTGTAAACATAAATAAGCTATCTTTATCCTATGCTTTTCTCACCTTATTTAGGTATAATAAACTATGTAGATGCATATAAGCAATTCTTGCTCTATATAATATATAGTAGAACACTATAGATATGGAAACTGATATTCTTTCCTTGGGTTGTCCTCGTATTATATCATGTCTAACAGAATTTGCATAAATAAAGATGAGCTATTCTCATCTTGTATCATATATATTTGTGGTGTGAGAGGTTATAATATGGTATAAAATTATTTGAGAATAATATATTTAGAGGTATATCAATAACTTTATTTCCTTAATTGATGATCAAGCATACCAAATATCTATATTCCAAATTATTTTTTATTTACTAACTTATAGAAGTTTATATTATATTACATGTCAATATCCTTATTATATAATACCATAAATTAATAACTCCTGAACTAAATACAAGATAAATAATGATAAACCAAGAAAATAATTACATAATTATTACATTTGTATAAAAATTTTCTAATACCTATGAATTTTATAAAAAGACAACATAAAAAAAATGAGATTTTATAAATAATATATAAATAATTTATCAGCAAATTTACATCATAATTACTAAGTTTATCTATTATCCATAATGCATAAAAAATAAAATAAAAAATATTCTAAAGCTCATAAAGTTTATTAAAAGATAATAACATCAAAAAAATTTTCACTTTATTAAAAAAATATAAATCAATTTAATACTATATTTATATCATAATTATAAAATTTATTTATCTAAATATAAAAGTTAGCTTCATTTTTTAATCTAAATCTTTTATTAATTTTTTACACTATCATGTATTTAATGGCCAACATTTGTCCTATATGTGGCATTTTATTTAGAAATTTAAATCATATTAATTTCTTATAAGCCTTTAAGTTATTGCCTTAGATCGTACTTATGTAATTTTCTTGTTGTATGATATGTTGTATCAAAAATAATAATTTTTAATTATACCAGACTGCTTAACTTCCAAAACCAGTATTTTGTTATTTATATCATTTCTAAACATATTGTATGATCCCTAACATTGTACTATAAGATTTTTATTCTCTCTTAATTTTGTTACCTTGTCAATCATTCATACTTTTATGATACTCCCATCATAAAGTATGATCAATTCACTATTTCTCACTTTACAAAATACAATCTTCTTAATCAAATCTTACGTTTCCATTGTTAATCCACCATAAAAATATCATACCTTAGAATGACATGATGTACAACTCTAATGTAGTCTCTTCTCTCTCAAGACTTAATCATTTATCCATTGCTTTAACTAACTATTTAGCACGATCAACTTAGTCACACTATATAATATTTCATCTAAGACTTTCTACAATATTCTTTTACAATCTTGTTTCTCATAATTAATAGATTTTGTATTTTAAAAAATTTAGCTTAGATTAATAATGTTATTGATCCCACAACACATTATGTGATTTATTTTGGTATTTACAACTGCCTTCATATGATGAACCTCACAACTCAACACATTATACAAATATGGCACATATATTGTTCTAATGCGATGAACTCGGCACCTCAACCTATAACTTAAATTCTTCTCTGACTATTATAACCCCAAAATTTTTCTAATGTGATTATCTTATACCATGTTTCATCATAGCTTTCCTTACAAGATTAAATTGATTATACCATATGATGTAGACCAAATTATTTGAATGATACATATTAATAATAGCTAACAACTCTCATTCTATATGTCTTGGGTTCAATTCAAATTAGCATTGATTCACTCCATACCACATCTAAATTAATTTAAATCTAGTTCTTACATAAGTTATAACATAATCATATTTTTAATTTATGTAAATCAAAATTTAAAAAGAATCAATTTAAATGTCTATCTTTTCTCTGATAACTACTACTCAATTTCCTTCGTTATTTGCTTGTGATAGTCCCTCTTCTTCTCATCTTCTTGCTTTTGATCTTCTCCTCAAGCTACAACAAAGTTTTCCTAATGGTTCTTTATTCTTATAGTATTTTCTCTATAATAGAGCTTCACCTTCACTCTCTCTTCTTTGCTCGCAAAACTCATAGCATAGTAATGATGCCTTACTTGACAACCTCCTTGACTCACTCCTTGGCTGTTCTTAACAACACTACTCAACTTTGTAACAAGCTTCACACAGTGATCTTTCAAACATCTTTTCTTCTATAGTCTCAAACCTTAATTCACTCTAATCAAATTTTATAAGTGTATTAAAAACACCATTATTAATTTATAATCTATAAGATTAGGGAACAATGGATGTGTAATCATATCAAATGCATGTGTATTAAAAACATTTCTTCTATTCAATTATTTGTATCATATTTATTTTGAAAAAATAATTATCATTGAAATGCACTTCTAGCACCACACACCACACAAAATGGTCATAAGCAAGCAAAAATTATAATCATAAAAATTAATATTCTACCCCACTTACATCTTATAATTTAATATTTTGTACGTGTTATGAGTTTTAGAACACAAAACAAGAAAGATATAGAATAAAAAAATGAAACATAATCATTGACTAGATAAGCTTAATGATATATATCATCATGAGAAATGTGAAAATTAGAAGATAAAATTTTATCTATGACTTTATCTCATAATTGATCAATATGACTTTATCTATGACTTTATCTCTTGTTATTATTGGTACTTAAAATGAGGGGCATAATTGAAATGTGAAAATTAGAAGATAAAATTTTATCTATGACTTTATCTCATAATTGATCAATATGACTTTATCTATGACTTTATCTCTTGTTATTATTGGTACTTAAATGAGGGGCATAATAGACAAAGATCTCACTATCGTTAGTACTTTATACATAACAATGTTAAAGGGTGATTCCATGTTAGAATTGATATTTGACCTCCATTTTGTTGTTGTGAGCACTTTAGTACTAGGTAACAAAGAGTAAAGACCTATTTCTATTAGTATTTCTATGAAGGCCAGTGGTGGTAGGAGATATACTTTGATGGCTTTGCCAATTATCGATAGAGGTCATGTGATATGATTGATACCACATAAATATAACATAATATAGAATCTTATGAAATAAGGATAGTAGTCAAATTAAAAAAATGCCTTAATAAAGAAAGAAATGAATAAAAATAAAAATATGAAAAAATTAAAATTAAAAATAAGAAAAGAAAGAGATAATATTACTACTATATAATATTAGTATTATATGATAATCATATACATACTTGATTATAGAACATAGAAGCTCATATGCAAATATTCAACATATTTAATATTTTTTATCATGCATTCTTATTTACTACTTCATATATATTTGTATGTTATATATCATGATTTCACACTACTTTAATACTTAAATCAAATTGTTTATTTTTTCTATTTATTATACTTATACAAACTTATATTATAGATCAAGAATGAGATATTTACAGAGTTTAGGATTCCTAGAAGTTATAACATCAGATCCTTCATGTGAGGAGATGCTTTCTTTTGAGAACTCTATGAAGTGTTTCGTATGTATGACAGATATTGTATAAAAAAGCTATTTCAACTTTTATTTTTGAATAATATCTTTACGAAATGAGCATAATTATTTATATAATTATTTAATTGAATTTAATATTTTAATTTGTAATGTCTTTCTTCATCCCAATTTTACATGGTGCCCTCAAGATTTTTTTCTTACTATAGTTATTTACTCAATAATTTGATATTTTGAACGAAATTAGTACCTTTAATTAATATTAAATCAAGTAATGCATGACACAAGTAGTGTATTGTTATACTTCAAGATCAAGGACTGTAAGGATCAATAATCACATAAGAAAAAGGAGAAAAATATTAGTTTTATATATGTAAAATCATAATTTTAAGTTGTAAAAATGAATTTTAGAAAATAATCTACTTTGATTTATGAATGATGACCAAAGAAGATTAAATCATTAACATAATAAATTCAGGTTATGACAATAATATCCAAGATAAAAGAAAGTATGTAGTGATCATAAAGCAATATCTTAAGCTTAAAATCATTTGACAAGAAACATCCTATAGCAAGCATCAAGGTAAAGTGGCATATATATGAATAGTCTTACAATAACAGCAATGAGAATGATTCTGGTTATATATGCAAGGCTATTATTTTAAAATATAAATTTTTTTTAGAACAAAACTTATTTTAACTGACATAAATTTAAGATATGGGTTGATATTTCAAAAAAAAAAAATGAGAGGTCACATTACTCAATCACATACAACGAGTAAGGAGTTTGACACTTTGGCTTTGGACTTTAGTCTTTCACTTAGTCCAAGTTCTTTCCATTTCTCAAGAGTGGAGCCCAATGACTTAATTCTCTTCTTCTAAGCAACAGATTTAACAAATGGATAATTTTTTTATGCTTTTGCTCCAAATGATTAATAATACTCTTTGATAAAACAATTATATAAATAATTGGTAACTTGCAATGTAGACCATAATAACACTATTTTCATTTGTATCCCATTTAGTCAGCACAATTGCTTCAAAAATAGGTACATTTGGCTTCTTTGAATCCTCTTCCTCTTCAATCATAGTAGCACTCTAACTTTTTTAAGACATGTTTTCTCCTTGTGATGGCTTTAAGAAAAGAATGGCTCATGTTCGTCCATCATGTCGAGGTCAACTCTAATAGGAATATCAATAAGCCTCTCTCTTCATAAGCCCATCATGATACAGTGCCATGATTTTTTTTTTGCTAACAACTTAGTTGATCTTCAAAAAATACAAATATGGCCATTGGAGAAGTAGCCATATTTTCATTCGAACCACTTGAGATGTGGATTCAACTACAACTTAATATGCATCAAATTTTGGAGGAGTCATCACCTAAAGAACATTATGGGATCTGATGACTCTTAATAACTATCAAGGTCATCCTTTAAAAGAAGGTTAATGGTGTGATCATTATGAATGGTTTAAGAGAAAACCAAGTTGAGTATTTTTCACTTTGAAGTATGTTATCCAAGGCCCTAGTAGAAAACTTGCGGACTTTGATTATACAAGACAATGTAATGTCAAATTTGAATGGCTCTCACTTGAGGATTACACTTAGAAAAAGAGCAAGATGAATCATCCGCCTATCAACACCATTATATATAGGTGAATATGCATATTTTTTGACATGTCATATGATAAGGTAGTCATATAGTCTTTCATTTTTCATCATAGACATCCAAATAATAAAAAATCATATGGTAAATTAAAACATAATTTATTATTTTCATAATAATATTGGAATTCTTTTGACCAATCAAAGAAATAACTCGTATCAGACCAAGATCAAGTTTCCCAACTCTAACAAAATAATGCTTATCTTATGAGTTTTTTTGTTAGCTAATTTCATTTTCGTATTAAGTATTTCAAAATCTCATATTCTAATAATATTTTTTCACTGTTTATCATTCGTTGTACAACTTTTTTGCTTTAGTTTTCAAAATAAACTATAAAAAGGCTTTTTTAAAAGCAATAATTGAAAAAATATATATTTTTTCCGTTAAAGGCTCCACATATGCATTCATTTCAGGACAAGTGGTCTTTTTGTGAAATAAAAAGCAGGGACAGAAGTTGTGCTATTGTGTGAACAACCACTACACATCAATAACAACTGAATCGGCCTCGGAATGTCATCTCAAATGGTCCTCATATCAAAGCAACCTCAGCATGTCGCCAAATCATCTCGTAATTTTCAATTTACACCTAATTAAATGTAAAGTTTTATTTTAATAATTATTTACTATTAAATAATTTTGCTTCAACAGTTAGAATCTGCTTGTCCGACAAAAAGACTAAACGTGAGAATTTTGTAGAACGTTAATCGAGTAGTATTAAGAATTTTACACGTGTATTTCAATACGGCTTCCCATGTCAAGAAAGGCCAAATGGGGTTACTTCCATATGGAAAATACAAAGGTTATGGCTTCCGCAAAAGAGCCATTGCTTTTGCTTTTCGTACGGCCCCATCTTCTCTTGGTTTTTTTTAAGATTAAAATAACAAACTGTAAAGAAGAGAATATTTAATAATTTGAATAACGAACTATTGGGATGTGCAACATGGTTCATTCATATTTTAATAGGGCTCGTTTTGAGGGTTTGCATGGAAGTACAAATTGAGCATCCTAAGAAGGAATTTTAAAAAGCGGATAGGAGAGGGGATGGGCAAGCTTTTTGAGACATACCAACCTCTAAAAGAAATTTCTTGTTTACATCAATAATACAAATTTAATAAAATGATATAGATATTGGTGAAAGATATGTGAATACCAAAAGAAACATAAAGAAAAAAGAGTTTTGTATTTCACACATTTAATACATGTTATTAAATTATATTGTAGTGGAAGCTTTTTTTTATCTATCTTAAGCATTAGTTTTCACTTTTTAAAAGATTTTCATCATAAATCTTATAATTTTAGTTAATTATGTCTTGTTTAAGATTATCTTATTATTCTTTGCATTTTGATAATGATCACCCCTCAATTTAATTTTTCATATCAATAAGATTTTACTCATTTATTTATAAACAAATATGTGTGTGTACATATGTACTCGTGCACTTCATAATATTGTATATATATATACACACAAACACACAAAAGAAGAGTTGAATTTTTTTTAAAAATATTATTAAGATTTAAAAGCCATATATAAACATAAATGGAAGAATGTGGATGTGAACAATAAATATCAGCAACATGTGTACATTAAAAGGAAGATTAGATTATTTATTACTAAAACATTAGAGAGTTTATTTTTGTGAAAGATAATAAGAATACAAAAATAAGCATAAAAACAAAAGATTTTCATTTTGGATACATTCAATAGATGTTGTAAAACTTTGTTGTAGTGGAAGTTTTTCTTTGACCTATCTTAAGCATATGTTTTTGCTTTCTAAAAGATTTCCATCATAAATTTTATAAATTTATTTACTTATGTCTTGTTTAAGATTATCTTATTATTCTTTGAATTTTGATAATGATTATCTTTCCATTTTAATTTTTACATCAATAAGATTTTGCATATCTAACTATAAATGTACATGTAAATATATATGACACGTACGCACACAAAGAGAGTTGAAAATTTTTTAAAATATTATAAAGATTTAAAATCTTTATATAAACATAAAAGGAAGCATGAAAATGTGCACACTAAAGATTAGCAACATTTGTACAAAAGACTTAACGAGTTTATAGTAAATGGTTTAAACTTGAAAATTAGGGTTCAATATAAGCTATGTTAAGGAAAATATTTTTTTAGAAATTTATTTATGAAGAATTGATATTCACTACAATAACATGTAGTTTTTTTTTTGTATATGTTACTTTACCTTTTAAAAGTATATAAAAATTTAAATTTATTGATTGAGTTCATAAGAAGAACAATATTCATTTAAATTTTTTTTAAAAAGTATTCAAAAAGGTTCACTTTATTTTATCAAAGTTTATTTATGGTATTATTATATATTCTTTTTTGTGTATATGAGATGTGGTTCAGTAGGAGGAAATTAAATTATTAAGAATAAAGCTCTAGTTTTTTATGAAAACATTTAAGAAAATAGTTTAAAAATTATTTATAAAAAGTTTGAGAAAATATCTAAAAATAATTTTATGTCAAAAATATACACAGGTAACTGACACATAGCTTTCACTATTTGATTTGGATCCTGAAATAGACATTTCTAATTGAATCCCAATTTTACCATTCAAGATCAATCCTAGCCATTGGCTCTAGGAGGCCTTGATTTAGGCCATTGGATCATGCATAGGTTTTCCTACCTGTATTAAAATAGTGTGTCCAGAAACAACTTGAATTAGAAACTTAGTACAGTGCTTACACATCATCTTGCATACTGGCTCAGGTTCGAAGCTCTTGTTTGGCATTTTACTGTTTTACTTACAGCATTTTACCTTGAATAACCTAAGCCGTCAGATCGTGCATGCCCTTCTGCCTTCATTAACCTCAGCCTCCCGATCGCGCTTGCCCTTCCGCTTTCTTCGGCAATTGGATGATAGTTTAGTCCCATACCACCCAAAATACGTTGCCATTGCTCTCTATAAGCTTTTCGGTTCGTATGTCTCTCGAGCCATCTGGGGTTGCCTGCCCCTTCCTCGACCAAGATTTGATCACTTGGTTTCCGTTCAACTTTCCCTACGGCTTGATATCATACTGTTCTATTCCCTTTAGCTTTCCCTGTAGGCTGATTTCACACTGTTCTTTTCCGTTCGGCATTCCCTACTACCTTCTTCCATACGATATATGCATAAAGATTTCTTGATGAGTAGTATATACTATACATAATGTAAAATTTAACAATATCAATTATAATATCTGAAAATCTTGCTTATTAGAATAGATGCCTATACATCAACATCATTATTATTGAAGGATCTTACCTTAATGTTGATGATGTCTACAGCTTTGTGATTAGCATCCAATCCTTAACACTATCAAATCCCACCTATGTTATTGTATTAAGTATTGTTTTGAGTAATTATTAAATCAGAATTTTAATATAAAAATTGAGAAGAAAACTAAATCTCAAGTGAGAAATAATAGTGGAACTCTAATTTGACAATTGAGTTGAAGTTCCTCTCTAGTTAAACTAGAATGAAAACTATTTAACTCCTAAAGTTACTACCCAACTTTCCTTTCCAGAACATTAGCTACACATTCTCCTTTGTTCCCTAATGACCTTCTTCAAAATTCCATAATCCTTTATATCATTCATCACACTGGGTGAGAAAGATAATACAAGAAAATGCTCTTAATATAAATATATATATATAAATTAAATTTCCAAACACTAATCCTTTAACTAGATGGACTAAATAAATATCAATATAAATAAATGATCAATTACAAAAATATATATAACCATCCAATCCAAAATAAATACTATACTAATTTTATATAAAAAGATACATTACTTATGATATAAATACTAATAAGTAAAATTCTTATCTTTAACATCCAAATTTACATCTCATAATATAATTGATACATTACTTATGATATAAATACTAGTAAGACTTTAATGAGTTTAATAAGTAAAAAATGAAATAATAATTTATAAAAATAATGATATTATAAAAAGATATACTTTTTTCATAATAATTAAAAATTATACACATAATAAAATGTTATTATATAGAAAAGGTAATAAATTTAACAAAAAATATGAACATATATATGTATATTTTGTTATTTAAATATTTCTTATTTGTTACAATTTGTAACACTTAAAGATAAGTTCATTATTTCTTCATTCCTTTCATTTCTAATACATTTAGACATATCCCAAATTTCACTCACTTTAGGTCGTTATTCTCTAAAATCAATGCCAATAATATAGATGTCATAAAAGAATATCCACACCATAATAAGCTTTCATCCTCCAATATCATTTATAGTAGAATCATGTTGATATAGATATGATATCCTCACTTCATATCATATAAAACAAAATTATGTAGATATAGTTGGACTAAACTAACCTTATGTCGTGTATAGTAGACTCATGTAGATTTAAATGGGCTATTCTTGCCCTACATTATATATAATATAATTTTTCAGATATAGGTAAGTTATCCTCACCACAGGTTATTCTTTTTTATTATCATGTGAAGTAGAATTTGTATGGATATAAATGAATTATCATTGTCTTATATCATGTATATTTATTATATGTGAGGTCATAATATAGTACATGAATATTTGAGGATAATATATTTAAGAAGTATTTCACTCATTCTACTTCATTTTCTTATTTGATAATAAAACATGTCAAATATTTACCTCTAAATCATTTTTAATCCATTAATTTATAGAATTTTTTTATTGTATTACATGTCAATGTCCTTGTTATATAATGTTATAAAAGAATAACATATGAATAATATGTCATATAACAATGTATTATAAAAATATGATAACTTAAGAAAATAATTACATAGTTACTAGATTTGTATAAAACATATTATAATATGTTTGATGATGTCTAATATTGGAGTCTATAATATTAGAGATGTTTAATAAATTATTAAGAAATATGAAAAAATACTATAAATTGATTAGGATTAGATGATGTGTATAATATTTTAGAACTGTTTAAAGATTAGTATTTCAAAGTTGTAACGTTGATTATTAAGTTGAGTAAGTGGTAATATTTTAAGTGTTAAGCATAAAATATTATAAGATGATTTTTATTACATTCCATTACATACATATAAAATAGAGAATTTAAGAAAAACTCTACATGAAGTATTTTAACAGAAAATGATAATTGAATCTTTAAATTACTATCTAAAAAATAAAAGTGACTAAAAGAATGTACCTTTTTTATCATGATGTGGGTGTCGATGGAAATAAGAATTTGTTCGATTATCAACTATTCTAATGGAAGTTCTCTTATATTCGATCCTAGTCACTTATAAGGGTTCGGTTGTCGACTCTCCTAATGAAATTTCTCGCACATTCGATCATTGTCTCTCACAAAGGAAGTTGGAATCTCTCTAACTAGAATTAGTTGCACACACTTTGCTAACAAATGTTAAAGTATACAAATAAAAGAAATTTAATTCCATCATTTTTTCTCTTCAATATAGTGAATATCCTTATTTATAAGGATCTCAAAGGTTCATCAATAAATTTTTAAAAAATAAAAAACTAAAATATTAAAAAAACTACAAATTTAAATAAATTAAAAGTTTTCCAACTATCCATGCATTTTGGGAGACAATAACGAAAGCAACAAAATGATGGGGCAAGAAGCACAGACAAAGCTGTTAGTCTAATTTTTTGGTAGACAAAGATCACGAAGAACTGAACTGGTTTAGCAAGGACTGGTGGGTTGGTGTAGGTTGATGCAAGTCAAGCAAATCAACTAGTGTTCTTGAGTCAATTTGGGTCACATGGGTGTCGGGTTGGCTTATGCCGCGATAGTGGGGGTGATGGTGGCAGATCGCAAAAGGCGACAAAATGAACAAGAAAAAGTTAATTTTAAGTATTTTTTAAGCAAATTTCAAAAAAAATTTACATCGATAAACTTATGAAACTGGTGTGATGCTAATGGATGTATGTTTGTCAGCTAATATTAGATGCTCCTGCATCATTGATGCTTTTCAAAAAGATAACTTGAAAATATGTCATTTTGTAAATAACAAAAAAATTGTTTAGTAGTGTATTTTTATCATAGTTTTCATATTTATCTATCATAAATAACGTATAAAAAATGAAATAAAAAAATTTTCAATACTTATAATCCCTATTAAAAGATATAAAAAATTATATCATTTTATACAAAAATTATAAATTAATTTACGAGTGTATTTGTATCATAGTTATCAAGTTTATCTACTTAAATCATTGAGTTGATTTCCTTTTCTAATCTTATTATTTTCTTGATTTTCAATAATGTCATATATATCCATTGGTTAACATATATCATATATGTATTATGCTTGGCAAACAACTAAAATCATATTAATTTCTTATAAACACTTAAGTTGTTGTCTTGGAATGTACTTATATGGTTTCTTTATTATATCATAAGATCTATAAAAAAATAAGCATTTTGAATGATATTGAACTTTTATAATCTCTCAATTGTATCATCTAATTCCCAAAATTAGCACTCTATTATTCATGTCATTTTTGAACATGCACTTTGATCATTGGGATCGTATTATACAATGATACCCTCCTTCAACATAATTCATATTTCCCATTAAACACACAATACTTCCCATAACATTGTACTATATGATTTTTACTCTCACTCTCTCTCTTTGTCCTACTAGCTTGTTAATCATTCATATTACTATGATGCTCCCATTGTAAAGTATGAACAACACATTTTTCCTCTTTCAGACAATATGATCCCTTGAGCATACCATACGTTTCTACTATTAATCCACCATAATACATCATAACTTATAATGATACACAACATACAAGTTTGACTATAGTGTCTTCTCTCTCAAGAATTAACTATTTTGTCAATAGCTCTGACTAATCATCCAGTATGATAAACTCAGTCATATTTTATGAGATCTCATCTAGAAATCTTTACACGATCCTTCTAACAAACCTGTCTCATGCTTCAATTAAATCACTATTTCTTTCATACAATATGATTCCAAGCATCATACTTATATGATTCTCACTACTGGACCTTTAACCTGGAGGATCATCTAATATAAACATTATAATTATCTCAATACAATCATATATTTTACCATAATTACATCATAAAAAGTCAATACCCGTATTGCCTTCGTATAGTGAACCTGACAACTCAACACATTGCACAAGTAAAACACTCATATCATCCTTATGTGATGAACTCAATATCCCAACCTATAACTTAAAATCTTCTCATACTAATACAACTCCAAATTTTTTTTAATATGATTGTCTCATGCCATCTTTCATTATCACATTTTGATCCTTTATTATTTACGATCTTAAACTAATCATATCATATAATGTAGATCAACATACATACAATACACATTAATAACCAATATCCCTTATCCTTTATCTCTTGAGTTCACTTTAAATCACAATAAATTTATTTCATACTACATCATAGTCAATTTAAAACTAGTTCTTACACAAGAAATATTATTATTTTTATTTGAATAAATCAAAGTAAATTTAATAAAAAATCAATTTAAATACTTAAATTCTTCTTAGTTACTTATTTTCCATTGTTATTTTCTTTTTGTAGTCTTTCTTCTTCTCCACTTATTTTCTATCTCTTCCTTGACCTAAAACAAGGCTTTTTTCAAAAGTTTCACAACTTCTCCTTCTTTCTTATAATTTTCTCTCTATACCCAAGTGTCTTCTTCATTCTTTCTCCCTTGTTAAATGAAAATTGCAGCACAGTAACAATGCCATTCTAAAATTTTTAAACTCTATTGGTCACCTCCTCCTAATGGTTCTTGATGATGCTACTCAGCTCTTTGATAACCTTCACACACTCAAGTTGTCAGTCACCTTCACTCATATAGATTCCAACCCAAATTCTCTTCTATTAGATTTTATTAGTGTGCTAAAGATCATCATTATTAATTTCATAATGGATTTGATTAAGGAGAAGCATGTAGGTGTTTTCATTAAGTGCATGCAAAATAAAAAACTAATTTTTTTATTTAATTAATTATGTCACATCTATTTCAACCAAATAATTATCATTGAAATGCACTTCTACCACTATGCCAAATGTCATAAGAAGCTACTAGAAAACTATAACCATAGAAATTAATATTTTACCATTCCAATATTTTATTATTTATAATTCTATCCTCTTTTAAGCTAATTATAATTATGCTAAAATTCTTAAAAAAGCTTATTATAGAAAGGAAGGCCCTACTACTTATGGAGAAGCCAAGAGCAAAGAGAAAGTCCATCAAGTGAGAAAGAGAGTAAACAGAAGGGAACGATTAGGAGGGTCTCCATTGGAAGAGAAGAGACTTTGAGAAAGAAAGGGGGAAGCATCAAGTGAAAAAAAAAAGAGAGACATTAAAGCAAATAGAATAAGAGTGAGAGAGAGAGAGAGAGAGAGAGAAAAGGAAACATAATAACATGTATATAATAGGAGCATATGAGAGTAAGGAAGAGTGTTGACCAAAACAAAAAAATGAAAAAGGAAAAAATAGAGGAGAGAGAGAGAGAGAGAAGAGAGTGAAGTATTATAGCAAAGTTTTGGGAAAAAAGAGAGAACCTGTGAGAAATTTTTGTGGGGAGTGGAGAAAAAGGGAATTTGGTGAAAATATTTGAGAAAAAAATTGAGGAGCCAAGCCAAAAGCAAAGTAAAAGCAAAAAATAAATATTTGTGATGTTATCATATAAGAGAGAGAAAGGAAGTAAGAGAGATAAATCAATTACTTGGATAAAGGGGAGGATTTTTAAAAAAATCCAATAGCAACTAGTTAATCAAGGAAGATAATGAATTAAGCTAGTGAATGCTTCATGAATACAAATCATTTTTTTTGGTGTGACTATTACATCAGAAAATTAGTCACCAATGTTGCGTATCATAGGTGCATTATTATGGTGTATTGGTGGATGTTGTTTTATTACTTTTAGTTTTGATTTATAAAAGATAAAGATTATTGGTTCGCATAGTTGCACATGCATTACATGTATGATATATTACAATTAGTGACATGTTAGCAAAATATATTTGTGTTTAAGTAAATTGTTTCATGGGTGACTGTTTGCTTGGATGTAAACCATGTTTGTTAGTCATAGTTGAGATTATCATGTTTTATTTCACATGTTAGCATTGACATGCTTAAAACTATTATGGGATGTTTCATATGTTTTGGCATTATGTGAGCTATATATATAAAAAATTGAGACATCATCATTAAAATGACAATAAAATTATAAAAGAATTATTATGAGATTCCTCACAAAGAAAACCAATCATATGTGCAAATGACTGAAGGGTGTTACTTAGGTCAAACAGGGCCTCTAAAGTGTGCATCGTATATTTAATATGAGATTCCTTAAAATAGGAATGTAAGTTTTCATGAGAAATTTATTAATGTGCGCTACTCTAATAGAATGAGGCTCACTAGAGTGCACTTTTAGTTTGTTGTTTCATCATAAGGTGTTGCTAAGGCTCCATGGAATTTTAAACTTAAGGTTAAGAGATCATTGATGATTAAGAAAAAAGATAAATTTATCCTTTGAAATATTAAAATTAACAAAGGGATAATATTTCATTACATATAGTGAGAGCATTTCTTTACTATGTTTGTTTATGTTATTAATTTTAATATTTTGCAAATATTATAATAATTTACTTGACCTAACATGTGGCATAAGCGAAAGATGTATGCTATATAGTTTTTTTTATAAAGCTAATGTCATGTGCTTTGTTTTTCTTTGGTCTCAATAATTTTAGGTAAAATCTTAAGCACATCATGAGACTTTAGGGGATAAGAGGTCATGGATTTTTTTGCATTTAATTTGTCTTAGAATGCTTGTGTTAGGAAAGTTTTCTTAATGTAAAACACTATTATGAAAAAAAGGATATGAGTCATATTTTAGTTCTTATATTTTATTTATATTGCAATAGTTGTTGTACGAACACAAATTTAAAAATAAAACATATATCTTTTATTTGGTTTTAATTAGAATTCAAACCTAACTCATATGATTGGATTTCAAAAACAATGATTTGACAAGTTGGTAATGCTAATGTGGACCGCCAATACATCATACAAATGCACTTATGATTCACAATATTACTTACCTCTATTTCTATTTGTAGTGGTCACGCCAAAGATTTGATCTTAAAATTTATATCAATCTTCTACTTTCCAAGTTATAGCAGTTGTTATAATATTTCTCCTAAATTTTAGATCTCTCTTGTGATTCCTTTATTTGGCTATCCCAAATGCTTCAATAGCACCTCCTCTTACCCTCCTTTCTCTAAACTCTTGGACAAAGCAATTTCTATCCTTATCACTTATCAACTCTCCAACTCCCTCTAAATAGTCATGTCTCTCCAAAGAACACCATGCCACTCTTTTACTTAGAATTTGAAAGTTTGTCATTGATTCGAGTCATTAACAAATGGGTTTTTTCTAGTGGTTCTTGGATTAGGTTTTAGGGTAATTAAGAATTTTTAGGAGTTTATGGATTAATTAAATTCCTATTTAAATAAAAATTTAAAAAATTATAATATTCCATATACTTTATAATCAATTAAGTACAAAATTTAACTAATTAATTTTGTGTGATTCATATTAATGAGCTCTACTTGTTAAACAAACTTCTTCCTTTTTTTTGACATTTAATATTTTTAATAATTTTTTAATCTAAAAATCCTCAATAAACTTATTGTATTATTTTTCTCAATTTATTTTATTCTGTTAACTCTATTATTGTCGAGCTTCTTTTTTGTGTTAATTTTATTAATCTTATTCTTTTAAGCACTGGTGTTTAGTAAAATTTCATAATCTTTTTAGTTCATTTAATATTTTTTGAATTTTTGAGATTTTTCTAAACTTATAAATATTTCCTTATTAATCCAAAACAAATTTTTTAAATACTTCAAAAATATATAAATTTTAATATTATTGTTTCATTAGATTCGAAATAACTCATACATTTTATTTTTCACTTCATATCTCATTTTTGAGATGTCATACCTCCTTTTTATGATATACAATTATTTGAAAAAGTATAAAATAATACTTAAAATTTTTTAAAAAATCTCCAAAAATCCAATTAATTCCAAAAAAATAACAATTTTTTTGGGTTGACACACAACATCACAATAGTTTGGTGTGTAAAAATGCTTGCTAGTGAAGAATTTTAAGGCATCTTTTAAATTAATTTTCATTTTAGTTTTAAATTTGTGTCAAAATTGTTTCTCAAATTTTTTTTAATTTCCCATATTAAAAACATGATCATTCCTATCATTCATGTTTTCAAAAATATTATTTTTAAATAAAAATTTATTAAATTTTGCATATAACATGAAAAATTTAATTAATTTTTAAAAAAATTAAAAAAATGAAAAGAATTTTATAATAATTATTATTCTTTTGCAATAGTATTCTTTATTATCATTTTAAAATAATATTTTTTTATTAAATTTAGATTTCAATAACAGTAATATAAAATTTAACTTCAAATATATAAATAAGAAATTTAAATATTTGTTAGCTGGCCAATGGAAAACAAGTTGATGTCCTTGTTTTAATTTAAAATAATTTTCAAAAAACTGCATGACAATATGACTAAAATAACATGAACAATTGAAAACATCAACATATTACATATGCAAACATAAAGGACTCTTCAAGCTTGACCTAACAGGAACCTGCTCGACCTGCTCTTAGTCGTCCTGGCCTGCCCATAGCTTCACCATTGTCCATCCACTTGCTGTTCCTGAAGCCGCATGCAAATGCGTATACCACCACGAGGATGATTAAGATCATGATGTTGATGACCGACACCTTCCTCCAGCTATGTCGCAGCGTTGCCAAGAGCATTTACACTTTGAAGAGAAGGATTCTTTGATGCGGAAGATGAAGTACGGGGAGTTTTCTTTGCCTCTAGCCATTATGACATCGAGGAAGGGAATGCAGCAGGAGCTAGGCTCAGGGAGGGGAGAAGAATATGCACCACCAGCCACGTGAGAACTGATTGTTGCAGCAAGGGGCTAAAAAATATACCATTAACCCATAAAGTTTCTTTAATCATTGAATTCATTTTTTATATTTAATAATTTATTTTGATATATTAAATTTATGTTTTAACTATAAATATTAGAGTTCATATGTCTTTTTTGTGATACCTCTTGAATGAGAACGGCTTATATAACCTTGGAGAGGTTTAGTTAACACGAAGCCATGCAATGTTTCTTTAAAGAAGTATTTTTGGAATGAGATTCATAGGATTTCCCCAACTAATCCTATCACACACTTGATAATGGAGGGAAGATTCGATTCATTCATAGATTGATTGCAATTTGACAAATATTTTGTATCTCAAAATCTCTTCTAACTTGTAACAATTTCTTGATCATATATATGTTTTGTTTCTAATTGATCCATTAGAGAGATTATTATTTAATTAAAATTTAAAAATTATTAATCTAAAAGTCATAACCTCACTTACAAACCATAATCAAAAGAAATGGGTATTCAAACCGTAGAGAAATAAGTGATCATTGTTATAAAATATGAAGTAAAGCAAACAATAAGGGAGAGGTAAATTATGCATTTAACGAATTTTTTGATTCAAAAATTAGAAGAATAAATTTTTAGCTTTAAAATAAAATTTTATTTTATAAATATTATCAACAAAATAATATTACTGAATAATAAACAAAATGCATGAAAAACTTTTAGGTAATTGAGCCAAAATCTTTGACTATATCCATCCCCGATCCCTGATCGGGTTTCTCAACTCAAAAAGTTAAAAAGCATGCAATGTTCCTAGAGACTTTTAGGCATGTATGTATACTTTCAATCTTAATCTTTTTTAGAAATAAAACTTAACACTAAATCAAAGAAAAAATTATACCTTTCATATTCATTATTGAACATGGAGGTTTTACGCATAAGTCCATTACCTCCAAAACAGATGTCAAGGCATCAACTATTTCTTCCAAACCTTCAAGATATTAAACACCAGTTAATATCATTAGTTAGTTTTTGCTTAAGATTATAAGTAGAGGCCTCCCTTTTTCTTTTGAATAATGGATATGGAAATTAAAATTTTAAAAGATAAAGATGAAATTAAACATAGGGAGAAAAGTTAGGATCACATCAAGCAAAAAAAATTATTGCCTAAATCAAAACATTCAGAAGGTACCAGAATGATACTGAAGAGATGAAGAGATACGACATATAGAAGGTATTGTTGATGGATCTCCAGCTTCAGCTCCAGCTCTTGCTGTAATTAAAAAAGCACTTTTTTTAGCAGCTACGTGTGCTTTAGCACCAGTAGCTACAGCGGAGCCCAAAGACTCAAAAAGAGCCTGTTGACAAAGCAAGCACCCAAGAAGCAATAAGAACAAGAATTAATTAAAAAAATTATAAAATTTATTTAATGGAAAACCCGTTTTACCAAATGACATGAATCCAAGTATCCCATGGCCTTGTTGATAATTAAAAAGGTTAATGAATAAAAAATTATAATGATCTATTGGGATGTCTCTTCTAAGAACAATTTAGAATGACTTTACTATTTACCTTGATGAACATGAAAATATTTTGGCCACTCATAGCACATAAGTGATTAACATTAAAATAAAATTCACATAAAAAGATATAGATTAATGACAAACTTGAGGTATTGATGGCATCATATATAATCTATTATCCAGGATCTGATTGAAAGTGGATAGCTCTTTATCAATGAGATCATTAGAAGTAGATGAAACTTTTGCCACAGAATTGCAAGCTGGAATGATTGTCCTCGTTGCATGTTCTTGTGCAGATGTTGGTTGAAAGTCCCAGAAGGCTGATGCTTCCTATTAGTATAATATAGGAAAGTGAATGATCACAAAAAGCCCCCTTAAAGAGATGCATCAAAAGAACAACACCACATCAGTTTGTATGATCAATTGTAAAATTCCATATATATTCAAATGAATGCAATCAATTGTTTAAAGCCTTCATGAACCACCATGAATACAACAGCTAAAGAACAATTGGACTGGTTAATTTAGCTACTCTAAAAATTTCATGACATTTAAACAAAGATTATCAGTGATCAATCGTCTTTGAATAATTTGTAATAAACTTTTTAGAAAAAACATTTCTGATGTTGTACTTTAAAATGAATAAAAATTTTATGACATTATCAGAACCAACGTAAGACATAGAATGACTTGTCCCAAAAAAATCTTTTTCGAGTGGCACAACAAGAAACTAGTGAGAAGAACAAGGAAACATGATGTAAACAAGATATATGAAAAACTTCTAACCTTTTAATTAAACAAAAACTTAAAGAAATCAACTTATAAAATCGATTCTCAAACTCTTGACAATAATTTCAAGGCCAAACCACCTCTCATATGGAGTAGATACCCTCAATACTCTCAGCCCACAGCCACATGTTGCGTTCATGTATCGAGCAACACATATCAATACTAAAACTTTAACTAATGTTCCCATTTTATTAACTGACTCCTTGGAACATTAGGAAATGAGAGAAGCACATTATAATTCCAATCTTAAAATATTAGGAACTAAATATGTTTAAATACAAATATTTTAAAACAAAAATCTACCAAACCTTTGCTTGATGTAGTCAGGTTTCAAATTCATGCTTATCTACAAAACTCTTGCACAGTTACAGTAAATGGAGCATAACCTCTACAAATATTGAAATTTGATAATCCAAAAAGCAATGGGAAGAAAGAAAAATTCTCTAAAATTTTCTAGACCATAGCTCAACCAAAATTCAACTAAAATGTGTCCAGAAAGCCTTGCCTTGACTACTCTTATGGACACTCCTTGAGCTTTGTCTTATTCACCTCAAAAACCATCCTTTGTAGCAATGTCTTGAATGACGTTCCTTCTTCCCTAGGACTAACCATTAAGAACTTCAGTTAAAAACTGAAACATACCCTCAAGATCATAATTTACTTTAAGCATTGAGTGTCAAAACCACCTCAAGTATACATTCTCACAACCACAAACATCTTCTTCAATCTTCCTCTTGAAATCTTCATTCACCTTGAATCTCAAGTATCTCTTGAGAATAATGTCTCGAGGTTCTTTTTATATCCTGGATGCTTCACTAGGCCTACAACATAACCTCTTGATGTTCTTTTTATGATTCTTGAGCCTTCACTAGGCCTACAACATCCTTTCATGATTTCTTGCTTTTAAGACCTTTTTCGAGATAACTTTAAGATTCTCTTAGAAGATATACCACTCTTTTGAAGGGGGGATTCACTCCAATATGATGTTTAGAGCTAGGGAATACTAAGTTCTCACAATACATTTGTTGTCTCCTATGGTATACATTGTCGTCCAATGTGTTGCACAATCTCCTTCCGCTTGCCATTGTCCTTCATGCTCCAATGCCCTTCTTAATGTCAAATTAAATATTTCCTTCAATCTACAACACCAACAATCATACTTGACACCGTTATTTACAAACATCTTGTAGACAACACTTCTTAACCCTCGTCAAATGAGTAAATCTTCTCTTCTTTGTGAAGCATCATGCTTTGTTGTCATTAAAATCATTTGACAAGCTTGAAGTGGCACACATCAGAGGCCATCGTGTCAACTAAAATTGTTTTGACTTGACCTTTGCACGACAATGAATCCAATTATCATACATGGATGCGAATTCAACATCGTCTCCAAATCAAGCGTAGTCACTAGGATTGATTGCATTAGCATCCATCATTAAAGGTAACTTTCACCAATATCTTCTTGACTTAGATTTGAATAGAAACAACTCAAGGGTAGTCCCCTCCTCTACAACCTTATTGTCTTGATAACCTTCTTTTCATTAATGATAGATTGCGGTCAAGTTCCTTCAATGTAAAAAAAATCACATCATTCTTAATAACAACACCAATCCCATTTTCCCTTTCTGATTATCATCCTTGCCCCTCAATCTCCTCAATTTAGAACATAATTCCCAACAATATCTCTTGATATAACTAAGTCTCCAAGAAAGACAAAATTAAAAAACTTAAGAAAAAATGGAAATGCCTTAATCTAAGGATTCTTACTTTTTGTTTTTTCTCTTGAAGCCATCATCCTTTGGCATCCAAATTCAACCATAATTCTTCTCAATAGAAATTATAAACATGCTTGATTGCCCATTATTGTTGAAGAGATAGAATGATAACCGTGACAATCTAAGTAAACCTATCAAATGCTACATCAACAAGCTATTCTTTCCAAGATTCAACACAAGAGAGCACTCATCTCCAAAATTATGAGTTGCAATCTTGCATCAACTACCTTCATGGGTATCAAGCTATGCTACTTCCTCTGTTTAGCTTCCTCATAGCTAGGATAAAACTTCCATATAAACTACTTGAATTGACTCCAACTACAAATCTTTACAACTCTAGAATACAAAAGATTGTTTCATGATGCTAATGCATAATAAATTAGTTTTTCAAAGGATACCTTACTGAAACTTGTACACTCAAAGATGCAAAAATACATATCTACATATCTAGCCATGCATTCTACTTCCCTACATCAACCACTACAAGATAGGAAGCTTATCTTAGCCAACACTTTGAAAGATTTCAAGAAATCATTGTCACTTGGAGCCATAAGATCACAATGGTCATTATTCCATCACCTAAAGTTCTTTCTTCTTCACCTCTTATCATCATCTATGCTTCTTCTTGAAGTGGACTCATCTCCAACTATCAATGATCCTCAAAATTAAGTTTAATCACCTCATTTCTTATCATCTCCATCAAAGGTTGTACTTATTGAGTTAGAAAAACCAGATGCTCTTACAATGATATAAATATTTATCTTACTAAGTCATTTCTTTTCTCATGTTTCCTTTATCCTCAACAATATTTCCACATCTCAAGTAGACATTCCATTTACCAAGATCTACACTAGGTAAGATCTAATACTCTAATGGAAAAATATGATCCATCTTACAGACAGAATGATTACATTGCCACAACAAAAACATGTACAAAGAAATAAAATGCAATACAAATTAGTTACATTGAGAAACTCCAACTTTTCAATTAAAGAAAACCTAGTCTACTTACGAATTAAATTCTCAAAAACTTGGCAACAAGTTCAAAGAAAACACCTCTCACCTAGAGTAATTATTCACTATACCCTTAATCATGAAATCACATGGCACTCTAAAGTGCCAAGCCACTTGCACCAATACCAATGACTCCTCCACAAATCATTTTTATAGTCTAAAAGCTCTTAGTAATAAGAATTAAGAGATATACATAAAAAATCTAATCAAAACTAACTAAGAAATAAATCCAAAATCATGGCCATTAAAAATCAAAGACTAATTTGATGCATTCAAATTCTAAATTTGCACTTACCCAAATGTCCTTGCACAACTATAATAAATTTGGAGTAACTTCTTCCACAAATATTGAAATTAGATTATTAAAAATAGAGTTAGAAAGACAACAAGATTCTTTAAAACTTTCTAGTTTATTACTCGACCAAAATCCAATTGAAATGAATCCAAAAATCACCAAAAGTGTTTCATGTGATTTGATTCCCACGTGTACTTGCCTTGATTGCTCTTGAGGGCACTCCTTGAGCCATTGTTCCCATTAGCTCGAGGTCTATACTTCCTTCTCAACAATTGTAGAAAAGTTTTGTTACACATTCCATATACTCAAGGCCTAACCCTCGAGAACTCCAACTAACACCTCGACTATGTCCCTTAAGACCATAATCTGCCTTGCTTATGCCTATTGATTGTCAAAACTACCTCAAGTAAGCTTTCTCAACGAATACATCTTACTGAAGCTCTCTTTTAAAATATTCATCTACATCAAGCCCACTAACATGGGCCTCAAGGCCAACACCTCTTAAGAATAATATCTTAAGGCACCTCTCTTATCTTCCTTGAGTGTTCTCAAGACCTTCAACATCCCCTCAAGATGTCTTTTATTCCTCTTAAAGCCTCCCTTGAGAACAAGAGTAGATCCAAAATATTTGCAATCAAATTAAGTACCATTATCAATATTTAACAATTTATCAATATGGAAATAACAAAAGGTTTGTGTTAGGTAAAGTTTCACAAGAAATTCATAAAAGAATAATGATTCTTAAAAATTAAATATGATATATTTGAGACCTAAAAATAAAACAGTAAAAAACTTTCTATTTAATCCTAATATATCCCAATTCTACATAATATAATGAGTTATTGAGAATGATACTTTCCCTTGTTTAGAAATATCTAAAAAATATAATTTTTGATACTGAAATGCAAAAGGCAATTCTTCTCTATTCTAATTTTTTTTGCATTTTGTAGAAAGTAATAATTCTACTTCTATTTAGAGTGTAATTTCCATCTTTCGTTTAGATCAAAAAATCTTTTTTCAATATATACTAATTCTCAAATTCGAAAAGCAAACCTAAAGATAAAATGCATTTTTGGTGTTCATTCGTGGAATATATGATACTCTAAAGTTTTTCCCAAGAAAACTCACTAAAAACTTCAAGTTTTAAGGATTCATAAAAGATCCCCTAAAAACAAATATAATAGTTCAGTTTTAACTTTACAACTAAAAAATATATAAGATTATAATATCATGGAAAAAGACTTAGCCACTCTAGGAGTGCTCGCTTCTCATGCGGCATTAGGCCAGAATTGGATATCATAATTGTGTTGTTATAGCTTATAGCTAAACAATCCCATATTCCTACTACCACAATCTCCATATGCCTAAAGTGAGATCACACGTGGTGGATCAACTATGTCTTACACTCCTTGAAACCCAAGCATCTTTGAGCTTTTATGCAATGTTTGCCTCTAATAGAACAAGTTCAAGTACACTATAAAACGTTACTTATCTGGTCCTAGAAAAAAGTGATTCAATAGTTAATTACTTAATAATGTTAGTACATAAACACTTTTAGATCTGACAAATAGTACATTAAATTGCAAAAGATTTACTCAAGTATATCATTCAAAAACACAAAACACACATAAACAGCAAAAGATGCAATCAAAAGATGATATAGTATGCAAGATACTTAAAAATGTTAACACAAAGAAATACATTACAAATCAGCAGTAAAAGATGAACTCAAACAGTGTACATAGGAAGCAAAAGATTAACTCAAGGATGTAACTCAATAACACGTCAGGTTCACATAACAGCAATAAATCAATTGAATGATGATATGGTGTGCAAGAGACTTAACAATGTCAGCACGTGGAAATGCAGTGTAAGTAGACTCAAGTTCTGATCTGCGAGAGTCAAATTCTTCAATTTTCTTCCATTTCTTTCGTAAAGAATCTTCTACTTCTTTCCACTCCAAACACAACTTGTTCAAGCGTTGAACCTCAGATGTCATTGAGAGCCATGATCAAAATGCTAGCTTTTAGTCCAGCAACATCTCTTTTTTAGCCCAAACATCAAACTAAAGAATAGATAATACAGAGTGATCAAGGCCATGGAATCAAGGAAAGGGTTCATTGCATTGCAATGGAAGATTGCATATATAAAACTCCTACAGTGCAATAATCCTCACATTGCTAACTTATGCATTTTGCAAATTGAAGTTAAAAACACTATAAGCTAAGCTATGATATAATTCGATGCAGTTTCAAAAAATTTCAATGAGAACCATGATCAAAATACTTAACTTTTAAACTGAAATATTAATGAATATAATTGGATGAAAATGCTCAATAGAAATACACTCCTTTTTGACAAAATATATGTTTGATTTCTATGATGATTAATAAAAAGCAACATTCATAATTAAGCACCAAATATCCAAAAATATTGTGTTAGGAATATATAATTTTGAAACTCTTATGGTAGGTACAACTCCGTGAAGTTCGGCATGTTAAAGATTGACAACACTTAGCATCAGAACAAAAACATGAATAAAGAAAATTCACAAAATTCCATATCAATGATACATAGCGATGATCCACATTATAGTTTAAAAACTTTCTACAAAAAATCATATTTTAAGAAATCACACAGGTCACATCACCTGAAAATGCCTTGTATTACCAAGGTTCTATGACTGGACTCCAGAATGTAGTGTTGTTATTGCGAATTCACCACTTCCATGTAACCGCTTTACAAGTTTCTGTCTAATGCTTTTAGCTTCAACTGCCTTGTTCAGTGCATCTTCAGTAGCCACAAACTACTGGACATGAGCTTTCTGAAAGGAAAAGGAATGCATGATATACATCATTACGAGTTCTAAAATGAAACACAATAAAATTGCAAAAAGATGATTCCTATGAGATGAAACAATTCCATAAGTGTTTCCATTTGAAATAGTTCCTTAGTGTTATGTGGATATCTTCATAACCGTAACTAAAAAGCGTAGAAGGTTTTCTAAAGTAGCTGACATGCATATGGCTTTTAAATAAACCAAACAAATTTGTCTATAAGCAGTACCATAAACGTTCACATCAATCTCATTAAAACTTGGGAAAGGAAATACCTGGAAAAGCTCCATATACAGAGCATAAATGTCCAGGGAAAATGAGACCATGAAAATCTTCTGAACAACAAGCTCCTTAACTAAATATTTACTCCTCATTTTTCCAGTTTCTTTAATGCATGGCCAATTTTCAAAGCAGACTATTAAAGGCAAGGTCAACTTCAAGCACGTCGTTAAATCACAACTTCACACAAACATAGCTTGTACTTTAAGATTTCGGTAATGAAACTTTTGCCAAAAGATAGCAACATGCCCAGCCAACATATTTGTTACAATTTTCTGCATTGTTGACTTAAATATTAGGCCAAAATCACAAAATAAACATTTAAAAATCAATTGGCCATATGAGAAATTTATTAATCAAGTATATATTTCCATGTTAATGAAATAAGAATCCCCATTTGATAGAGGTCTTAAGCCGTACCAAACTACCAACTGTCATTTTAACTCAAGTATATGAACAAGTTGAGCCAATCCTAACCATTTCTTTTAAACTACATGTTGATCTATATAATTTCAATCCATTCCTCATGTAGATAACCCTTACAAGTGATTAAAAAAAATTAAGAACAATTATATAGTCGAAAAATAAACATAAAATTTACTATCCCCTGATAGAAATGTTTACAATAGTTAGGTTACATCAGTTAATAACAAATAATAATTATTAGTTATCACTTAACAAGGGTTAATGAAAAAATTGTCTACTAAACGAAATGTATAGAAAAACTTTTACGTTTATTAGAAATAAGCTTGCAAAAAAGTCAATAAGTTCACTAACCTAAGTGATTAATAAAATAATACCAATACAAATATTAATAATAAGTTCGGATGATTAAATTTAGTCGATTAGTGCATATTAAGTTGAGTTACATAAAATATGTAAATTGATAACAAGGCATTTGCTCTACACATTAATTCGACCTTGACATTAGTTTTTTAGAATTCTGGCAAGAATACAAATCTGATCATAATCCTGAACATTCTTTAATAATAAAAAGAGATTAATATATTCAACCTATCTACCATCCTTTCTAGAGCCTTTTCTAACCTCTCTTTTTCGTCTTAGTTCATGCTCTATTAATTTTGCATTGCTATCTTATCAATGCTTCATGAAAAAATTCTTAATTAAGTTGACATCATCAAACCCAAATAACCAAATGCTAATAAGCTACACATGGAGTTAACATAGACTACAAATTTCAAAAAAACAATTCATAATAACTATACATTGAATGAGTCTATAGATGGAAATAGACAAAGATTAAACAAAAAAAAATGAAATAAAGTTAAACTTTTGGTTATTGTTTCACTAGTACATTTTAATAAGAGCACCCTTAGAAGATGGAAATGGCATAAATATGGCCTTTGCATAAGTTATACAATAAAAAATGAAATTAAAGTGTAATATCAATATGACAACAAAGAAAAAGTAGCTCTTAAACAGTATCAAACAATAATCATAACAGTACATACACGATTTCCCTAAGGAAACACTTGGTAGTGCGACATTGACGTTTAACTTTGTAATATTTTCCTATCTACAACCATTATGCTCCAATGTATTTTTGAAGCTATAAATGTATGCTAATTGCCTCACAAGACTTCCAAAACTTGAGAAACAAACAAAGATTTATCAAAGCTAAAGAAAATCTTTTATAAATTCAACCTATGGGGAAATAAAAAATAAAACAATGATTTGAAGATAAAAAGAATTACCTTAAAAGCTCTGCATCAGCTCAGATGTAAATATTTTCAGTCTCCTTAAGGATCAATTTATTGTAGCACAACGTGTATGCAGTGATTGACTGAAGTAACTGTGAAGGATTTCTAAGAGACTCTGTCATCACAGCCATTACATCTTCAGGTACATCACCTTCCAAGTCATCGAGAAACTTGGTAGCATCTACTTGAATACTAGAGTTCATTCCACTCCGATCATATGCCGGGAAGGTACTTTGGATTCTTTCAATCATATGCCTTGCAAGAGACTCGCATGTCGATCTAATGATTCTATCTCGTGATGTCTCATTTAAAATGACATCTTCTGGTGATTTGCTACCCTTGACCATTGTGTAGACTGCTTCTTTCTCATTGTGCGAATGGATCTCACCAACAGAATCAGCAGCATTATCTGTAATCAACCTCCTAATGTCTCTTGCTTGGCTTACATATTAATGAAGTTGTTTTTGGTACTCTATAAATATCTTAGTTGCCTCATCACATTGCTGAACATAAGCTTCTAACATCACCTGTTTGTACCTTATATGTTAACCAAATGAAAGGAAATAGTTATTCATTAAACAAGTACAAACTTAAAGGTAATTTCAATTATGTCGTCATTCCAATGGAAAACACATTAGTAATATCACACAACTTCAGAAAATATGCATTTAGTGAACAATAACGTATTCATGACCTCACAAAGCCAAAAAAACCTCTTCTCCAATTCCAAATTCCAACATTTACTTCTGTATAATCCACCTCCTACAAGAATCCCCTAATATAAAAATCAAATAAAAAAAAGTAGACAACTCACCTAGCATTGGCCCTCTCATCAACCATTCGCTTCTGCTTCAACTCCTCTCTTTCAACCTCCCCCCTCTGCAACCTCAACTCCTTCCTTTTCCACCTAATGACATTCCTCAACCTCACTGCCTCCTCTTCCGCAAGGTCCCTCTCCCTCATTGCAACTTCCTTCGACTATAAAGATGATCCATCCTCGAAATCCAAGCTTCCCTTTTCCTTCCCCCACCACCTCGCTTTCACCCCATCAGTAGGTGCCGCCACTCGATGAACAAAAATATTTCGTCGAACTATCGTCGTGGTTCTCTTCGACCACACTCTTTGAAGGAGAAAGCTCCACACGGGAACCATGTTTCCCCGACAGATCTTGTGGATCTGGTCAACGGAAGGAAGCTGACAAGGGTATCCCATTTCGTTTTGAAGCCAATCAACGATCGCCTCCGGCCTCGAGACTCCGCCCCCTCCTTGAGCCTGCATAGTGTACACTGATGGAAAAATACTCCGTCAGAGAAGAATGTAATCTTCACGGTTGTCGTTCAGATGCAAAGAAGCATCGACGGACAGCTGTAAAATTGAGCAATGTCGACATGAAGGCTAAAGGAAGATGCAGATAAAGCGCCAAATGAGTTATGATCTAGAAGGCGTAGGGATGAGAAAGGGTTAAGGGAGTAGAGAAAAACGAAGGTATTTGAGGAGGGATTGAGGAGAAGGTCGCCAAAAAAACTGAAGTGAGGAGTGTTTAGGAATTCGATGCTCAGTCTATGGCGTTAATTCTCTGGCCGCAGAGGCAATTGAAAATATTGTCTTTTGATTATGTTTTTCATAATAATTTTATTTTAAAAAATTAATTAATTGATTTAAATAAATTAAATAATATTATTAAAAAGTATTATTAAGAACTTGATGGGTTTTATAAATTTGTTTTAATTGTATTGAAAAATGATTAGAAAATATTTTATCTCTTAATAAAAAGTGAATTAAACTTTTTAATGTTATTTTATGATGATAAAATAATCTTTAATTTTTTGACATTGTTTTCTGTTTTTTAAATTAAAAGTATGCATTTAAACTTAGCTAAACAAACATTTGATAATATTTTGAAAAGCAATTTCAATAAAAAAAAATAAATTTGAAATTAGTGCTCCAAATAGTCTTGATAAATATGGTACTAAAAAAAGATTAATAGAATCGTTAATATTATAATTATTTTATAAGTGTATATATATATATTTTAAAGTAATTTTTATAATTTTTCATCTTTTGAATTAAAATTTATATTTTGAAATATTGACAAAAACATTTTATAGAAGATCTTGGTTTTATGATATACTAAAAATGTTATTCCTATAATTAACTATTAAATAGTAGATCACTTTAAATAGTTTTGTGATTGGCTAAAGTTATAAAAAAAATAAAATATTTAATCAAACATTATTATCATGCTTAATAATAAAAAAATACATATATTAAAATCATTTCATTATAAATCTATTTATTTCATTGTAAATAAATAAAGATAAAATTAAAAAATTATATTTCTAATATTTTATTTATCATAAATTAAGAAAAATCACTTTGTCTCAATTTAAATATCTAATTACCATTTCAATGATAAAGTCCCCTCCATCAATCTCATATTAAAGTTTTTTTTTAATCATATTAAATCATAGTTTCTTAGTTAAGCATAGTTTTTATTGAGGAACTACAAAAATTATACCACTCTTAATATGTTCATCTTTAAATTTTGTAATAAATAATGATAATTTGTTTGTATATTTTTCTTTATTTCGATAATATTTGCTTTTATATGTTATTCATGATATGTATATAAATAAATATAATTTTTTTAATATTACTTAAAACTTCATATTAAAAATTTTTTATATCATTTTTTATTCTCTTAATAATAAATAGTTATTTTATTTTTAAGAGTATTAAAGTTTTACTTTAACTATCACACATAGTCTAAAAATTATTTGAATAATTTTTAATTATGATATAATAGATGATTTATTATGATATACAACTCAATAAGTTAAATTGTTATAAACAATTATATAAAACTTTAATTGGTTATTATGGGATGTATCGATTGGTTTTATTTACCCACATAATTTATTTTTTCTTTTGTTTATGTTTTGATTTTTATAAATGATTTTTTTTTGTTGCTACAATCTTTCAAGCTTTGTTTATGGAGTTATAAGGTTTTCACCGGAATGAAGGTCTTCCTTTCCCTTCTCCTTCTCTCGCTTTGACGGCCCTATATTTAGGATTTTGTCTACCCCATTGATGCCACTGTCGGTCTCGATGTACTGAATGCCACTGTTTAAAGGCGTTTCAAGCTCCACGACTTGTGTGTCTCCTTCGACCCTCATTGCTTTGCTTGTGCTCTCCAGGTGTTCCATGGCCGAAGGTTTTTGCCTCTCTCTCTCTCGCTCTCTCTCAGCTTCCTTCTTTCAAGCCAATGGTTCTTGTAGGAGTTTAAATAGCTTACTGTCCATGATGATTATAAGTGGTTATTACTCTTTCCTACCTGGTCTTAAGTTGATACTGGTATTTTTGTTCTAATGTTTTGCTATCTATCCGGTGCTTCACATTGTCTCGTAATTTTTGTGAGCCGAGATTGTGAAAATCTTTCGATGTAGAGTTTTGTTTTTACCTATTGTAATTTGTTTATCAGGATCAGGAAACAAGGGCTAGTTTAGTTTCATGTTGATTAATTTGTGTAGTGTGGGCCAGGTTCCATGTTGATATTTACACTGCATGGTTTTTCATTAAATCTACTTCATTATCAAAATATCATTTAGGAAAGGAATGCCTTGCACTTTTCACAACCAAAAGTTCCATGAGGTTTGAAATCGCTCCTTTACTTTTAATAGTGAATAACTTAAGGTCTGATTTTTGAGTTTTATGATGATTTTGTCTCGTGCCATTTCATCGGATCTTGAAATTAAAATGTGCTTGGTTTCAACTACAGCAGCCATTCTCTATTAGAAGCACAGTATTATGGCTAGTTGAATAGAGTGGTCCAAGATCTCTATTTGATTTTTGAATGATATGTTTGATGGTCTTATTATAAAAGCTAGCTAATGTAATTTTCTTATTAATTAAGATGGTGTTAAATGAAATCTTGAAGTTGGATTATTTAGCTTTATTTAAATTGCTCCATTCTTGGACACAATGTATTTATAAAAGCTTAATTATTTAATATACATTTTGTGATTACAAGGCTTTGTTGTTTTCTGTGTTTTACCTTAGTATTTATCTTTAGTTATCTTGAGTCAAAGTCATTAACTATTCTTTTCTAGAAACTCACAAATGCCATGCGGATTGTATAGTTCTAACATCTTGTACATGTTTTTTTGTTGTGTTATCATTTCTACTTGTTTGGCTTTTCTTGTCTTTGTTTATCTTCAATACATTACATTATATATATTTTTAACAAAATTCATAAGTTATTTTAATTATTATTGATTTCATTTTTTTCATGCACACTTTTTTCCTCAACATTAATAACTGAGATTGTTTATGTACCTGATGTGTCCTTTTAATACATTCTTTTAAGTATGATCTAGTGGTTCAGAAAAGGCATACTTGTTTAAGGTATCAATTAATATTCATGAATGTAGTGTATATATATGCTTTTTAATGTATCAATTAGTTTTCATAAACATTTTATGCTGACATGTTTGTTTTTAAGTCTAAAATATTTAACACGTGCCAACTTGTTTAGTTGATTGCATGTTGTCCTTTTTACAGCTCATTCATATATTTGTTGATCAAGTTGCTTGTTTGGCGTTTGTGAACTTAAGCATTTATGATTTACATGATACAAGCTTTAATACCATCTGTTATACTTGAATTGAGCTCCAGTAGACCTTACATAATTGAACTTAAGCCCTGTTCTACTTGCTTGGATCAAGTCAATTATAGCCTTGCAATTTGTCAAGTTTAAAATGAATATTTTGAGTGCATAAATCTTATTCTTCACAATCATAGTGTTCATGAAACTAATAGCCCCATCCATGTTTTTTAACTTGTATTATGATTTAATTTAATGTGGGATTGGGTTCTAAAATGTCTTTATTTAATGTTCTTTCATACATACTTTGTTTACAAATATAACATATTTTAAATGCTTATAACTCTATACCTATTTTTGTTTTTTTTATTCATTTAATGATGATGATGACCTTGAACAAGATTTGTTCTATGGGTTAATATGGAAGTTCTCTCAGAGATGATAATGATTGTTACTTATAATTTGATGCTTATTTTAGGCATTCTAATAAGCAAGTTGGAATGTTGGTCAGGTTTCATAGCTATTGTAGTTATTGATATTTTTCTTTTTCAATTCCTATTGAAAAGTTTGTAAACATTTTGGGAGCCATTAGATAAGCAATAGCTTATTTTGTTCATCTGATGTTTAGCAACATGTTTTTTCTATCTCCTCTGATGAAAATTGAATATAAAAGAATATATTATTAAACATTTTTTTGTTTCATTTTGACTAAACATAAAGCTCTATCCATTTGCCATTTTTGGCCATATTTTTGGTAATCAGCAGTAACATTGTACTTCAATTAAAGCTTTAAGTTGCAAAATGGAAGTATTGCTATCTTACTGGGGCCATATATTTGATTATATTTGTAACAATTTAACTTGTACACTAGAAGTAATGTCAGTGTGAGACTAGTCCATGAGACACTATTTAATATTCTTGTCTGTCTAACCACAACTTTTAGGGAATTTGCTGATGTGAATGGTTTTATCATCATGCATGTGAGCACTGATGATAATCTAGAATAGAAAAGCGGGGTGAACATGTAGGATTGACCTTTTTTTCCTTTTTCTGGTAAAGGGTTTTTTGGAGCTAGCTTAGCTTACAGAATTCTTGATGCTCTTATTAGATTGACCAACTATTTGAATAGGATGTCTTCCTATGATAGTGCTAGCCTTTTAAGAGTATGAGGGAGTTGCCCATGGTAATAGCAAACATAGTTTGTTTTCCATATCTCAATGTTTATATCATGATTCCTGTATTTACGTTTCATTTGGTTGGATACAATTTAACATTTTATGAATATTTAAATCATGGAATTATAATTGATGACAATTAAAGTTCAATTTATGTTTTCTTAGTTTAGTGTAGTTATTCTTTGATATGGTTTTAATAATTTTGTTTCCAAGAAACAAAAGTTTTGTGGACCCTAAAGTGCACATGGTTTTGTAAATTCACCCAATCAAACAAAAAATATAAGAAACTTTTCTCTCTTTTAAAAAATGTTTAACAGTTACAATCAACTAATTAGACTTTATGTTAATGCCTTCTCAAGTTGTTTTGGAATTCGCTATCTTCTATAAGCATGCTGTGAATCTTCTCATATATAGTTTTTTTCAGGTCTTTTTTTTCTCAAGTAGTAATACAAATCCTTCATTTGTCATTTGCATATATATATTTTATTTTTTGAGATTAAGTATTAGAAAATAGAGGGAGTTAATGAACTACAAAATAGGCAAGTGAGGCCCATCCCTCCACCACAAATAAGGGGGCCTCCCCTGCACATTCGTTGCCCTGGTCAACCAATAGACCGTGAAAAGGTATCTGTTAACTTGACTTTTTTCCTCCCAACATGTTATGCTTGGTGCCTATTTGGCTTCTCTAATGTATTTGTATTCTTATCAAGTTTCATGTCATGACATTTAGTTGCATTGCTTATTTATGTTCATGTTAGGGAAGTTGTAAAGGAATTCTTGCTTCGATTGGAGCAAATTAGTATGTGAGAATTTTGTTACACTATACAATCTTATGCGTTCCTGTGATGATTGTCTTGAAATATTTATTATGTCTTCTTAAAAATCCATTATAAGTTCACGCATAGTACTTTTTCATGTTGTGCCTTAATCTTATAATTTCTACATTTCTTTTGAATAAGGATTTTTAGTTCAGGACAAATCTACTTAACTACCACATGTTATAATAGATATGATAGAATAAAATTTGGTTCCTAAAAATAATGAAAAAATTATTGTTATTGTTTTTTCAACCATCAAATGGAAGATATTTATCTGTATAGTTTAAATTGGAATCAAATCATGATGATTTAATTTTTCAAAAAAATATAAACAAATATTTATGTAAATATATTCATATAATAATTTGATAAAGTTAAGGATAATCAATCATTACATGAATATTACAATATTGTTATATTTATTTTAAGTATATGTATAAAGTCAAACAATTTTTTCTAGGTACTATGGAATCATGTTTTCATGTATTATCCATCCATAACTAATGAGTTTATAAACAATAATACTCCACATGATAGTATAAGATCGATGGTTTAATTGCTTAAATTTTGTACTTTTAATCACAAAAATACTTATTTTAGGTCATGTTAAATAACTTAAATAATTATATTTATTTATAAATTTGGGGGGATATCACTATCTTTTTTCATTTTATTATTTGAATAGTTCAAAAAGATCTTTTATTCTCACAAAGTAAGTCAAAGTTTTCTTTTTTTTAAACTAATAAGCAAAGATGTTTTGGGCAAATTCAAGATAAGTTTTTCTAAACAACAAATCATTAAACATAGCATTTCAACAGCACTTTACAACACTCTTCAAACTTATTTTTCATTAAATTGTTTAATATTCAATAGGGGCCAACAAGCATTGAGCCAACATCTCTCAAATGATGTGAATCAAGCATTTGTCCAGGCTACAAAGTTTTAGGCTTTCTTCCATTCTATCATCCATTTGTTATCCTCAAATTTTTACAATTATTTCACCATTTGTAGACCATAAAAATTGCATCCATAACCATGCCATGACTAACAAAGTCCACCCCACTATATGCATCTCAGTCTTCACATAGCAAAATTTTTGAAACACTACCTTCTTCATCTATAGAATAAATGGATGAACCCCTCTATATGCACCTCAGTCTTCACTTTCCAAAATTTTTGAAGCGCTACTTTCTTCATCTAATGAATAAATAGATCAATAATTTAAGGTTTGTTTAGCTTAAGAAATTATCCAATATATTACAAATAGATTTATATGTTTAATTTATTATCACTTTGTTTTCTACATTTTCCATTTTAATCTTTAACTTCTCTTGCGACATCCTTATATATTTTGATCTCTAAATTATTTTCATTTAAGCTTTGAAGTATGCTCTTTATTATATACTAAAATGCCCATCCACTGAATGATATTCCAAAAGATAATACCTTTTTTTGTAATGTACATCTCAAGACAATTGTTAGTATAGGATTCATTTCATGATCAATATTTTTCAAAGAGAAATTTCTTCTAAAATATCAAACATAGCAATTTATGAATATATTTGTACTACATACACTCATAAACTAGTTAACATTATGCTTTTGTTGTGAAAAATGAGCTTCTCTTTGTATGAATTTGGATCAAATATGCCCTTTTCCCCTTTCCATTCCATATCTATATCTAGATTGTTTTTTGAATAAAAATTGCCAAGTATGTAATTTATGTGCTAATGGGTCTCGTATGAACTGGAGGTTCAAGTTCAAATAGGGGCAAATTCCTCAAAATCTCTTAAAAAATATAAATGGTGCAACATTCTCTTCATTTATTTTGAATACCAAGGCTAAAACATTAGTTTCTAAACTTATTAAGAGAAAAAGATGAAAGCAAACCTTATAATACTTCTCACTTAATTGGTCACATCAAAATAAATGTATTAAGAATCATTGGCTTTTAAGCAATGTAAAAAAATGCTATACTTATTTGGCATATATTTTGTGTTTTGTTGCTTGATTTCTTCGTTTTCTAAGATCAAGTTGAATGATTTTAGGTTATTTTAGTAATTCTCTTGGTTTTATTGGAAACATTGGTCCAAAAAATAAGTTGAAATAATTTGTTAGCAAAGTTGATCATTTCATCTCTGTTTAATGATACTTGTGTAGGGCATATATAGCCTCTTTATTCCTAAAAATTACTTTTTTGGTCTCTTAGCCAATGCATGCCATCATAAATATACCCATTGGTCCAAAACTTGTTATTCAAAAGTATATTTGAACTCTCCTATATTTTTTTATTATGGCTAATTTGAAGTCAATTAATGCTTGTTTGTCACTAGAGGATGTAGTACATGTTTAGGAACATATATATTTTTTAAGGCATCAAAGTTTATAGCAAACTGAGTTAAATCATGACCACGGTTTTCCAATTTGGCCACTTTCTCAATCAAGAAAATTGGAAGGTTTTTTACGAATGAAAACGGTCACATTAACAGCACGTTTTGTGAGAATAACAGGACTCATGTTGTCCTTTTCTTTTAAAATTAAATTCTTGTACTTTGGTAAACTGATACCTGATATTTTGAACAATACAAGTACTGTAAATAACACAAAATATATTATAGAATGTATCGCTAAAAAGTATGTCCTAAAAAATACTAGGATGCATATGCCAATGTATGCATTCTCATGCACGTGCATATACCGAAACTAAGATTGATCATAATCAGATTATAACACAGAATTCTGTTCCCGATTTTAGTTGAAAGCTTCATTTTTTGGTTGATACTAGGGATAATACTGAAATTCTAGCAACATATAGTAAAATATATTGGCAATACAAGCAAAAACATGCCAATTCTTGCAATTTTAGGGCATAAAGGACTCTATATAATTACAACTCTACAATCTAATTAATAGAAGCACTTTAAAAATTAAAACAATCTCACTAGGTCATATTTTTTAATAACATACAATTTTTAAGGGCACAACTTAGATTGACAATGGTTTCTCTTTGCCAATGGTACAGAAAAATATCAAAGACATAAAATATAATACTATGCTCAACTTCAATAGCTATTTAGTAAAAGAAGATGAATGCTTAGTTTTTAGAACAATGGGTGATGAAAAGGAATATAGTTCATCACCCAATACCATACACGAAGATCACAAAGCAGTAGATCAATCAGATGCCGAAAAAATTATTACATCTGACTTGAATATTATGGCAATGGAAGAGGAAGCAATGATCAAATCCATCATCTGCGAAATACATTCTGCAACACCAAATTGTTTTAATGGCTTGGGGCAAAACAAAATGCATTGTTTCAATTGATGTTTTAGAAACCCTTGTGGACAAATGTTCTTTAATCACTCCACCAAATTGTTTTAATGGCTTGGGCCAACAAAAAATGCATTGCTTCAGTTGTTGTTTTAGAAACCCTCATGGACAAATATACTTTAATCACTCAACCAAATTGTTTTAATGGCTTGGGCCAACAAAAAATGCACTGCTTCAGTTGCTATTTTAGAAACCCTTGTGGATAAATGTGCTTTACTCACTCAACCAAATTATTTTAATGGCTTGGGGTAACAAAAATTGCACTCAGTTGCTGTTTTAGAAACCCTCGTGGACAAATGTACTTTAATCACTCAACCCAATTGTTTTAATGGCTTGGGGCAAGAAAAAATGCATTGCTTCAGTTGCTGTTTTAGAAACCCTCGTGGACAAATGTACTTTAATCACTCAACCATTATTTCAACGGGAATCCAGTGGTCGCATCTGGGTTTGACGGCGAGGAAACCCAATCTCACAGGTATTGACAGAAGCAGCAAATTGGAGTGAGGATATCGATTCACTGGCCGATGAAACCTCTGGAGAGATGTTAACAAACATCAACGTTTTTGAATCTCCCCCAAGACAAGGCTTTAAACACCAAGAGATTATAGAGAATGATGAGAATGAAGATGGTCAAAGTTGAAAATTGATTTTTTTAGTAAACAAACAGCTTTTTTTAGAATGTTTTTAAAACTAATGTAATGAAATTGTGCACACTACAATATACTAAACATCCCAAAAATCCAATGGCCATGTACCTATTGAAGGTATGTCAATTTTGAGTTTCTATAAGGAACATGAACCTCCTCCTTGGCAATTGCAAATATAACATCACTCAGTGAAGACAAGCTTTTGTTAATTGCCTGTTTAAAGGACAAAATGAATTTCTGCATATGCATCTAAAACAAGAATTTTCAGTCTATATGAGAACCAATTCTTGCTAGGTTTTCCTTTAGATGATCTTTGATCGAGACACTTATAACATGAAGCTTACTTCTGGCAAGATCTATCAGGTTCAAAAAAACCTTGAACCTATTGTTCCGTGGCCTGCAAGGTCAAGTAAACAAATGTCTTAGGTAACAAGCTTAATGGCTCAAAGGAACAAGGAATAGCCACCACTCACAACATTCACCAAGATATTCTTAAAGTGAAAAAAATTGCTTCTTGGTGATTGTTCATTCATCTGAGTCTTGCCAACTGACATGATAAACAAAGTAAAACCAAAATCATTAGTTCCAATCTCTTGCAATGATAGTCTTGTGGCTAGTCAGGTTGGGGAAGAGAAGAATGATCCAGAAGTGAAAAAATGCTGATACAGAATCGTACGTTTAAAAGCATGCAAGCAAAACACAGCTTGGTACACCAGAATATGGAACATGAAATGAAATTATACACATGCCATATTTAGTTAGCCACCAGAAAATAGAAGATGAATGCATGCATGCAAGCAAAACAAAGCTTGGTGCCCAAGGAAATCGAACATTTGGGAAACTGAATACACATGATGCATTCAATTTGGCCACCAGAAAAAAGAAAATAAAAGATGAAAGCATGCTAAAATTTACTATGTCTATGCTGATTTCAATTACCTGCTCCTTGCAGCTTGACCAAGCAGAAAAGAAATTTCCTTTATGCTACACACATTGACAACAGTAAGGTCTGGCACATGTGTATTACCAGCTGAGTTGTGCTTGATGGTATATTGCTTGTTAAGAAGAGTTAGACAACTGCTTGTGCTACGATTGGGTGATAACAAATCACGAATTTTTTCATTGTAGATCTCCAACATTGATGCCTGTAAAAGATGAAAAGCATGGTTTGAAAGCAGGAAAGATTGAGCACGATTTACGTTTTCATGTAAATTGACATTCAGACCTGTATTTTGTAAGTCCAACCCTGGCACTGTAGTGATTGGCTAATCTCAAAGATCTGCTCCAAGGAACGTGGTATTAATCCTTTCTGCTCAGGGGCTTCAGACTTGCCCATCATGGTATAAGTTTTACTAGAACCAGTTTGTCCATAAGCAAAGATACCAACCTTTTTAAAAAGAGATAATAAAACAAGGAGTTAAGAATAATGAATGAGAGCTGAAGCTTGTTATATGCATTTTCTCCAAGATAGAGAATTAATGTTGAAGACCAAACTGGGCATTCAACTAGCTCAACAACTGGTTGGATCATCTGATTCAATCGTGCTGACCTAGTGATGCGAGCACGGTCATTTAATGTTTTCTATGTCCACATTTATGTCTGTTGTAGGAACAAGATATGAAAAGATTTTTGAAAAAAAAAGTGAATGAAAAAAAGAAACGCATCAAAAATAAAATAACAGAAAAATTTATTCCAACCTAAGTTAAACTTCCAGATTCATTTACTGTTAATTAAAATGTTTGTTAGATAAAAACAAAATACAAATCACTACTCCTTGGCTTAGCTACTTTGGTTAATCCATTTTTTACCATTTCAGCATTTAACAGTGTAAAATAAACAAATAAACTGGACAAGCCCAACAACCTATTTCTACCAATCATACTTCAGTTCCTTCCAAGCGAAGGCCAACCCACACCAACATGCTTAAAAAAAAATAAATACAAACAACAAAAGTATAATTGAGTTCATAAATCAAGAAACATGAAAAAAAACCCATTCAACAAAATAACATTTTTTATTTTGATCTGTAACACGAAATAAGTTGGCAATAAAAATTGATCAATTACATCTTTTTCTGATCTTGCTAGAGCATCGGATGATATCTAATGCATTTTATCAAAAGTTATAGTAGCTTATTTAAAATTAAAAAAATTTATATGGTTTTAGAAATAAAAAATAGCTTTTTATAAAGCTTCATTTGATTTAAGCACTTATACTAAAACAACTTTTAAAATCACTGTCTTGACCATCTATATTAGCATCCTTGATGTAGAGTATTGAGGTTAACTACAGATTTTAACAAACAATAGAGAATTTGAGTTGAAGAATTACAAGGTGCAGTGGGGTACTACAAAAAGGAAGCTCTTCCAAGTTCACGATTTGAACTTAGAAATAATAAAGAGATAAATAAAGAAAAAATGACCATAAGAGAGAAAATCAAATATAGCCAATTAAATATTCTCCTTTCTCTCTTTCTCTCTCTCTCCTCCCTCCTCTCAACTCCATATGCTAAATGCCAAGAATATATTTATGGACAATTAAGTCATTAGAAAACCCAATAACATGACAAGGTAGTATTGAATTCCATGGCAATAAAAATCGTATCTTATTTTCATAACAACAAACACTTTAAATATTTATTATGTAATCTAATTTATCTATTTAGTATATTATATAAATTATCATAAGATAGGTAGACTCATAGATCACTTATTATGGAGTAGATAAGAATACTCTAAAGTGAAGATAAAAAATGTTTTACTACTATGATAATCATGTGTCCAAGAACCACCTCAAAGAAATTTAGAACTTCATAGAAAATGTATACGGATTAAAATCTAATTTGCTATGTTATTTTAAGAGCTTGCACTACATTACACAAGCATTCTAAAGTTCATTTAGTTGTGCTCTTTTAACCAAGGATTTTACTTCAATCTATTTTGTGAAGCAATCAACTATCACAACAAAATACAAATGTTTGCCCAAGGAAAATTGTTTCATAAACTAGGAAATGCCATAATACATTAATGGCTTTCATTGATCCTATTAGTCATTGAGGCAAATGTCTATTAAAATGACAATTTTTACAATCTCAACATATTGTGCAACATTCTTCTGCATTGTTGTCCAGCACAATTCTTGTTAAAAAAACTCGTGGCAAGGTTATAACCGAAAGAACTGCTTCAATAATAAACAAAATAAATGGATTTAATAATGTCAAATAGCTTGAGAGGTTGGATAACATTATTCCAAATTTTTAAGAACATGAAAGACATAACAGAGGAGCTTCTTAATTCCATCGCATTCTCATAGTTTTTTATAAGCTACAATCTGATTTTGCCTCCCAATGGCATGAAAATGGTTAATTCTCGACTTCATAGCAAGATATGATTCTGCACACGTAGAAATATGACCATCAAAGTTATATAGGTCTCAAAATGTCTTTGTGAATGCATTTTCAAAAAGTCTCAAACACCATCAAGGTTAGATTCACTTCCTTTCTTTAAACATGCTTGATAAAATGCCAAAATTACACTCGGGTGGATTGACATGCAACCCAAATTGTCATAATTCTTGAAAGTTCTCTTTAAGATCCTCAACATAGGCGAAGAATGATTGCTTTTGACAAAGAACTCCTCAACATATGCATCAAGATTCATTCCTCATTGATGGCTAAAAACTATATTAACCATGTACATGTATGTTGCCCTTTCAGTTTTTAAAACAAATGACATGGCCTTTTAGCAACATATTGAAAATTGATGATAGATGAATTTTTTCATTTCCAACACAAAAATCCTAATATATTGTCATCCAAAGAAGGCATTCAAGAAACCTTAAATGATTAAAAGTTGCAATAAAGCTCATTGAAGCATCAATTCTTAACAAAAATGAAACTTTGGTCAAGACAAATAAGATAAAACAAAGAGTCAACAAAAATGTGTCATTTGTCATTACTTTTCTTGACATGAAAAAACATTTCCAACCACTTGAGGTATTACACAACAACAATGAATCAAACCTTAAGAATATAAGCTAGTTCTCTATAGTTAGGGCTTCTTTTTCTTAGCTAAGTGTGTCTTCTTCTATCATATTCTTAAGCATTCAAAGTTAACATTAAGATGTTGGTAAAACATAACTCAAGTAACACCAACCATATCAAAACAAGACCATGCAAAAATATCAATGTGCTGAGCTAAGAGTGAGAGAGTGGTCTCCCTTTGCTATTAATTCAAACCCTTTGCTCTCCATTCAAGTTAACAAATATACGTATACTTTGGAAGGAACTAAAAGATCAAAAAGAAAAAAAACATTCTATGAAGAAGAACCAAGACGTCCAATAAATTGACGAAATGCCACAACTTCCCATCATTGTACTCATGTAGAACTTCTTCAACTAAAGCATTATCCTTAAACATGCGAAACCTAATGGCGTAAGACTTTATTTGAACACAAGGGATCAAAGGGTGTGAGGAGTACCTGACGGGTGATGACCAAGATTGAAATTACTTAACAAAGAGTAATTTTTTGTAGGATTTTAGTTTGATGGGTATAAAAATAAATAATCCCACATTAACTATAAAGAAAATGATTTGCAGATCTCTATGGTAATTTAGCCTTAAAATGTCTAAAAACGTTTTGAGAATAAAACTGTCTTTGGTCTGATTCGGATGATCAAATGAAACAATATGTCAATCTAATAAAACTAGGTTGTAAAATTTATACACAGAAGGTGTTGAAGCCATAATGTGAAATTCATTTATTGTAAGTAAATAAAAAATTACAAATAATGATATTGTCTTGTTTATAAAATTTTCCATCTACATGACTACTTATATTTCATTCCCATATGCAAAAAAAGAAAGCTAACTTTAAGCTTAGTTTATTCTCCCAAGAAGCTGATTGGAGAACCAACAAAGGGGAGAACACGATTTAAACAAATGCCCATCTTATTGAAGGCATTCCAAAATAAAGAATCAACAAGACTACGATATCCACAATACCAAATGCACAATGTTTGCAATAAGTCATGTGAACACGATGGTGGTTTTAAGAAATTCTAAATATCAAAGATGCTTTGGCTCAAAAGTGATTGGAAGCAAATAAAATATTCTCATTATTACATTTGACAAAGTGTTTGCCTTAAATGATTTTAGAATTAATTTATAAGGGCATGCTTGATTCCCTCCAAAGATCACCAAAATAATAATAACATGTACTTAAACTTGTCTCCATGGCCATAAAGAGAGATGAAAACTCTCGAAAGGTCTTAAATGGTTTTCCTTCAAGGTGATGCAACACTAAATGTGGAGTTTGAACCTCCTTTAATTAATAGAATCTACATAAAGCATAAACCAATCACAAAGCTACTCCGATCAAACCTTGCTTCACAACCTTTGTAGATGATGACACATAACTTGGTTCATTTCATATGATAGCTCTTCATGATTTATGAGTGCTTTATTATAGTTTATTATAGTACATCATAGTTCAATTTGAATTTTCTTGGTTACTTCACTTAGCACCACATTTGACACCTTTCCATAGATTAAGAAAATAGGAGGCATGGTTGGGAGCTTTTCATGGATTTTTAATCTCTTTGATACTTGTTTTGTCGAGTTAAACTCCCTTTTGGATGAACTCCTTTAAACGAATGACATAAAAAGAGCAAAGGTTTAGAATAGCATTATCTTTTTTTATTCCTTTGTGATCTTTGTTTATTTCTTCATGCTTTCTTTCCTAAAATAAGTTTTTGAAAATTAAGAAGACTTTAATTAAGATTTTTATTTCCATGAAAATTTCTTTCCATTTTTATTCTTTTTCAAAACTCTTGTATTAAAAAAATATAAGACAAATGAAATTTTTAGATAATTGTTTTTGGTGATAACTCTTACATAGCTTGAGCACTTATGTTTGACTAGACTTGAATATCAATCCAACATCTTGAAACTCTTAATGACCTCCTTCTTCCTCTCCTTTTTTTCTTTTTTATTCCTTTTTAGTCTAAGCAAACTCAATAAACCTAAAAACCATCTTAAACCTCAAAACCCTCTCCCTTTCATCCTTGCTTAAATTTTTGCCAAATACCTCATTCCAAAACCTCCAAAATTAACACATGCTTTCCCTTTCTCAAGTTTGCCTCACCTAAAATTAAATCACAACCTTTTCTCTTCTTTCCTCCCTTTAACTCTCAAAACCCACACTTTCATCATCCTCTCTCTACAAACCCTTGGTCAAGCCTTGCTTCCTCTTAAATAAAGCCAATTAACCATCCAACAAGGACATAAGAGAGCTACTTTATGTCTCTCTTTCTCCCTTCTTACCATAATATTTTTGTAGCTAACCTTCTTAAACAATTTTTGTAATCAAAGACTTCATGGATGATAACCAAAGCTAATGTGGCAATAAGAATTTACCATAGAGATACATTCAATGGAGTATTCTCAAACTCTTGACGAGGTAACTAATGGTCTAAGATGGATGATAATGATATTATCAATTACTCGCTTAATGAAAATATTTAGATTTCTCCATTTTTAAGATGAGCTCATTGGTAATTTCCTTAAGCCTTCTCTTGCTTCTAAATGTGTTGGAAATAGATAACTATTCTTCATTAACAAAGAGTAATAAAAGTTTTTCAGCAAGATATGAGACGGTAAGCAAAGCCATGGCTTCTCGAATTCATTGGCCCAAAGAAAAAATACTAAGGATGCTTGAGTCACCTGGGTTTCTTCTAGCTCCACCTCACTTAGGCTTTCTTGGAAACATTGGATGTAAAATTTGGGGCTTCCATTTTTAATTTTGACTAAGATCTAGCAAACATTCAACAAAAATTTTCTGGTTCGACATAACTAGCAAAGGAAGAAGCAAAGATCCATTTCAAAAACTTGAAATTGGGAATAACGAGATACCTTCTAAAGCCACTTCGATGTTACATCCATGAAGCAAGATGGAGAAAATTGTTCACTTAATTGCACCAAAAAGCAAGAAAAAAAGACGTAAGTGTCTTGAATTCACATAGAAAATTTTATGTGCTTGATTTTTCATAACAGAAAGTAGGAATTTGAAATTCAGAAAAGAAAATAAAAAAATCCCCATTAAAAGAGGGGCAATTACAATGCCAATGTAAGAAGAACAGCTAAGACGCATCATACAACATGCCACACTCTTTGCTAAATGAACACATCCAAGGACAACAAAGGTAAACAGGAAATTATGAAGTGGCACAAACACAAGGTATCCCACTTGCAGAAATTAATTAATTAGTAGAAGAATAAAGGTAAATGAATGAGTTGAAAAAGGACAGTTCTCATAAGAAAATGAACAAGCTCATTTAAGACAATTGAAACTTGAGCAAGAATCGTAGACTTTAGTGGAACAAGAATTTCAAATGGATAGTAATGACCTTCACAAAAATATTTCCAAATGTTACTAAAAGATGTGAAAGAATGGCTTAAAGGGAGGATCATTCTTAAGAGGTGGAGGGATTGAATTAGTGATCACTTACATCGTTGAAACATTAAAAACAAGATCATCAAGAAGCACAACTTTTTGAAATGTAGTTCTCATCTTCTATCTACTCATTAATTCCAACATGCAATGTTAGAAAAGTGTTGAAACTAATTACAAATTCCAAGAAGAAGAAATGATTTAATTCCCTTTAGCTAAAGAATCACAAGAAGGTGATTTAGAGTTATTACAAAAAGGAAGCTCCTTCAAGTTCAAATATAAGACTAAGGTAAGAACAAAGAGGGATAAGCAAAGAGAAATTCCCTAAAAGTGAAAAAATTATATTTAGCAAAATTGTCCACACCAAAGTGGTACACAAACTAAACCATAATGGAGTGGCAAGTTAATTATAACCAAAGAACAAGACCCTTTGCACATCATAAATTTGTAAATTTCATTAATATTTTGTCCTTCTCTGAACTAAGTTTTATCCTATTCAACTTGAACAATGATAATACCAATCATGCTTGATGAATCCTAATCAATCTGGACATTGAGAGTGATCTGTGCGACCTAACAGCTTCAGAGCTATTTCTCTAACACTTGATTTCTAGAAATCTTACACCTTTTATCCTTTTTCTCATGAAAAGGTTTGTCATGGAAGGCTAGTCCAATTTAAAAAGACATGCCTGATGTTAGTCATCACTCAGCTGAATTATTGGTTTGGTTCAACTCAAGGTTTCAGCTAATCTTAGCTAAAATCAATCTCCACCACCCTCAACCTAATTTTTGCTTCCAAATCCATTACAAATTACCTTAATACCATCATTTTCTAACAATAAAAAAGCTTAGGTGGGTAAGTTAGAAAATGCTCTTGATAGCTACAATAATGGTTCTAATGGATGAGATTTACAAGACTTAGTGTCACTAAATTTCAAACACCAAAGAATGGTTTCACATTCAAATTCTCTTTTCTTAATATTTCTCTCGCTCAATTATCCATAACATTACTTTTATGTTTATTCTTTTAATAATTTCCTAATTAATAACATAAATAAATATTGCTTAATTTAAATGTTTAATTATATAACATTGATTTTCAATCTTATCCTTTTATTGTAATACCTACTTTTATCTTTTCAACAATACTCTTTTTAGTCACTTGGATAGATTATGGCCACTCAATTTTTTAACAATATTTTATTTATAATTTATTTTTTGCATCACCTAGCCACACAGAGAAGTGATCGTTATTGTTTTTAATTGTTTTATTAATATCATTTCTTTTTTAGTGCCCAACCCCATAACTATATGGACAATTGGTGACCTTATTAATTTTACAAAATATCCCATTTATTTTCAATAGTCCATTTCTTTTAAATGCTACACGTGCACCTTATCAATAGTTAAGCGCATTTGTTTATTACATGCACAAGCTACCTACATGCATGGATAGACCCTTGGCTCGGTCATAAATTTGTGCACCTCAGGATGCACGCTGGCAAAGACAGACGTTGATAGGTGCAAAATTGGTAAAATTTGAGAAATTTTTAATTTTCGATCAAAATCACATTTTTTGTTTTATATTTAAAATATGTATCCCAACCACTATATAAAAAGGTAGAAATAATGAATGAAATAATTCAAAAAAATTCAAAAAAAATATGAGAAGCCAAAACTCTTACAAAGTCCGAACTTGAGAAATTCAACGAGTTTTGTGAATCAGAACTTCGTAAATTCAAAACCCTTTAAATGAAATCTTCTTGGGGAATTCAACATCCCAACTAGCCTTATGCCCAAGCACTCACATCAAAGGAGCAATCACCTATAACCCCCAAGTTATAGGGATCATGGTTCCATTTGTAAGAGGAAAAGAGCAAATCTAAGAAAAAATCAATGACAAAAAAAACCAATGATATCAAAAGATACCTTGTTAGAGAAATATCTAAATCTTTTTACCACTCACATTGCTTTTATTATTGCTAACTCATAGTAATTCTAAGGCATTATGACTACTATAGAGATCACAATAAGCTCTTAACTTAAGTCAATCACAACTTAAAAGGTTGTCAATGTTTGTTTGAAATGGAAAAACATAACATGCAAATAAACAAAATATGCAAAATAATGGCATTTGCATCCAACATCAAGTGTTTTACAGGAAAAAAAACTCATTGTCATTAGGGTTATTGGAGAAGATCTTTTGCAATATTGATCTTTGATTCAAAATGCCAAGTTGTTGCTAAGGTTTTCACTCTTTATAAATATAAAGTTTCTATTATATATTCTATATTTATTGCATTCATTCTTCTATTATGACTACTTTTGGGTCAACTATGGGATCTTTTGATCTATTGTACCCCCTTTGAGTTGCATAATGAACTATAGTATATAACTCTTCTGTGGATTGTTATGAATTGTTTTCTACCTACTTTTACAAAAAACTACAACGGAGTAAGTTTGTTCTTTTATGATTATGAGTAAATATGAGCAATAATTGTCCAAATCACTTAAAAATTTCTATTCATTACTTTATCTTTATTTTTTTTTATTAATACTACAAGTGCACACACTTTTTAAAAAATAGTATTTTAAAATAAGGTTATTTTTATCTTTGTAAATTTTTGAAAAAAATGAAAAAAAAGTACAATTCAACTTCCTCTTGTGCATGTCTCAACTCTTCAAAAACAAGCTAGCTTTCAACAACATTGTTACTACAAAAATTTCAGCCATGTTCTTTGGCAAATTACTAGACTAGAAAAACGTTGCTGATTAAAAGGCATTTGTTAGATGACAAATTAAGTAATTGACAGATTGATTTAAGCTATGATAGCAAAATCACTAAACTCTATTTCTTAGTATATAAATTAAGAGTGGTAGCATACAAAATTTTTAACAAAAACACAGAGTTAGAAAGAAAATAATTGAGGCAAAATTACATGAAGAAAAGGTTTTGTTTTTATTTTGGTGGAGTGCATTTATATGATAATAAACTCAATTTCAATTGATAATCTCACCCTCATATTCTCAAGTTGATTCCTAACAAGCTAGCCTGATCCGTTAATCTAGTAATAATCTCCACCAAAGCATTTTTCTCCTTCTACAACTTTGATAGGGCATCATCATTCTTGATAGCATCAGCCTACAGCTGAAGGTTATACTATTGCAAGCTATTGTTGTACTCTTGTCGTAGTTTGTTTGTCCCTTGAATCATTTTTATCTATGTAGTAACAAAATACAGAATATATCAAAAAAAATGTATATAAATATTTTTTCCAATTAAGTTCAACAATGCATATTGCTTTACTTGACTATTAAGATGATTTATTTCTTGTGTAGCTTTCTCAAGATCTTCCATAAGACCATAACGTAAATTTTCAGACGCAACCCTTGCTTAAGCTTCCTTCTCCTGAGCTTTAATGGCAACCTGATATGTTTCATGAGTATTGTCGTTATATATAAGTCTATAAAGAAAGTATATTTAATTTTTAGAAGGTAAAATTTGTTGGACTCCTCCCTCTTAAGATTCTTCTCTAAGGGCACCCTCATTGTCCAGTATTCCTCCATCAGCGAAGTAAACTCTTCTATTTTGGAATTTATTTGGGATTTTGAAAAGAAATCAAATTTTCCAAAGTTTAATAGTAAAAAAATTCTTCATCGAGTGAAAATGTAAATTGAAAACATTCAACAATTTTAGAATGCTTTCGCTTTTCTGACTCTAACAAACTATTGAGCTCATCCTGTATCACAAGATAACAATCTTCCAGATCAATGAACCAACTAATATAGGACTTTAGCCTCTTGATGTAGTTTCTCATATCATTCATCCTTCCTTCCAAAGATAAAACTGTAAAAATTAGAATAAACACAATTACTCAAGAAAAAAAAAGAGACAAATTGGTATTGTAACATAAAGATTAGGAAGCCTAGTTGCTTGGGCATCTACTTTGATTTTGAGATTTGATTTCTCAGACAGTAACTTCGCTACATCCTCCCTTGAGTTAAACACAACCCCGGCACCATCACAATCTCCATTAAAGCTGGCAGTATCGATAACACCTCCATTATCCCTAGATATTGTATTCATACTGGATAGAGGTAGGCGACAATGTGCGGAGTTTGCCTTTCCTACCATATTCCCGCCTCCAATATTCTGCCGCCTATTTAACTGCGATTCGTCCAAGTTCTTGCTCTTCTGCATATCAATCTACACCTAAGAATTCCATGCCAAGTAGAACACTAGCCATAGAATGGATTGAAACTGAATGTGGCGAGAAGTAAACCTTACCTTTGAGCAGATTCGAGAAACATTATACTCAACGGTCAGCAGGGGTTTGTTCTGGTTCCTCGTGTGCATCGTCAATGAGAGAAAAATGATCCAACGGAGCTACGTTGGGTAGGGCTGAAGTGGAACCCTGATGAGGTGCAGCGGTTGGATGAGGAATAGAAGATAGAAAGCATCAGACAAACAAATTACAAACCAAAGAAGAAAAAAAAACTTTTCTTTATCTTTTTGAGGAATTATTTGGTCTCGAGAACGACAATACTCTTGCTCTTCCCTTCTGTACAAGAGCGAAGGGGTGAGCTTTGGGATTTGTAATTTATTGAAACGAGCATGTTAGAGATTCCGAAATCACCCAAACATGCCCTGTTAATAATTACACGACAAACAAAGCAGCTATATGTATTTTCTCTCAAATAAATTTATTCAGCAAAAAAAGAAAACAAACAGAAATAACATTTAAAAACCGAACTAAATGAAAAAAAATGATTGTATTAATTTTTTAGCTTAAATTTGAAAATGAGAGATTACAAAATAAAGCTTTGAAAAAAGAATATTAAAAAACAGTTTTATAAAAATAAATAAAAAATAGATAAATATATATATATTTTAACAATTAAAGATTGAGAAAAAAAGAAACAATATTTAAAATTTTGTTATTAGTCTAGATAAATTTTACCTTTAACTTAATATTATTTTTTAATATGATATTAGGATTTTGTCTTATTATTTTGGAATAAATTTTTAATAGATTAATATATAAGATAATAAATATGTAAAAAAGTATTATATTAATATTTGAATCAAGATGAATTGTGACATCATGGTTAATTTCAACGACCATACTTGTCTATGATAGTGATGGTCCATTCATCATTGCTCTTTTTCCATTGTTCTCTTAGTTATAGAATGAAAAGTTACATCACACTTTAGCCTAATTTGAGCGTAATTTTAATACTACAATAAATAATAATTCATATAATGATGATTTTTATACTAAGCAGAATACCTTTTTGGGTATCAATGTTCTCTAGTACTTCTGTTGCACCCTTGTGTTTGATGAGTCAAGCATAAATGTTTATATCTCAAATGGGCTTGCTTTAAGTAAAATTATTAATATTCAATTAAGTCAAGCCATGAACTTTAAATGTCTAAAATAGTGAGCCGAAAGGCTCTTGGAGTCATGGCAAGCTTCAAAGAAATTGAAGACATGCACTAAAATTTTTATACTTGACTTTCTTTTTATTTTTCTTGAATTTGATATGTCCAAATTTTGAGATGATGTGGAACACTAGTAGTATTAATATTCGAAAATGTTATTAATTTAATAATTTTTAAATTTAGATTTTTGGGCCAAGCATTATTGATAAAAAAGTATAAACATTTGTATTTGATTTTTTAAAATTATTTAGGAATTATTTTTCATGAATTTCTTTTCATAGTCATTTAGGAAACTTGTAACACTATCATAATATAAAACTGTTTTGGTACACTTATATTAAAAATTTTGGCACAAAAATTCTCACAAAACACTAAAACAACGTTAGTCTCAGGATTTTTCACAATAGCAATGGGTGGGTCAATGTGACCAGACCATTGGCCTGTCTAGGCGTTTAGGAATTTTTAAAAAAATATAATAAAATAAAAATTGTTAGATTGAATCAGAACGGGTTAGCATCGCCAGAAGGCAAAGGAAGAAGGCCACTGAGAACACTGAACGAAACAGGGCGAAATCAATCCATAGGGAAAGCTGAACAGAACAGTGCGAGATCAAGTTAACCAGGAACAAGTGTCCTGAGCGAGGAAGAGGAGAGCTTAACCAAATGGCACGAGAGCCATACGAACCAAACTCCTTATAGAGCATAATGGTAAAATTAGCTAGGCAAAGTGGGGCTAAAGTCCCAATCCAATTATTAATGATGGTGCACGGGCAAGCGCAATCCAACAGCTGAGATTAATCAAAGTAAAATACAGGAAGTATAGGAGAATCGAACCTGAGCAGATATGGGTGTGTCAAGAGGCGTAAGCAATACGAAAAATGTTTTAATTCCATTAATTTCTGGATAGATTATACTAATACATACAGGACAACCTATGCTTGATCCAATGGCCCAAATCAAGAGCCTAGATCCAACGGCCAGAATTGATCTCGAACAGAAAAATCAGGATGCAAACGAAAACATCCATTTGAAGCTCCAAATCGAACGACAACTGCTTTGTGTTCGTTAACCAAACGGCTAGTTCATTTTAGAGCCGTTTGGAGTGGATTTAGAGCTTAAATTATGCTGTATAAATAGGGAAGGATGAAGAAATCTTTTTGGTTACAATCGCTATGTTCTTAAATCTTTCAAATCAGAACATCGAGCAATTTTATGTGTATATGGTGCTTCCAAATTCATAAAGTTAAAGTTGTAAGAAAGAACCCAAAATTGGAGGTTTTTGCTTCAACTATTTTCAATTTCTATGCCTCCCTCTTTTCGATTTTGCTTTGAAATTTTTATTGTATTGAGTATGCCTCATGCTTCTTTAAATTGTTTTAAGTTTATAATTTATTGACAATTTTTGTATTTGTTTCTTTGGGGTAAAGGCTTCCTGACAATTATGCAAAAGCACCGCATTAGAGTTGAGCTTGGAAAAAACTCAAGTAGGTTCGGGATTAGCCGTAGATAAAATCCCAAGTAGGTTTGGGTGAGCCATACGAAAAACCTTACTTGTAATTTGGTGAATTTTAGTCTCTTTTTCCCAAAAATGGTGGGGGTGGATGTAGGCTCGAATTTGAGTTGGATCACCTTAAAAAATATTTGGTGTACTATTTTACTTCTCTTTTCGTTCTTGCTTAAAAGATTTAAGTTTAATTTAAATAAAAAATTGAAAGAAAATCTCAAAACTTTATTTACCACAATTCACCCCCCCCCCCCCTCTTGTGGGTTTACTTTAAGCACAAAGAATTTCAATTCCTTAGTCTAATGGACATCTATGTTTTGCATGAGGGTAATCCAAAAATAATTCAATGACTAATGCTACATCTTTTGGTAAATATATGTGAGCACACAATAACAATAAATTTTACTTAAATCCTATAGAATGATATATGCTTTGATTTTATTTATTTAGAGTTTTAGAACTTAGGAATAAAAATAATAATAGAAAAGAATACTTACTAATGACTCATATTTAATAGATTTCTATAACATATATGATTAGATAATAGCTAATATTAACTAATCTTAGTTTACTTAAATTCTCACATAATAGAAAACAATACTTTTTAATTCTTTATTGCAATGTTTAAAACATACTTTCACAATAAAATCTCATATTTTGAAGTTTTAATTTGGACAATTTTCCATCAAAATCATTTTATGTCTATGATTTTCTAAATCGACAAAATTGTTCATTTACTCCACCTAAATAAAACTAAACTTCAATAAAATGAAAATTGTACTATATTCTGTTACACCCTTGTGTTTAATGAGTCAGACATAAATGTTTATATCTCATATAGGCTTACATTAAGTAAAATTATTAATATTCAATTAAGTCAAGTCATGAACTTTAAATGTCTAAAATAGTGGTCCTCAAGGCTCTTGGAGTCATGGCAAGTTTCAAGGAAATTGAAGACATGCACTAAAATTTTTATATTTGAATTTCTCTTTATTTTTCTTGAATTTGATATATCCAAATTTTGAGATGATGTGGCACATTATTAGTATTAATATTTTAAAATATTATAAGTTTAATAATTATTGAATTTTGATTTTTGGGCCAAGCATTATTGATGAAAAGTATAGACATTGGTATTTTATTTTTTAAAATTACTTAAGAATTATTTTTTATCAATTTATTTTCATAGTCACTTAGGATACTTATAACACTATCATAATATGAAATTATTTTGGTACACTTATATTCAAAATTTTTGCACAAAAATTCTCACAAAAATATAAAACCACTTTAGTTTCGGGATTTTTCACTGTAGCATTGGGCGAGTTAACCAGACCGACGACTGAGCCGTCCAGGCTTTAGGGATTAAAAAAAATAAAACAAAAATTGTTATATTGCCCCGAAGGGGCGAGCGAAGCTTGAAGGCAAAGGACTAAGGCCGCAGGGAAAGCTGAACAAAATAGCTCATAATCAGCCAAAAGGGAAACTTAACGGAACGATACGACTTCAAGTCAACCAGGACCAAGTAATTAAACCTTGGTCGAGGTAGGGAGTAGCCAACCCCAACTATTTGGGGAGATAACCGAGCCGGAATCCTTATAGAGCACAATGGCAACAAATTTTCTGTGACATGGGACTAAATTCCCATCCGATCTTCAAAGAACCAAGAAGGCAAGTGTGATCCTCACAGCTTAGGTTAATCATGGTAAAATGATGCAATTAAACAGCACAATGACAAGCAAGGGAATCAAACTTAAGTAGATTTATGAGGCCATTAGAAAGCACTGCAGCAAACGTTTCAATACAAATAGTTTTTGGACAGCATATCCTAACACATGTAGGAGAAACCTATGCTCGATCCAATGGCCTAGAACAAGGCCTCCTAAATCAAACGGCCAGATTGATCACAAACGGTAAAATCAAAATTCATTCAGAAACTTCCATTTCAAGATTCAAATCAAATGGTGACTGCGATGTGCCTGCCTGTTACCAAACGGCTAGTTTATTTTAGAGTGGTTGGGAGTGGATTTAGAGCTCAAATTTGAGCTCTATAAATAGGAAAAGATGAAGAAATCCAAGAGGTTATAATTGCTCATGTTAATCAAGATCTATCAAAATTCTATAATACCACAAATCAGATAACATTTTTTTAAATCTATTTCTTCAATTTAAAAATAAATTAAGTGCTAACTGTACTTTGAGATGTCAATAATACATCACAAGGATTTTGATCTCTTAAGGAGATTCCTTTCATATAAAGTTAAGTTGATGTAACATCGTAACTTTTAATATCAGTTCAACTTTTTAAAAATATTTTGGATTATACTTGAAATATTTTTACGAATTTAACAATATGATTTTGATTTTAATAAGTGTTATAGAAAGATATATTATTTAAAATATAATAAAAGATTAAAAACATCAAAATAAAAAAAATGAAGTGTTGAATAAGTAACTTATATTAAATTTTGTCTAAAACCATTTGGAGTCCATTTGATATGAAAACTGCATAGATTATCAACATAGAGATCCCATCCATTTTTCTAATGATGTTATTAAACTTATTCTTATAATTATCTTTATACTTTTATAATTTTTTATTAAAATAGTTATTGAAATTATTATGAAAATTTTCCCATCTTATATGACAATTCTTAAATGAATATTTTTGCACACCAAACATGTCACATCATATAAAAAAATATGAAAGAAATTAAATACCAGAGCAATATATAGTATATAACTTAACAACTACATCCAAATGTTAAAGTTGCCAAAATATTGATTTATTATTTAATCTAGTTTAGATGTTAAAGGCTACTAATTTATATTTTTGTTGACAACTAAGCATATGTACAAAAAAATTCATAGTCACCTAACTTGAAATTTAATGTTGCCACCTTCCTTCCCACGTTGGCTCCACATGCCAAATTACCCAATCTAGAAAAGCCTCAATTTTGTTGATTTCACAAAAGTTTGTCGACATAGTTTTCTTAAATTTTCACATAATAGAAAACAATACTTTTTAATTCTTTATTGCAATGTTTAAAACTTACTTTCACAATAAATTTCATATTTTGAAGTTTTAATTTGGACCATTTTCCATCAAAATCATTTTATGTCTATGATTTTCTCAATCGACAAGATTGTCCATTTACTCCACTTAAATACACAAAACATTAACAAAATGAAGATTATACTAAACTCAACATTTCATTGAAGTTTCTTAACATATTCATAGCCACTAGTGGCTATTTCACAAATATTTGATCACTAATTAATTTTAGAGTAAATTGGATTTTTAGAAATGCGAAAATACTAAATTTTAATCAAAATTTTAAACAAAATCTAGTTTTCTAAAAGCTTTTGATACAAATGATTTCCAAAGTTTTTAACAAATTGTAAAACTCATAAAACTACACTACACATAATTTTTTCTAATTTTTTTAATGCCGTTTAATATTTAAATATCTTTTTTCATAAAAATGAATTTCTTTTCTAAAAAATGTATCATTTTTTATATTTTTTATTTTTTTGAGATCATCATTTATTTTAATATTTTTCTCCCAAAAATACTTAAAGTAATATTTTTCATAATTTTAATCTTTTGTTTTGTGACCAATTTAATTCCAAATTTTATGATATTACAATAATAAATTCTTCAAAATTTGATATTCCTTATTTAATATTCTTCTTCTTCCTCCATAAGACATGTATCCCATCTTCTAAAAATTTATAATGTTTTATAAAGTAGTAATAAATCACTAAATGTTATAAACTTTATAAATTATTTTTTAACATAGTTTTTGACATTTAATGAAAATAATGTATCTCCTTTCTCTTTAATTTCTCTTTCACCATCAGATAAATGCACTTAATTAATTTATATTGTAGATAATGAGATTAATCATAATAAAAATTTATTAAATAATACTCATACTATTAAAATCTTATAATATTACAATCAATTCCATAACTTGAGTCCTAAAAGATCCTTCATATTAAAGTCTACTTGTTCAATTGGATCATCAACAAACTATTAGATCATTTGATTTAATTCATTTAATTGTTCAATGCATGTCTAATGGATGTTAGATTTTTCCAACTTCTCTATTTGACTTGTGTTAATTCCTCATATGTCCAAGTCATACTATTCAATCCGCATGTAAGATCATTAAATGCTCATTGAAAGATTATTGGATTGTCTATCGAGCATTCGATAAAGACTCACAACACAAATGTTGAAAAATTATTAGATTGTTTGATATTTTTCATTAGATCATTCAATCCTTTGTTGCTTTATTTGATGGTCCCATTGAATATATAATGAAGATTTTGTTTATTTCTTGTCTTTTCTTTAAATCGTCAAATTCCCTCCTACAATTATGATTTCATGCACATAAGGCTTAGTTATATTTACAAATCTTTCATACATGACTCCATAGCAAGAAAAAAGGAAACATTTATAGCTTGCATGAAAATACTTATCCTTTCAGCTTAGATCTTAAACTAGATCTATTCAAAATCAATTGTAAATCATGAGGAAAACTTACCTTGTTTCTTTTAGTTAGATTTTTCCCATAGTGATCCTTTAATTCATTTTCTTTTCTTCTCTACAACTAATTAGGAGTTATGACCAAAGCTTATACAATTTCTCTTTTTGATAACAAAGTGAACATGTAATAGTCTTTTTTATTAACTTAAAAATTCCTTCTAAATAAGTTTAAATTATTTAGTTTGTGTATGTCATATTTGAAACTTTAGAATTTATTGATGAATAAGCTTTTTAAAAAGCATGCCAAGATAGAAATGATAGAATACAAAATCTAAGTATATTATCATGAAGGTTTCAATTTGAGAAATCTGTATGTATACGGTTTATATTTTTCAAAAACTATTAAAAATTTATGTAAATATTAAAAATTAAAAAATATAAAAATACAAGAAATTTAGATTAAATATTAAAATAATCCTCTTATTAAATAATAGCATCCGCTCTGTTGTCTCGAGCATTTTGGCAAAGTTCAGTATTGCAAAAATGAAGCATGAAGAGAAAGAGCTTAGGGAGAGTGTTAAAGGAGATTTGCCTTGAGATCTTGTAGGAATTCAAAGAAAACATAGAGAAAAAGAAAAAAAAAAGCAAAAATGAAGAGACAAAATTTTTTGCCTCACTTTACTGGAATCACATCTTAAGGTAAGTTCCTAATTGAGTTCATCTTCATAAATCATATATTTATTGTTTGGGGTGTTTTGGAAGTGGATCTTGTATGATTTTGGTGGATTTATGGTTGAGTTTGTTATTTTTTTGTTGTTATGATTTAACCAAACAATCAACCAAATTATTTGGTACAATCTATAAAACATGACCAGTGATAGGGCTTTGGCTTCATGTAAATGGCTCAGTTAGTTGATCATTGTTCTAGTACACTAAATTAACCAAACAAATACAATTGATTTAGGAAAGACATTACAACAATTGCCTTATTTAATCTTTTCATTGACAAGTGATTGTTAACATCGTACAAGTATGATGAGCTGATCAGATTAATATGATGGGTTTAGAAGAAGGTCTAATAGAGATTTCCCATATAATCGATAATTTGGCCTATGCATGTCATGGATCATACGATGTGATGTAGAGGTCGTATCATATGATATGAAGCTAAAAATTTTAAAGTGTACAATCTTGTTTAAAGATTATTTAAAATAGATTTTGTAAGTACTTTTTCATAAAAATTGGTAGTGACGACAAAATATAATACGAATTGGATAAAAAAATGAGAAGAGAAGATAAGGGAAAAGGAGTTTCCATGGAAGCGATATCTCAAAACCATTAGATACGTTAACTAATTAATTATGATATAAGAGAGTTGCTTTATTAAACTCCAATCTATCATTATGTAATGACATCATGATATGAGCATTAGCATGGCATGTTATCATTTGCATATGTTTTAATATTAAAATAGTCCTTTATATATAAATGTATACAAAATATTATTATTTAAAAATTAAGTAAATATTTATTAAAGCATAAGCGTGGTAAATTCAGTCGATGCAATATGGCTAGATTAAAGTGCTACAAAATCACATGCAAAGCAATAAAGATTTACATAGAAATATATCCAAATAAATTAAAAAATTAAAAGAAAAAAGATGAATTATATGTGAAAGTTGTATTCCAGGGCACTAAGACAAATGAGTATAATATCCTGAATCATCAAATTAGGTATGAATCAAAATGTTTTTGAGAGCATGCCAAACACTTAGAAAATAATATTTAAAATTATAAAAAATAATATTTAAATAATTAAAGGTCATGGAGATGAGTACAACTACATTTGTTTCATCTCGATCCCCTTGTTACAAATTATAGTAAATTACCAACATAAATAATCACAAATAATAATGAAGTATTCTTCTAATATTAAGTAAATATATAATAAAGCTAAAAAGGTTAAATTGAATCAACGAATATAACCAAATCAAAATTATATAAAAATCACATGAGAAGAGATTTAGAGTTACATAATAACCAAACAAAATTGATGAAAAATATTTGAAGAAAATGAGACAAATGGTACAAGAAAGTTACTCTCCAAAATAACAAAGAGGTTTAATGTAATATTCTTGATCATGAAACCACATAGTAATTAAAATGACTTATAAGGTTTCTCAAAACAAAAAAATAAAATATTTTAAAATATAAAAATTATTTTCTAAATAGATCGAGTAGGTGAAGCATTTTGATCAGACATCATTTGGAATTACTTTAAATTAACATAATAAATAAGCATTAATACTAACAAATTACTTTTTTAATATTAATAAATATATATTAAAGAAGAAATTTGATAAATTGATGCAATATAATATTATCAAATTGAAGCAAAAATGTGAAAAAATGAGATAAATATTTCAAGATAGTTATATTCTAAGCTACTAAAGAGATAAAAAAATAAAATACTAAAACTTGAGATTAGGTGAGAATAAAATGTCTAATAAATTAGGTCAAAACCTAAAAAAATATTTAAAATTATTAAAATAACAATGTAATGGAATAAAGTACATCATGATGAGTCAAAAAATTTTGTTTCTTTTTTATTGGATCTCGTTTGGAATTATAGTGAATTATAAGAAACAAAATAATAAATTATAGCTATAATATTAACTATATATATATATATACATATATATTAAAGATGTAATAAGATAAATTGAGACAATATAATCTTGCCAAATTGAAATCTTGTCAAGGTTATAAGAGAGGTGATTTAATGTCAAATATTTATATAACTAAATTTGATGAGGAAAATTTGAAGAAATAAGGTAAATTATCTGAGAAAGAAAAAAATTCTAATATTTTAAGGAGATAAATATTTCAAAATATAAAAAAATAATAATTTATTTTGTGAGAGCTTATCCATATTAGTCCAACAACTATTATTTCATGTCAAATGAACTTATTATGGAATTATAGTGAAACATTATATCTTCCTTAGCAAATTTGCACTTCTCCATATTTGCATAAAGTTGAAATTCTCTTAATTTAGACAACATTTTTGACAATTGCAGAAAATGTTCTTCAAGAGAATTATTGTAGATAATAATGCCGTCAAGATATACCGAGATAAACTCATCAAGATACTCATAAAGAATATTGTTCATTAAATTTTAGAATATAGCTTGTACATTTGTTAAGCCAAAAGGCATGACTAAAAGCTCAAAAGATACTTATTAAGCCACATAAGTAATCTTGGCTTCATCTTTAGCCACAACATTGACTTGCCGATATCTTGATCGTAGGTCTAGCTTATTGAATCCTATTACCTTATATAATTGATCCAACAAATGTTGCACTAAAGGAGTTTGGCACTTGTTTTTCATTATCACTTTCTTCAATACATGATAGTCTATGCACATTCACAAGGAACCATCATGCTTTTTTAAATAACACTAGGGCACCAAATAGAGCTTTAGATGATTGAATGAAGATAGCATCCATTAACGAATTCAATTATTTGAACAATTTTATCAACTATAATGGTGACACATAATATAGGAAGTAGGCAAGAGGAACAACACTAGTAGCAACTTGATTTTATGATCAATCTCCTTTTCCTGAGGCAGCTTTTTAAGCAACATCAAAAGCATGACACGTTCAAATTCTTTGAGAACCTCTATAACTACATCAATTACATAATGACTTAATCCTTCTTAATCTCAACCAATGTAGCAAAGTGTTTGTCCTCACTTAATTTCAATCCTTTTCCAATCTCAATGTTAAAATACATTCTAGCTTATTCTTCATTTCAATTATCTTCTTTCCATAAGGATAATAGTAATGAATGAAAAGGAGTGTCTTCTTACATCACCATGATATCATCAAGGTGTGGCATCGGGGCTATCTTAAACTTCCTAAGAAAGTTGACCCAAAGAATCAAATCAAAACTATCCAAAGGATTCACCAGCAAGTTGATCTTTCATGTCTAACTTTCCAAAGTTAAAGGTACACATGGGCCATTTCTACCACAACTTGAACCTTTGCATTCATTAATTTAGAAAATTAGATAACTTTCTTACTTGCAATCTATATTTCTAAACAAGCATAGCATCCACAAATGTATGTGTCGCACCCATGCCAACCATGGCCATAATTTCTTGTCCATTTGCTTTCATCAAGATGTGCATCAACATAGAGTGTGTAACTATCACATCATTACTTATTTTGTTTAATAGTTGATTAAACCAACCATTAAAGGATCGAGCATTTACAAAAGATTGACAAGTACAACAACTTCTCGATCAAATTCCTCATTGGTTTTGTCAACCAAAAGAGCATTAAGCTTCTCTTGCTTAGGACAATCTTGAGCATGATGAGGTTCATTACACAAGGAACAACCTTGTTGATTATTAGAGTTATTTGTACCTTGCATAGAAGATAACTTTTGCTTTCATTTCCTTCATTTTTCTCGTGCTTACCAAACTTCTTGGCATCCAACTTCTACTCTCCTTTCTTTTCCTTGTCATTTCCTCTAGATTTTGATGGGCATCTAAGACTTTGGAGACTCTTAGTCTACAAGTGCATCGACAATAATGATTATGCTTGATAAGTCTTTCACATTTTACCAAAAAAAAGTTCCAATTGTATCCATAGTTGCAGCCAATACAAGAAGTCAAAAAGCTTATCTTTCTTAGATATATTTTGAATATATAGAATCAAAGAACTAAATTTCTTTACATAATCTTTCATGAATCCACTATGCTTTAACCTTTTGAAGGCATCACAAGACATCCACAAAATGTTGTAAGGGAGAAATTTATCTTTTATTTCTCTTTTGAATTTTTCTTATATTTAAATTTTCATCCTTCCATCAATTGCATCATCAACACTCTACATTTTTCATCATACTTTTGCATTTTCGATGAGATACATGGTAAAAATGATCACTTTCTATGCATCCAGCACATGAGTAGATTAAATATTGCACCATGTTCCATGAGAAATTCTCTAACACCTTCATATTCTTAATGACATTGAAACACTTTTGTTCAAGAATTTTCACGAAGTGCCCATCTTCTTTTCTGCTATACAACTAATTAGCAGTTATGGCCAAAGCTTATACAATCTCTCTTTTTTATAACAAAGTGCATATGTAATATACTCTTTTTTATTAACTTAAAAATTCCTTCTAAATATGTTTAAATTATTTAATTTTTGTATGCAATTTTTTAAACTTGAGAATTTATTGATGAATAAGCTTTTTAAAAAGCATGCCAAGATAGTAATGATAGAATACATAATTTGAGTAAATCTTTATGTATGCAGTTTATATTTTTCAAAAAATATTTAAAATTTGTATAAAAATTTAAAATTAAAAAATATAAAAAGATAAGAAATTTAGATTAAATAATAAAATAATACTGTTATTAAATAACATAATGCTTTCTATTGTCTCGAGCATTTTGGCAATGTTTAGTAGTGCATAAATGAAGCATGAAGAGAAAGAGCTTAGGGAGAGTGTTAAAGGAGAATTGGCTTGAGATCTTGTAGGAATTCAAAGAGAACATAGAGAAAATGAAAAAAAAAGCAAAATGAAGAAAAAATGTTTTGTCCTCACTTTACTATAATCATGTCTTAAGGTAAGTTCATAATTGACTTCACCTTCATAAATCATATATTTGCTATTGGGGTTTTTTGCAAGTGGATCTTGTGTGATTTTGGTGGATTTATTATTGAGTTTGTTAGTTTTTTGTTGTTATGATTCAACCAAGCAATCAACCAAATCATTTGATACAATCTATAAAACATAGCCAGTGATGGGGCTTTGGCTTCATGCAAATTGCCTAGTTATTTGATCATTGTTCTAGTGTGCCAAATTAACTAAACAAATACAATTGATTGAGGAAAGACACAATAACAATTGCCTTATTTAATCCTTTCTTTGGCAAGTGATTGTTAACATCATACAAGTATGATGAGCTGATCAAATGAATATGATAGGTTTAGAAGAAGGCCTAATAGAGATTTCCCATATAATTGGTAATTTGTCCTACATATGCCATGGATCATATGTTTTGATATAGAGATCATACCATATAATATGAAGGTAAAAATATTAAAGTATATAGTCTTATTTATAGATTATTTGAAATAGTTTTTGTAAGTGCATTTTCATAAAAAGTGGCAATGATGACAATATAATATGAGTTGTATAAAAAATGAGAAGAAAAGATAAAGGAAAAGGTGTGTCCAAGAAAGAAATATCTCAAAACCATTAGATATGTTAACTAATTAATTATGATATAAGAGAGTTGCTATACTAAACTCTAATCTAACATTATGCAATGACATGATGATAAGAGCATTACCATAGCATGATATCATTTGCATATGTTTTAATATTGAAATAGCCTTTTACTTTTATTAATATATAAATGTTTACAAAAAGACTATTATTTAAAAATTAAGTAAATGTTTATTGAAGCATAAGTGAGATAAATTCAGTCAATGTAATATAACTAGATTAAAACGATTCAAAAACCACATGCAAAGCAATAAAGATTTACATAGTAATATATCCAAACCAAGTAAAAAATTAAAAAGAAATAAGATAAATTATATATGAAAGTTGCATTCCAAGGCACTAAGATAAATGAGCGTAACACCCTAAATCATCAAATTAGGTATGAATCAAAATGTCTCTAAGAGCATGCCAAACCCTTAGGAAATAATATTTAAAATTATAAAAAATAATATTTAAATAGATAAAGCTCATGGAGATGAGTACAACCACATTTGTTTCATCCCGATCCCCTTGTTTCAAATTATAGCAAATTATCAACATAAATAATCACAAATAATAATGAAGTATTCTTCTAATATTAAGTAAATATATAATAAAGAAAATGATAGCAAATTACCAACAATTTCCTTTTCATCATGGAATTTACATAACTTTATTTTTCCTTGGTTGTGCATTAAGACTTACCTTAACTTTAAGCAATTTCCCTTTCTCTTTATTGTGCCAATAATCCTTTATGTGGTGTATTTAGAAGAGTCAACGTGTTGAGCTTAGTAGCTTTGAGGGTGGTGGTCACTTGGATAAGCTTTTTGAGGAAAGTTCTTATCAAGTCTTAGTCTTTTTTGCAATTGGATGAGACACTTTTAAGGCAAATATGCTTTTCCTTTTGGCTTCCCAATAAATACAAAGAATTCTTTCACATTAATGAGCCACAAAAATCTTCTAAAGATTTCTTGTGAGGACAATGGAGAATCCATGTTAAAGATTTCTCACTCGTGTAATGCAAGAATTTTCTTGATTCGCTTCCTTACAAGCTTCATTGGAGAAAGAGAAAGGCTTGAAGGGGCTCAAATTAATGTTATCTTAGAGTAATGAGTGATTCAAAGAACTACTTAGGTTTAATGCAACTAGCAAAGAAGATAGAAAATATGCTCATGTATTACTTATGAGAGAAATTTGATATTGGAGGCTACTTCTATAATCATTTGGAAGTTACATCTTTCAAAAAAGTGAAAAAACTTGCATTTATTTGTCTTGAAATGACTTGTAAAGAATTAATAATCTTGAACTCCTTTACAAAAATACAAGGGTTTGAGTTAACAAAATAAAAATAAAAGTTAGGTAATTAGAGTTGATAAGATCTACTTCTTATTAGGAGAAGTCTCATAAAAAAATGTGTAGATTATACTCGTATGCCTACAATAGGTTTGATTTCTCATCAAAGTGATAGAGGAATCCTCAATAAAGTAGAGTTAGTATTGTCTTAATGTTAGGTACCAACCTAATCACTTAATTAAATAAAAAATAAAGTGTTTTATGCATCTAAAATATTGAGAAAAATAAATTCTATGTAGAGTAATGACGATATCACCAAATCCTTAGTACTAACTAAAATAAAATCATACAAATAAATTATCATAGTAATATAATACAGATATAACTTGTATAACAATATATAGTTCAAATTTTCTTTTATTTCTAATTTTTAATATTTTATAAAATCATCAAGTTCAGTATTTTTTAAGTCATTATTCTCATTATATCCAATAATTATATCAATATATAGCCTCTAAACATCATCTATTTAATCTATCTAGATAATATTAGGTAGATGTCTATTGTAAATATTGATACTCTACTATAACTCCATAGGTTTAGTGCCCTATGGTAAGTATGGTAGCAATATCTTATGATAAAATTTGGTTGACTTAGTATCATCAATTATAAATAATGATGTCATAACACATACACTAGGCATATATTTAATTTGAAGATCAATACTTCATAAAAACATCTATTGGGTTTAGTGTCATCAATATCATAACACACACTAAAAATGTTTAATTTGAAGATCAATACCATACTACAGGGACAATCTAATCAAAAATTCATTATAATATTTTGAAAATGTTTATTTTTAAGGTTTTGATAGCTTCACAAGTCTTTTGAATTGTATCATATTTTGCCTTGATGATGTTACACTCTCTTTAGTTTCTCAATATTCAATTATATCATATAATTTTGGTTATTTATTCAAAAAGTTTTTTTGATAGTATTATAATACTACAAAACCTTAATTCTCTCATCATGTGACCTTGCATTGCTTTCATTATGTTAAATTAAAAAAATAAATATTATTAGACACATCTCGATGAGCTATAACAAATTTTATATTACTTTATATTTTTTTAATTATTTTTTTTAGTGTTTTTACATATTTTACTAGGTCTTTTTCTCATGCCTAATTTGATGATCAATGGTGTTACACTCAATTTCAATAGTATATTAGAATGCAACTTCTTATACAATTAATCTCACTTATTTTTTTAAATTTATTTCTTTGGATTTGTTATAACACTATGTTAGTCCTCATCTCATGTGTCTTCAATCTTGAATTAACTTTATTTGATTTAATTATTTTATATTGCTTTTATTTATCTTATTTTAGCTTTAACATATATTTACTAAATATTTCAATATTTATTTATAATTATGTATGCTTATTTATTTTTTAATATGTTCTTCTCTTAGTTTGTTTTATGATTATGTTGCTCTAAATATCCTATAACCTGACTGTTACATCGCTTTGATTTTGTTTGGTTGTAACATATCTTCTATTTTTCTTATTTAAGGTTTGATATATATTACACAACATTACAATAATATTTTATTATTATTGATAACTCTTTATATTGATAAATATTAGTAATTCCAAAGAAGGTATGATCGAGATGAAATAATTATTATGAGAGTCGCCTTAACAAGCTCTATCTAATTAAACATTCATTTTAAAATTTTTAAATCCTTTATTTCTGAGGTTTTGGTGGGCTTTACAAGATTATTAGTTTCGTACAAAATTTAATGATTAATGAAGTTACACTCGTGTTCCATGGTATCTTTGAATGTAACTTTCTCATACAAACTTTTATTATTTTTCAAATTTATAACATTGATTTAGTTATATTAATAAGTTAAAATCTCTTCTTATGTTATTATTATGTCTCTTTGATTTGGTTATATTATAATTTTTCAAATAATCTTATTTCAACTTTAATAGATATTTACTTAATATTAAAAAAAGAAAATTTTGTATTATTTAAGCTTATTTTATTTTATAATTTATAGTAATTATAAAAGATGTCTCACAAAGATAAAATGTATATTGTGAGGCTCACTTATATGAGCTATATCTACTTAAAATTTTATTATTGTATTTTTAAATATTTTTAAAAGTTTCAGGAATGCTTTATGAGAAAATTTAATTCTTATTTCATTAGATGATCTAAAATGTTGCAATCAATCTCCTTAGTATCATTGAGTAGAATTATGTTGTTTAAGTTAGATAATTTCTTAAATGTTTTCCCTTTTATTTGGTTATATTACAATGTAGCTCTAAATGCCTTCTCATAAAGCATGAAAAACTCCTATGAAAAATATTTAAATAATATTAAAATAATTATTTAATTGAATAGAACTTTTCGACAAAATGCCAATGATGTTTTTTCTCTTGATCAAAACTTATTTAGAATTATTGTAAGATATCAATGTTAAAAAGCTTAAATAATAATAAATTATTATTTTAACATTATATAAATATATATTAAAGCTAAAAATAGTTAAATTGAGATAATAAATATAACCAAATCAAAATCTTATCTAAATCATATGAGTTGAGATTTAGAATGATATACTAAGGTAAATAATTATAACTTTTTATAATGTTAAGTAAATATATATTAAAGTAAAGATAAGTTAAATTAAATCATCAAAATATTATCAAATCAAAGACAAAAAAATAACATGATAAAACTTTTAGAGTTACATGCTAATATTACTAAGTAAAATGTAAACTTCTGAAGAATGAGACATTGTATGTGGAAGCTACATTTCAAGATGTAAAATTTGATGAAGCTCATAGAGATGAGCATTATGGCATTTGTTTCATCTCACACAAAAATTATGTAGAATTATAATGAATAATCAAATTAAATAAGCACAAATAATAATGCAGTACTATTTTACTATAAAATAAATATATATTAAAGATGAATTGAGATAAATTAAAATGATGCATTATAATCAAATCAAAGACATGTAAATGTTATAAGAGAGGAGATTTTGGCTTACATAGTAAATCTTCATTACAAGATACTAAAGATATAAAGTATGGGCTTATAAATCATTAAATTAGGTATGAATTTAAAAATCTAATAAAGCTTTCTAAAACTCTAACAAATAAAATACTAAAAAAAAGAAAAATAAATATTTATATAGATAGATCTTGTAAGGACAAATCTTTTGTGCCTTAATATATTGCCAAATGAAATTAATGTAAATTACTAAATTAAATAATTAAATATATTAATAAATTATTACTTTAATATTAAGAAACTATATGTTAAACCTAAAAATGAGATAAGTTGAAGCAATTTGATAAAGCCAAATCATGTGAGATAAAGGTCATTTGAGTTGAGGATCATAATAATATAATCAAATCAAAGTAGAAAATTTGAAAAAATATGAAAAAAAATTTTTATTAAAGTTGCATTCCAAGATGTAAAGCTCATGAATTGTACCGACTTTGGTCATCAAATCAGGTGTGAAGTGAATGTCTAGTAAAGCATGAAGAACCATCAAAAATAAAATATTTAAAATTATTAAAAACAACTTTAATTGGATAGAAATCATTACGATGAGCTAAATGATGAATATGTTGTCTCATTCAGACCTCATCTAGAGTTACTAAAAAAATAAATAATTATATAACATGTAAACCTTACATTTGAGGAGATTTATCTTGGCATAATAATATATCCAAAAAAATGTGAAACAAATGTTAAAAAATTAAATAAATTATATTAAAAAATTATATTAAGAAAACTAAGAAGATTGGGCGTAACTTCCTCCATTGTCAAATGAGGTATAAGTAAAAATATCATGTAAAGCATGCCAGTACTTTTGAAAATATTTCATAAAAATATAAAAAGGATTATTTAATTGGACAGAGCTTGTCAAGAAGAGTGTAAAGTTTTATCTTCACATGTCATCATTTAGAATTACTACAAATTATCAAAATAATTAAGGATAAATAATAATAATAAAATATTATTTTTTAATATTAAGTAAATATGTAATAAACATTAATTTAGCTAAATTAAAATTATATAATATAATTAAATCAACCCAATGTGAAGGTCACATGAGAGAGACTTAGAGTTATATTATAATGTAACCAAATCAAAATAATAAAAGTTAATAAAATGTGATAGAATATATAAGAAAGTTGTTTTCTAAGATACTCAGGACATATAGTGTAACATTTTTTATTCTCATCTATGCAAATGGATCTATGTGTGAGTGTGTGGGTGTTTGTTTGTGTACATCTATATGCATGCACATGAATAAGTGTGTGTGTGTGTGTGTGCATGCATGCATGAGTGTGTGTTTGAGCAAAAGTGTATGTGTGTGTACACATGAGCACATATGTGTATGTGTGTGTGTGAGTGTACATGTGTACATGGTTATATATGTGCATCTGTGTGTATGTGTGTGCATGTGTGCTTATGCACATGTGGGAACATGGGTGTGTGTGGGTTTGTGTTAATGTGTGTGTGTTTGTTTGTGTGTGAGTGTTTATATGGGTGTATGTGCTAGTCTGTGTATATGTAAGTGTGCATGTATGTGTATATGTATGCATGTGTTTGTGTCTATGAGTTCATGTGTGTGTGCGTCCATGTCTGTGTTTTCATGTGTTCACATGTGTGCATTTGTGCATATGTGTGTATGTGTTCATTTGCATTTGTATTTGTATTGTGTATGTGTATAAATCTTAAGGTGTGTGCTTGCGTCTGTTCGTGTGCACGTGTATGTGTCAATGTTCATTTGTGTGTGTGTGTTTGTGTTTTTGTGTGCTTATGTGTCTATGTAAGCATGTGCATATGAGGTGGAATTGATGCGTGTATATGCATTTATATGGGTGCATTGTGTGTGATTGTGTGTATGTGCATGTATATGAGTATTTGCATGCACGTTTGCACATGTCAGTGTGCATTGTGTGCGGTTGTTTATATGTGTGCAGTTGTGCATGTGCATGTCAATGTGCATGCATGTGTCCACGTATCTGCATGTTTTTTCCTATGCATGTGCATGTGAGTGGGTGTAGGAATGTATGTGCATGTGTGCAAAGGTATAGATGTATGTGTAAGTGTGCATGCATTTGTCTGTATTCATGTTCATCTGTGCATGTTGGTGTGTGTGTGTGTGCATGCATGTGTTGGTGTGTCTGTGTCTATGTGTGTTTTTGTGTACGTGTGTGTTCACATATGCATTCATGTATGTACATGTATTTTGCTTATGAGTGAGCATTTGTGTGTGTGAGCATCTTTTTGTGCATGTATTTGTGAGACATTTTTAGTGTATGTGAATTTGAGTGTGTTTGTGTTTACTCATGCATGTGTGTAAGTATTTTTGTGTGTGGGCATGTGTTTGTGTGTACATGTGCATGTGTGTACTTTATGTGGGCGTTGACGTGTGCGTGCATATTTAAGCATGTGTGTGTATGTTTTGCATTCATCTGTCTCCATGCTAGAGCATACGTGTTTGAGTTTGTGCATGCACTTACAAGTGTGCAAGCAATTGTGCACACCAATCTATGTGTTGTGCATCAACGTATGTGTTCTATGTGAATCTATGAGCTCATGTTCATGTGTGTGTGTGTGTATAGTTGCATGTGTGCAGGTGCCTGTGTGTGTGTGCAGTTGTGCATGTGTGTGTGTGCACGTGTGTGTGTGTGTGTGTGTTTTTGTTTTATTTTTTGTCAAAGTGTGCACCTACATGTGCTTGTGTTTATCTACATTTGTGTGAATTTGTTTGCATATCTGTGGGGGGATTGTAGGTTTTTATTCATGCTTGCATGTGTGCATGACTGTGTGCATATTTGCATGTGTTGAAGTATTTGTGATTGTGTGTGTGTGTGTGCATGTGTGTGCATGATGTGCATATGTGTGCACATGTGCATCTGCACACATGCACACTTTCTTATGTGTGTGTTTAGGGAATGTGTTTGTGTGTCTTTGTGTGTTTCTACTCATATCTATGTTTGTGCATGAGTGCATGCATGTGTGTGTCTATGTATATATGTGTGTATATTTTTGCATGCATGTGCCTATGTTTATGTGTGCTTGCATGTGTGTGCTTATGCTTGTGCATGTATTTATGTGCATATTTTTAGGTCGATGTGCATTTTTGTGCATGTGCTTGTGTCTACGAGTTAATGCGTGTGTGCTTCCAAGTCTATGTCCTTTCATGTGTTCAAATGTGTGCTTGCATATGTGTGCATTTATGCATATGCATGTATGTTTGCATTCACATTTGTATTTTTATGTGTGTATGTGCATACGTCTTAAGCTATGTGCTTATGTCTGTTTGTGTGCACTTGTGTTTATGTGTCAACATTTGTTCATGTGTGTGTTTATGCATCTATATAAGCATATGCACATGAGAATGGGTTCATGTGTTTATGTGCATGGATTTTGGTGCATTGTGTTCGATTGTGTATGTGTGCATGTGTGTGAGGGTGTGCACACATGTGTTTGCACATGTCGATGTGCATTGTGTGCAATTGTGTATCAATGTGTGTAGTTGTGCATGCGTGCACATGTATTTGCATGTTATTTTCCTCTGAATCTCCATGTGAGTGTGTGCATGAATGTGTATGTGTATGTGTGTGCAAAGGTACATATGCATGTGTGAGTGTGCATACATTTGTCTTCATTCATGTTCATATGTGCATGTTCATGTGTGTTGGTGTGTCATTGCATGTGAGTTTTTGTGTACATGCGTGGCATATGTTAGGTATGTACATGTTTTTGTTTGTGTGAGTGCATATGTGTGTGTGAGCATTTTTATGTCCATGTGCACATGTATTTATGTGACCTTTTTAGTGTGTGTGTGAATGTAGTGTGTTTGTGCTTGCTTGTGCATATATGTAAGTATTTTTGTGTATGTGCATTTGCATTGTGTGCTTTATGTGTGTGTTGATGTGTGCGTGAATGTTCAAGCATGTGTGTGTAAGATTTGCATTCATATATGTCCATGTTAGAGCATATGTGTGTGATTTTGTGCATGCACTTATAAGTGTGCATGCAATTATGTAAACCCATCTTTGTGTTGTGCATCTATGCATGTGTGCTTTTGTGTGTGTGTGTGAGCAAGTGTGTGTGAACATATGTTAATGTGTATGTGTGTATTTGTGTGTGTTTATTGGTGCATGTGTGTGCTTGTGCATAGTTACATGTGTGTGTGTAGGTGTGTGTGTAGGTGTGTGTGTGTGTGTGTGTGTGTGCATGGTTGTGCATGTGCATGTGCTTTCTTTTTTGTCAATGTGTGCACATGTATGTGCTTGTGTCTATGTACATTTGTGTGTATTTATGTGCATTCCTGTGGGGGGACTGTGGGTTTTTGTGTGATAGCATGTGTGCATGCCTATGTGCATATTTGTGTGTGTTTGAGTGTTTGTGAGTGTGCACATGTGTGTGTATGAGTTTGTGTATGTGTGCACATGTGCGCACTTTCCTATGTGTGTGTTTGGGAATGTGTGTGTGTCTTTGTGTGTTTGTGCTCATATCTATATTTGTGCATGAGTGCATGCATATGTGTGTGCTTATGTGTATGTATATGTGTGTGCATTTGCAGGTGCATGTGACTGCGTGTGTGTGTGTATGTGCATGCATGTGTGTGCTTATGCTTGTGCATGCATCTATGTGCATATTTATGCTTGAGTCTACACTTATGTGCATGTAATTGAGTCTATGAGCTCATGTGTGCATGCTTGCATGTCTACGTGTTTTAGTATGTCGACATGTGTGCATGCATATGTGTGCATTTGTGCATATGAGTGCATGTGTGCATTTGCATTTGTATTTGCATGTGTATGTGCATAAGTCTTAATGTGTGTGCTTTATGTCTTTTGGTGTGCACGTGCGTATGTGTAAACGTTTGTTCATTCGTGTTTGTGTGTTTATGCATCTATATAAGCATGTGCACATGAGGATGGGTTCATGTGTGTGTGTGCATGTATATGGGTGCATTGTGTGATCATGTATCTGTGCATGTGCGTGAGTGTGTGCATGCATGTGTTTGCACATGTCAATGTGCAATGTACATGATTGTGTACATGTGTAGATAGTTGTGCATGGATAAGCATGTGCATGTTAATGTGCACGCATGTGTGCGTGTATCTACATGCATTTTTCCAATGCATGTGCATCTGAGTGTGTCCATGAATTTGTGTGTGTGTGTGCAAAGGTATAGATGCATGTGTGAGTTTGCCTGCATTCATCTATATTCACGCTCATGTGTGCATGTGTGTGTTGGTGTGTCTGTATGTGCGTGTTTTTGTGTAAGTGTGGTTGTGCATATGCATTCATGTGTGTGCATGTTTTTTGTTTGTGAGTATGCATATGTGTGTGCTAGCATCTTTGTGTCCATGTGTGCATGTATTTGTGTGACCTTTTCAGTCTGTGTGAATGTGAGTGTGTTTGTGCTTACTTGTGCATGTGTGTAAGTATTTTTGTGTGTGCATGAGTTTGTGTGTGTGTTTGTCTGTGCATGTGCATGTGTGCGCTTTATGTGCATGTTGACGTGTATGTGCAAGTTTAAGCATGTGTGTATATGATTTGCATTTCTCTGTGTCCATGTTAGAGCATACATATGTGAGTTTGTGCATGCACTTATAGGTGTGCATGTAATTGTGTACACCCATCTTTGTGTTGTGCATCTATGCGTGTGTGCTTATGAGTGTGTGAGGGCATGTGCGTGCGAGCGCATGTTCATGTGTATGTGTGTGTGCACTTGTGTGTTTATTGATTCATGTGTGTGCATGTGTGTGCATGTGTGTGTAGGTGTGTGTGTGTGTGTGTGGTTGTGCATGTCTATGTGCATGTGTGTGTGTGTGTTCTTTTTTGTTAAAGTGTGCACATGCATGTGCTTAGGTTTGTGCACATTTGTGTATATTTGTGTGCATGTCAATGAGGGGGATTGTGGGTTTTTGTGTGTGCTTGCATGTGTGTATGCCTTTGTGCATATTTGTCTTTGTTTGAGTGTGTTTGTGTGTGTGTGCATGTGTGCATGAGTGTGTGTGTGCGTGCACACGTGCAAATTTTTTTCTATGTTTGTTTGGGAAAATGCGTGTCTTTGTCTGTTTGTGCTCATACCTATGTTTATGCATGACTGCATGCATATGTGTGTGCATGTGTGTGTATATGTGGGTGCATTTGTATGTGCATGTGCCTATGTGTGTGTGGTTATTCTTATGCATGTGTCTATGTGCATATTTTTGGGTGGATGTGTGTGTGTGTACTTGTGTATACATTTGTCTGTGTGTATGTGTGCATGTTTGCATATGATTGTGCATACATGTGCATTTATGTGTTCATAAGTCCATGTGTGGGTGTGTGTATGTATGTATGTTTACATGTGCTTGTGATATTGTTCTTATGCATATCCATGTGTTTGCATGCATGTTTGTATGTGCGTGTGTGTGTGTGCGTGCATATGTGAGTGCATACATGTATATGTGCATGAGTGCATGCATGTGTGTATGTGCATGCTTGTTTGTGTATGTATGTGTGTATATGTGCATAAGTGTGTGTGCATTCGCATGTGTGCTAGTGTGCGTATGTGCATGTTTGTGCATGTATTAGTGTGCATGGGTGTGTATGTGTGTGTCTTTGTTTGTTCCTATGATTGTGTTCTTGAGTGTGCATGTAGTTGTGCAAGTGTGTATATTTGTGGGTTTGTGTGCATGGGTGTGCTTACATGTGTGTGTATGCATGTGAGTGTGCATGTATGTGTGTATGGGGGTGCTTATGAGAATGTGTGTATGTGTATATGTGTGCATAAGAGTTCATAAATGCATGCATGTTTGTATGTGTGTCCATTCTAATGTGTGGGTTGTCAATGTGTGTGTGTGCATGTGCATGTGTGTATGTGTTCATGCATGTGTGCATTTATGTCTGTGTGTATGCATATGCATATGCATGCATTTGTGCACGTGTGTGTGCATGTATTTGTGTGTGTGTGCATTCATGTGTTTATGTATTTGCTAATGTGTGAGCATATTTATGTGTGGGTGCATGTGTGTGTTTTTTTGTGTGTGCATGTGTGCATGCATGCTTGAGTCTGTGTATGTGTGTGTGTGTGTGCGCTCATTCATATGCATGTGAGCATGCTTGTGCTTGTGTATGTATGTGTGCTTGCTTATGCTTGCATTAGTGTGTGTGCATCTCTATGTGAGTGTGGATGCACACATGATTGTGTTCATGTGTGTGTGTCAGTGTGCATGTGTGTTTGGATATCAATGAGTCTCTATGTTTGTGTGTGAATCTACTTATGTGGGTGTGTGTGCATGATCACCCATGTGCACGTACATGTGTGTGTGCAAGGGTGCATGTATGTGTATGTGTGTGTGTGCATGTATGTTTTTTTGTGTACTTATATGTGTGCATGTGTGTATGTGTTCATGTGGCTCTTGGTGAATGTGTGTTTATCTATGTGTGCTTATGTGTTTGCATATGTGTGTGTATGTTTGTGTACCTGTATGTATGTGTATATATTTTACTATGCATGCATGTGGGTTCTATGTTCATGAGTGTGTGCATGTGCATGTGTGTGATTATGAATGTGAGTTTGTGTTTGAGTTTATTTTTGCATGTGTGCATGTCTATGAGTGTGAATGTGAGTGTGTCTGTGTACACGTGTATTCGTGGGAGTGTCTGTCTATGCATGTGTTTACATGTGTGGGCATATGTGTAAGAATGCATGTTGTTTGTATGTGTGTGGATGTGTACATGTGTGTGTGTGCATATGCACATGCATATGTGTGTAGTTACATGTGTGGCTGTGCATTTGTGTGTGTGTGTATGTGTGTGTTTGTGCATGTGTGCATGCGTGTGTGATTGTGTGTGTGTTCAAGTGTCTATTTGAGTGAGTATTTGTATGCACACATGTGTGTGTATGTTTATTAGTGTGTGCATATGTACATGTCAGAGTTTGTGTTCATGTGCATCAATGTGTCTATATGTGAGCATATTTTATGTGAGTGTGTGGATATTTGTGTGTACGAATGCTCGTGTGCATGCATGTGTGTGTGTGTGTGCATGTTTTTGTTTGTGTATGTGTGTTTGTGCAAGCATGCGTGCGTGTGTGTGTGCACTTGTGAATATCTTTTTATGCTTTCTTCTATGTGTGTGTGTGTGTATGCACATGTGCTTGCATGTGTTCGTATGTGATTGTCTGTGTTTGTGTTTGCATATGTGTGCATGTGTGTTTCTGTGTGTGTTTGAAAGTGTGTGTGTTGCTTTGTATGCACATGTGTGTACATTTGTGCACTTGTGTTTATATACATGTGCTTGTGTAAGTTCATGTGTTTGTGTCTGTTCGTGTGTGTGTTCACATATGTGAATTTCTATGTGTGTGTGTGTGCATGTCTAAGCATATCTATTTGTTTGGGTTGTGTATATGTGTGGGGGTGTTCTCATATGTAGTGTGTGTGTGTGTGTGTGTGTGTACACTAGATTATGTGTGTCTGTTTGTGTGTGTCTGCACTTGTGTGTGTGTGTGTGCTAAATGTGTGTTTAGGTGGGTGGTTATGTGTGTGCCTATGTGTGCACACATGAATGTGTGTGTGTTTGTGTGCATGCATGTGTATTTGTGCATGTGTGTGTGTATGTGTCTATGTCTAAACATGGGCATAGATGTGTATGTATATGTGTGTGTAAGCACATTTGTATATGTGTTTGTTTGTGTGCATGTATCTGTGACTATGTGCATATGTGTTTGTGTGCATGTAGTTACATGTGTGTGTGTGGGTGAATGTTTTTATGAGCTTGTGTGCATGCGTGTTTATGAACGTGCATGTGTGCATATGTGGGTGTGATTGTGTGTGTGTGTTTGTGCGCATGTGTGGGGGACTCTATGTGCATGTGTTTGTGCGTATGCAAACATGTGTGTGTGCACATCCATGTCTGCATGTATTAATTTGTTTGTATTTGTGTGTATACCTGTATGTATGCGATTGTGTATGTTTTTGCATGTGTGTGTGGACGTTTTAGGTTGTGTGCATGTGTGTGTTTGTGTTCACGTGGGTATATATGCGAGTTCTCATTCATGTTTGCATCTGTGCATTTATATGTGTGTGGTGTGTGAGCATGTGCACATGTGGGTGTGTTCATGCATGAGTCTATGAGTGTATGCAAGTGCATTGTGTGCACAATGTGTGTGTGTGTATGTGTGCATGTGTGCATTCATGTGCCCACATATGCATGTACATGTAGGTGTGCATGCCTGTGTGTTTGTGTATCTATCTACATGTTTGTTTGAATATGTGTGTACATATGAAGGTGTGTGTGTGTGTACAAAGGTATGCATGTGAATGTGTTTGTCCATATTCGTATGCATGTGTGTATGTTATGTTAGTGTGTGTGTGTGTGTTTGTGCATGTGTGTGCATTTTTTTGTGTACATGTGTGTGTGCATGTATGTTTGTTTTTGCATGCAACTGTGCATGTGTGTGTGCATGTGAGCATCTTTGTGAGTGTGTGTGCATATGTGTGTATTTGTGTGACATTTCTTTTGTGTACATATGAGCACGTGTGTGAATGCTTGTGCACATCTGTATGTATTTTTTGGTGTGTACATGAGTTTTGCGCATGTGTGTGTGTACATGTGTCTGCATTTGCTTTGCACATACGTCAGTTTGTTTGTCCATGTGTGCATGTATTTTCCACACATCTATGGGCATGTTAATGCATACATGTGTGTGTGTATTTGTGTTTGTACATGTGACTACCAATGTGCATGTAATTATGTACATGCATCTTTGTTTGTGTTCATTCATGTGAGTACAATTATATATGTGTGTGTATGAATGCTTGTATGTGTGGGCCTATGTTCATGTGTTTGTGTGCATGTACGCATACAAACTTGTGGGTGTGATTGTGAGTGCATATGTGAGCATATGTGTAGTTGCCTATTTGTGTGTGCGTGTGTATGGTTGTGCACATAAGTGTGTTTATGTGTGTATTTGTGTCTACTTGTGTGTGCAAGTGTGCATGCATGTGTGTGTCTGTGCATTTGTATGTGTTTGTTTGTCTGTGCATGTGTGTGTGTCCATGTGTGCCTGTGTGTTTGTCTGCGAGAGTGGATGTGAGATTGTGTGTGCTTGCATGTGTATGTGCTTGCATGAGTATTTGTATTCATTTGTGTGTTTGTTGGTGCATTAGCACACATATATGTTTGTGTGTATTTGCTCCTATGTGTGTTCAAATGTGTTTTAATGTGTACATGAATTTATGAGTGTGTGTCTATGTGAACATGTGTGTGTGTGTGTGCACACATATGCACATGCTTATGTTTGTATATGGGTACATTCATGTGTGTCACGTCATGCATGTGTGCTCTTGGCTATGCTTGTGCATGACTGTATGCATATGTCTGTGCATTTGTGTATGCATATGTGTGTTCATTTGCATGTGTCAATGTGTGTGTGCATGTGTGTCACCATTCATGTCTATTCTTGTGCAAATGTGAGTGTCTGAGCATATTTTTGGGTGATGTGTATTTATGAGTGCATAGATGTGTGTGTGCATGACTATTTCTGCATATTTGTGTCTATTTGTGCATAAGTTCATCTAAGTATATGTGCATGTATGTGTGCATGTGCATGTGTGTGCAAGTTTGCATCTGTTTGTATGCTTGTGTTCTTGTGCATGTGTGTGTTTGTATCCAATGTGTGTGACTATGATTGTGTATGTGTGTGCATGTGTTCATGGGTGACCAGATAGATGTGTGTACGTGTGTGTGCATGCATGCTTGTGCATTGGTTTGAGTGTGTAGTTGTTAACTTTTGATGTATGCAGGCTTGTGTGCATGTTTTTGTGTCTATGTGTGTTCATGTGTGTCTGTTCATGTGTGTGTGTGTGTATTCATGTGTGTGTTTGTGAAGTTGTGTGTGTGAGTGTATATGTCTTCATGTATGTACATGTGTTATAGCATGTGTGTGTGTTTGTGTGCATCTTTGTCTACATGTGTGTGTGTGCATGTGTGCATATATTTCTATGAACCTTTTCAGTTATGCATTTGAGTTTGTGCATGCTTACCTCTATGCTTATGTGTGTGAGTTTGTGTGACTGTTTTTGTGTCATGTGCATGTGTGTGCTTTATAGGTAAGTCAGTGTGTGCATACATTTTTATGCACGTGTGTATATGTTTTGCATTCATATGCATTCCTATTAATGTATACATGTGTTTGATTGTTTGTGTGCCTATAGGTGTGTGTGCAATTGTGTAAATGCATCTTTGGGTGTGTGTAATCATGTGTGTGCACTTATGTGTGTATGAGTTAGTGTTTATATGTGTGGGCATGTGTTAATGTGTGCATGTGCGTGTGAACATGTGTATGTTTGTGGGTGTATGTCTATGCATTTGTATAGTTTAGTGTGTTTGTGAGTGTGTGTGTGTGTGTGTGTACGTGTGTGTGTGTGTAAGTGTGTGTGTGTGTGTGTGCATTTATGTGCACTTGTGTGTGTTTTTGTTAAGGGATTGTGGTGTGTTTGGGTGTATTTGTGTGCAAGACCATAGATATGTGTTTGTGGGTGTATGCTCATATGTGTGTGCATAAATGTGAGTGTGTGCATGCATACATAAGTACACATGCATGTGTGCATATGTTTAGGTGCATGCATGTGTGTGTCCTTGCATGCGTGTGCATAAGTATATGCATATGTATCTACATGTGTGTAAGCATATGTGTGTGCACTTATATGTGTGTGTGCATGTGCATGTGTGTGTGTGCATGCATGTGTGTGCATATTTTTTAGTGCATGTGTGTGAGTGAATATGCATTTATTTGTGTGTGCATGTGTGCCTTTGATTGTGTGTATATATAAGTGTTTGTGCAAAAATACATGTGTGTGTATGTATGTCTATGTGTGTTTGTGTTTTTATCTGTGTTTTTATCTGTGTTTTATCTTGTGCATGTGTTCGTGTGCTTGTGCATGTGTGTGTGTATACATGCATGTGTGAATGGGTACATGCATTTGTGTGCAAATGTCAGTGCATATGTGTGTGTGTGCATGCATGTATGTATATGCATACATGTGTGTGTGTGTGTGCATGCATGTATATGTGTATGAGTGTATGTGTGTGTACTTGCATGTGTGTGTATTTGCTTGTGTGCTTGTGTCTGTGTGCATTAGTGCTTGCATTGGTGTGCATAGGTGTGTATGTGTGTGCTTTGTGTTCCTATGATTCTATTCTTGTGTGTTCTTATGGTTGTTCAAGTTTCTACATGTGTGGATATGTGTCTGTAAGAGAGCTTATCTATGATTGTGAATGTGCCTATGTGTTTTCATGTGTATGTGTGTGTGTGTACATGTCTGTGTGCACATGGGAACATCTAAGAATATACATATGTATGTGTGTGTGCTTGTGAGTGCGTATGTGCATGTGTTTTTCTTGTGTGTGTGGGTTGTCCACATGTACATACACCTATGTTTGCATGTGTGATGTGTTCATGCAAGTGTGTGCATGTGTTTGTGCATGAGCATGTGCTTATGCATGTATTTCTGCATGTGTGTATTTGTGCATGCTTTTATGTGTGCCTATAGATGTGTGGGTGTATTCATGCATGTTTGTATTTGTATGTGTGCATGTGTGTGTTTGTGCATCTATTCTTGAATTCTTTTCCAGGCACATGGACATGAGCATATTTTTATGTGTGTTGTGTGTGTGTGTATGCTATGCATATGTGAACATATGTGTGTTCATACATGTGCTTATATGTAGGCCTATGTTTCTGTATATGTGTGTGCATGTTTGTGCGTGCAATAGTTTGTGCATGTGTGGAGGTGCATCTGTGTGAAAGAGAGAGAGAGTGTGTGTGTGTGGGTGTGTGTGTGTGTGCATGTGTTTACACTCTTTTGTCTATGTGTGTATATGAGCATGCATGTGTGTGTGTATGTGTGTGTGTGTGCATGTGCATATGCTTGTATATGCATGTTTAGTTGTGCTTATGTGTGTGTGCATGTGTGTGCATGTATATGTGTGCAAGTGTGTGTTCATATGTGTGCATATGCATATGCATATGCGTGTATATGCATATGTGGCTAATCTTATGTTTGTGAGCATGTGTGGCATTTATGTGTGTGTATGCGTGTGTGAATGTGTGCATATGAGAGTTTGAGTTAATGTAAGTGCTTGTGTTTCTATGCAAGCGTCGTTTATGTGAGTGTATAGGTATTTGTGTGTGTGTGTATGCTTTTGTGTGCATGTGTGTGTGCATGTTTTTGCATGTGTTCATGTGTTTGTGTTTTCATGGATGCATGTGTGAATGTGTGTGTGTGTGTGCACATTTGTGTGTGTTCTTGTGCATATGTCTTTGCGTGTGTGCATATGGGTGTGGCTATGTGTCTTTGCATGTGTGCTCTTACTTGTATTTTTGTGTTTTATATGTGTGTATTGCTATGCACGTGCTTATCTGAACCATTGTGTGATTGTGTTTGTATGTATATGCATGTGTAAGTATGTGTGTATGTGTTTATGTGTATATATGTGTTTGTGTGTGCATGTGAGTGGGTTTGTGTGTGTGCATCTCCATATCTATTTGTTTGTGCTAAGTGGTGAGGGGGTGTGAGTGTATGCTTTGTGTGCATGTGTGTGTGTGTGCATCTACATGCATGCAAATGTGTGTGCATAAGTTTGCAATTGTGTTTGTGGGTTTGTGTGGGTGTTTATATGTGCACATCTATGGGTGCATAGTTGTGTATGTTCTTCTACACACGTGTCTATATGTTTGTCAACAAGGGCACATATATGTATGTGGTGTTTGTGTGTATGCATTAGTGCGTATGTGTGTTCATTTATGTTTATGCACATGTAGGAACATGTGTGTGACTATATGTTCGTGTGCATGTGTGTGTGTTTCTCTGTGCATGTGTTTGTATTGGTGTGTGTGTGCTTTTGTACATGTGTTTGCACCTATAAATGAATGTGTGTGTGTTTCCATTTCTGTGTGTATTCATGTGTCTACATGTGCACATCCAAATGTGTGTATTTGTGCATATACATATGTTTGTGCATTTGCGTGTGTTTTTATGTGTGCACGTCATTGTGTGCATACATCTTAGGATGTGTGTGCTTGTGTGTGTGTTTGTTTGTGTGTTTATACATTTTTGTAAATATGTGCACATTTAGGTGTATTCATGCATGTGTATGTGTGTGTTTGTGTGCATATATGCGTGTGTGAATGTGTATGTGTGTGTGAGACTGTATACATGCATGAGAGTGTGCATATGTGCCTATGTGTGTGTGTAAATGCTTGTGCACGCGTGTGCATGTCAGTGTGCATGTATGTGTACATGTCTACATGTTTGTTTGCATATGTGTGTGCAAATGAGTGTGTGTGTGTGTGTGTGAAGGTACACATATGTGTATGTAAATGCATTTGTCTATATTTATGTGCATGTGTGCATGTTAATGTGTTTGTATGTGTGTGTAAGTGTGTGTTATTGTGTATGTTTGAGTGTGCATATGTATTCATGTATGTACATGAATTTTTGCATGTGGGTTTGCAAGTGTGTGTGCATGTGAGCATCTTTGTGTAACCATTTTAGATTGTGTGCAAATAAGTGTGTGTGTGTGTGTGTGTGCGTGCACTTGGCTGTGCATGTTTATATGTAGTTTCGCATGTGTGTGTGAATTTATTTGTGAGTGTTTGTGTGAGCATGTAGATATGTGTGCTTTATGTGTGTCTTGGTGTGTGCATGCATGTTTATGCATGTGTGTGCATGTTTTGAATTCATCTTTGTCCATCTTAGCACATACATTTGTGTGTTGTTTTGTGCTCTTATGGGTGTGTGTGCAATTGCATACATGCATCTTTTTGTGTGTGTTTGTGTATGCATGCATGTGCACTTATTTGTGTGTGTGAATCCTTCTTTGTGTGGGTGCATGTTCATGTGTGTGGGTGAGTCTTTGCATATGTGTATGTAGAGTGTGTGTTTATGGGTGCATGTGTGTAGATGGATGTGTCTGTGTGTGTGTGATGTTCTACACATGCATGTGTGTAGGTGTGTGAGTGTGTGTTTTCTTGTGCGAGCAAGTGTGCTTGCATGCATTTGTGTGTGTGAATTTTTGTATATTTGTGTGCATGTTTGAGGGGGATTGTCGATGTTTGTCTGTGCTTGCATGTGTGCATGTATGCACATGTATTTGTGTGCATTTGAGTGTGCACTTCTGTATATTAGCACAGTCTGGATGTATGCTCATGTTTGTGTGTTCACGTGTGTGCATGTGTTTGCATGCATGAGTGTGTGTGTGTGTGTGCACGTGTGTGAGCACACACGTGCACACATGCTTTTATGTGTGTTTGGGTGTATGTTTTTGTTTTTTATTATGTGTGTGCTCATGTGAGTGTGTGCGTGCATGAGTGCATTCTTATGTGTGTTCATGTGTGTATGATTATGTATGTGCATTTGTGAGTGCATGCATATGTGTGTTTGTGTGCATTCATATGTGTGCTTGTGCTTGTGTGCACATGTGTGAGCATATTTTTGGGTGCATATGTGTGTGCATCTATTCCTATGATTATGCATGTATGTTTTTATTTGTGTGTGTGCGTGTGTGTACATCCACATGCATGTGCATATGTCCATACTTCTACATGTATAAATGTGTGGGTATCTGCATTTATGCATATGTGTTTGTGCATGAGTGTGTGTGTGTGTGTATGCGTGCATGTGTGTGCATGCCAGTGTATATGTAGGTGTGCATGCGTGTGAATGTGTGTGCCTGTGTGAGTGCCTTTTTGTATGCGTGTATGTGTGTGTGCCATCATGTGTGTGTATATGTGTGTGCACTTATGTGCATATAAGTGTGCATCTGTGTGCATGAGAATGTGTGTGCATATGCAGTGCATGTGTCTACATGTCTACCTGTGTATGAGTGCATGTTTGTGAGCAAGTATTTTTGTGTGCATGTGTGTGTGCATGCATATGTGTATGTGTGTGCATGTGTGTGAGTGTGTGTGGGTATGTGCCTATACATGTGTGTGCGTGCATATGTGTGGGAGCATATTTGTATGTGAATGTGTGCGTTGAAATTGTGCATGAGTGTGTGTGGGCATGTCTTCTTGTGTCGGTCTAAGTGTGCATATGAGCACATCCAGGTATGTGTGCATACATGCATCTATGTAAAAATGTGTATTTGTGCATGTGTGAGTGTGTGTGTGCATGTTTGTTTGTTCATGTGTTCTTGTGTGTGCACCTGTGTGTATTTGTGAGTTTGTATGTGTATGTGGATGCACTTGTGTGTGCTTGTGCATGTTTTTGTGTGTTTGTAGGTGTGAGCATTTGCATAAGTGTGTGTGCATATCTGTATATTGCATGCATGTGCATGTGTGTGTGTTTCTTTTTTGTGAATGTGTTTGTGTTTGTGGGCGCATTTGTGTACGTGCAGGCATGTCTATCTATGCACATGTGTACGTGTGTAAACATGCATGTATGTATTTATGTATGTATGTATGTGTGTGTGTGTATGTGTGGGAGGGTGTAGTTATGTATGCATGTGTTTGTGCATGTGCATATCAACATGTGTGTGCATATGCATACTTTAATGTGCATATGCGTGTGTGTTTGTGTGTATGCATAGGTGTGTATGCATGTGTGTGGGGGGCCTTTGCACATGCTCATGTGTGTGCATGTTTGTGTTTTTGTGTCTATGTATATGCATGTGTGAGTGTGTGTGTGTGTCTATATGCATGTGTGTTTGTGTGTGTGTGCATACATGTGCATGTCTGTATTTGTGTGTACATCTTTATGTGAGTGTGTTTGTGTTTGTACCTTTTAGTTAATGTCTATGAGCCTCTATTTGTACATTTTGAGTTCCTATGTCTATACATCTGTGTGTGTGTACGTGTCTCTGCATGTGCTTCTGTGTGCATGTGTGTAGATGAGTGCATGCATGCATGTGCATGCATGTGAGGATATCTTTGTCTGTGTGCAAGTGTGCATGTGTATGTATGTGTGTTTGTGCATTTGAGTGTGTACCTATGTGCATGTGTGCTCTTATGTGTGTGTGATCTAAGTGCATACATGTGTATGTTATTCAAGTGTACAAGAATACATGTGCATATGTATATATAACTGTGTGTGCATGTGAGTGAATGTGCACATACACATGTATGTGTGTCTGTTTGCATGCATGTGCACATGTGTGGGTGTGTACATGTGTGTATATATGAGCATGAGTGTGTGTACATGCATAGGTGTATGCAAGTATGCATTTGTGCTTCTATACCTATATATGGGTATCGATGTGCATGTGCATGCATGTGTGTGCATGTATATGTGTGTATACATGTGCATATGTATGTGTGTGTGTGTTTGTGCATGTGTGTACGTGTGTGTGTATCTATATGTATGCATGTGTGTGCATCTATGCATGCACGTGCATGTGTCCAAGCTTGCCTATTATCATATGCATGCTCAAGTGGATATGTGTGTGTGTCTTCCTATGCATACATGTGAGTGATAGTGTGTATTTGTGTGCATGTGTGCAAATGTTTGTGTGTGTGCTATGTGTGGTTGTGTATGTAAATGCATGTGTGTGCATGTTGATGCATGCAAGTGTGAGTGGGTGTGTGTGTGTTTGTGTGTTCATGTGCATTTGTGCATGTCTATAGTTATGCATATGCATGTGCATGTTGTGTGTACATGTGTGTGTATGTATGCACGTGTGTGTGATTGGTTGTTATTGTGTGTGTGTGTTAGTTTGTGCCTTAGTGTGTAGCAATTTTTTGTTTTCTTTGGGTGCAAGAGTTCATGTGATATGTCTATGTATGTGCAGGTATGTGCAAGTGTGCATGTTGAAGCAAGCAAGTGCATATGTGCACACATATGTGTTTGTGTGAGTAGTGTGTGTGTGTGTTCTACATCCATCCATGTGTGTGTGTGTGTGTTTGCATGCATGTGTGCATGTGAACATGTACATGTGTGTGTGAGTTAGTGCACATGAAACTATGTATATGTTCTTTTATACATGTTGTGTGTTTGTGTGTGTGCTTGTGTGTTTATTTATGCTTGGGTGTGTGTTTCTGTATGTTGGCTTATGCATGTGCATGTGTTCATATTTGTATGTGTGATTGTATAAGTTTTTGTGCGTGTGTGTGCATGTGAGTTGATGTGCATTCACATCTGTGTATGTGTTTATGTCTATGTTTGTATATGCATGCATATGTATGTTTGTGTGTATGTGTTTTTATGCATGTTTATATGTTTGTGAGTGTATGTGTGTGCAAACTATGTATGTAAAGAGAGGTATGTTTGTATGAGTGTGGGTGCGTGCATGTGTGTGTGTGTGCATGTGCATGCAACCACATGTGTGCATGTGTGAGTGCAAGTGAGTTTGTTTTCATGTTTGTTGGTGTTTATGCATGTGTGTATCTGTGTTTGCATGAGTTGATGTGCATGTGCACATGAGAGCACATGTGTGTATATGTGTTCATGTGTATATGCCAGTGCATATGTCTGATTATGGATGTGTCTCTACATGTGTGTGCAAATGTGCATCTAAATGCATGTGTGCATGTGTATGAAAGTTTGTGTCTAGGTGTTCCTATGTGTTCATGTACATGTATGCATTCTTATGCATGGGTTTTTGTATATGTTGTGTGTGTGTGTGCATGTGTGCCAGCATACACACATGTTTGTACATGTGTGTGTGTTTTGTTGCAAATGTGTGTGCATAGGCATATGCATATGTGTGTACCTATTTCCTTGTGTTTTTGCATGTGTCTAAGCATATGTGTGTGCATATGTGCATGCTTATGTGTGTGTATATGTGTGTGTGTGTGTGCATGTGTTCATATGTATTTGTGCATGAATATGCGTGTGTGTGTGTGTGTATGTGCATGCAAGTGTGTATGTAGGTGTTCATGCATGCATGTACGTGTATGAGTGCCTATGCATGTGCATATACATGTACATATGTGAGTAGTTTTATGCATGCAGATATGCATGTGCATGTCTAAGAGTGTGTAGGTTTATGAGTCTATGTGATTCCGTATGTGTATATATGTGTGTGTGTGTGTGTGTGCTTGTGTGTGCATGTTTATGTCCATGCATGCATGTACATAGGTGTATGAATTTTCTTGTGTGCATGCCTATGTGCATGTTCATGTATTTGTGATTATGTGTATGTATGCATGTGTGTGCATATGCATGCATGTGTAAGCATGTTTGCATGTTTGTGCATGTGTGTATGCATGTGTTCATATGTGATTGCATGTGTAAATGCATATGTATGTGTGTATGTATGTTTATATGTGTGTGTGTGTGTGTGTGCATTTTTTTATATCATTGAGATTATTTGTATATTCGTGTTCATGCACGTCTCTAAATGTGAGTTTGCATGTGTGTGTATGCATGTGTGTGTGTGTGCATTTGTGTTATGTATGTATGTGTGTGTGTACACATGTTGCAGTCTATGTGTATGTGCATGTGTGGTTGTGAGCATGTGCACACATGCATGTCTAACTATTTCCATTTGTGTGCATGGGTTTACGTTTGTGTGCCTTTGCACATTTGTTTGCATGTGTTTTCTTATGTGCGTGGGTTGATGTGCAAATGTGTGCATCTGTAGGTGTGTGTATGTGGGTATGCTTGTTTGTGCATGTTAATGCATGTTTGTATATAGGTCGATGCATGTGTGCATGCATGTGTTTACGTATGTGTATGTGTGTGCGCATGGGTTGTCCACGTTCTTATGCACATGTGTGTGCTTTTGTAATTTTTTTCCTATGCCTACCTGCATGTGTGTGTGTGTGAATGTTTGCACATGTTTACATGCTTGTGTGCATGCACATGTGTGTGTTTGTGAGTGTGTCTACATGTGCATGCCTCTTTGTGTATGGGTGAGTGTGTGTATTTGTTTAATTAGGCCTATGTGTGTTTTATGTATTTGTGTGTTTGTAGGTACTTACTGTCATTTGCACAAGTGCATGTCTCAGTACTTATGTATTTGTGTGCCTATGCATTTGTGTGAGTATGTATGTGCTATTTCTTTCATGTGTTCTTTTGCACTTGTATGCATGTGTGTGCACATTTGAGTGCATGTGTGTATGTGGGTGAGTGTGTTTGTTAATGTGCATGTATGTGTGTGCATTTGTGGGTGCATGTGTGTGAGCTTATGTGTATGTTTTTGTGCATGTACCTATATAGATGCACACATGTGTGTATGTTCATGCATGCATGTGTGACTACGTGTGCAAGTGTGTGTATGTGCATTTACATTTTTTAAGCATGCATGTGTGTGTGTGTGTTTATGTATGCATATATGCATGTGTGTTCATGCATGCATGTGTATGTGTGCATGTGTGTTTGTGTGTTTTGCATCTGTGTGCACATATCTATGTGTATAATCGTGAATCTGCGTCTATGTGTGTGTGGGTTCATATGTGTGTCAATGTTCATATTTGTGTATGTATTTGTGCGTATGTGTGTGTACATGCATGTGCTTGTGCATGTGTATGCTTCTGTGCAGATGTTTTTATGGTTTAGTATGTGTGTGCATACGTATGTGAGCTCTTATGCTTGTTCATGTGCATGTGTGAGCATGTGCATCCATATGTGAGTATGTCTCTACATATGCATGTTGGAATAAGTATGCATATGCATGTGAGTGCATGTGCAAGAACAAGTGTTTACATGATCGTCTTTGTATGAGCATGTGCATGTGTGTGCATGCATGTGTGCGGGTGTTTTTGCTTATATATGTGCATGCTTGCATGTGAACGTCCTAATGCATGTCCATGCATGTGTAATGTATGTGCATGTGTGTGTGCGTGTTTGTAGATGTGGGTCTATGCATAAGTGCATACATGCATTGGTGTATGCATTTGTTCATGTGTGTGTGTTCGTGTGCATGTGTACGTGTGTGTCTATAAGTTTGTTCTTATGTGATTATTTGTGTGTGCGTTCATGTGTTTCTATGTGTTTGTGTGCATGTGTGTGAGTGAACATGTGCATGGGTGTATGTGTGTGCACGTGTTTGTGTGTGCGTGTTCATGTACGTGTGTGCGTAACTATGCATGCATGCATATGTGCATGCACATGTGGGTGTATGTGGTTGCACATGTTTTTGCATACTTGTGTGTTCATTTGTTCTTATTTATGTGTGTAATACATGCAAGTGTGCATGCATTTGAGCATGTGTGTATACGACAATGCATGTGCGTGTATGCATACATTTGTATGTGACTTTGTGTTTTTGTGTGCTTGTGTGTGTGTGTGGGCATATGTGCATCCATGTATGCTTGTGTATGTGTGTGTGCATGTTCACTTGCACATGTGTGTGTGCGAGAGAGTGTGTGTACATGCACATTCAAGTGGGTGTGTGCCTATGTACTGTTGTTCACGAATGCCTATTTGTGTGGATATTCATGTGTGTGAGTGTTGATGTGTGTATGAGTGAGCATGTGCATGCATGTGTGTGTGCTTGCGTGTATACGAGTACGTGCCTGCATACATTTGTATGTGTGCGTGCATACAAGTATGTGCATGTGTGACATGACTGTATGAGTGTAATGTGGATGCATGTGTGTGTGTGCATTTGTGTTGTGATTTTGTGTGTGTATGTGTTTATGTTTTTTGTGTTTTTGTGGGTGTTTGAGTGTGTGCATGCATTCTATGTGAGGATGCATGTGTGCATGTGCATGTGTGGGTGTGTCAGCATGTGTTGTGCATGTGTGTGTGTGTGTGTTCGTGTATATGTATGCGTGTGTGCATGTGTGCGCAAGTGAGCATGCATGGGTGTGTGCACAAGTGTCTATCTGTGTGAATGTGTATGTGTGTGTGAGTATTATGCATGCATGTGCATGTTTGTGCATATGTATGTGTTTGTGTGTGCATGTACTTGTGTTCCATGCACATATGTGTATTTTTTTTGTGTTTTTACATGCATGCATGTGTCCTTGTGTGTGTGAGTGCATATGTGTGCATGTACATGTTTTTGTGTGTGTGTTTATGTGCAAGCTTACGTGCTTGTGTATAGGTGTATTTGTGTACATGTTTGGGCCCAAGTATCCTCATTTGTATGTAAGGTTGTGCACTTGCATGCATGCACGTGTCTATGTGTTTGCATTTATATGTTTGTGTGCATGTGTGTTTGCACATGTATCGGTTTGTGTGTTTGAGCATGTGCACATGTGTGCTACATAAGAACATGTGTGTCTGAAGAGGAGGATGAGGTGTTGGTGTGTGTGAGAGTTCATATCTATGTTTACATGTGCACAAATATGTGTTTCTACAAGTGCATGGGTGTGTGCGTGTGTTTGTGTGTGTGGGTTTGCATGTGTGTGTATGTGTCTACATGTATGCTTGTGTGTGTGTATGTGTGTATGTGCATATATGGGTTTGTGTGCATGTGTTTATGTATGTGTACCAGTACATGTGAGCATGTGTGACTTTGCATATGTGTTTGTGTGTGTCTGTGTAAGCATGTATGTGCTTATACACATGCATGTATGCATGCATGTATGTGTGTGAGTGAGTGAGTGTGTGTGTGTGCATACATGCTTGTGTTTGTACATTTGTGCACCCTTGTGCATGAATTTTTAGGTTTGCATGTGTGTGTGTGCATGCACATAGGTGTGTGTGTATGCAAGTGTGTGAATTAGCACATGTATATATATGTTTTTGCATGTCTATTCATGTGACTGTGTGCGCATGTCTACATTTGTAATTACATGTGCTTGTGTGTGTGCATGTGTTTTTGTGCTTATGCATTTTATCTGTGTGTAAAGGCACAAATGTGTGAATGTGTGTGTATGCATGGTTGTGTATTTGCATATGTGTACATATGCATGTGTGTATATGTTTTTGTGTATGGATCGGGGTGTGTGTGCATGTCTGGGTCTATGTGCATGTGTGTGTCTGTGTGCATGTGTGTGCATGGGGTGTGTGCTTCTGGTCTTGTGTGTGTGTGCACATATCTATGCATATGCATGGTTGTGTATATGTGTCCATGTTCATGTGCATGTGTGGTCACATGTTTGTGTGCATGTGCGTCTATGTTTATGCATATGTGCTTGTGTGTGTGCATGTGTTCTTGTTTGTGTTTGTGTGTCTACATATACAAGTGTGTGCATGTGTGTGTGTGTGTGCATGCATGTGTGTGTGTAGTCATGTGTGTGTATATGTGCATCTATGTGTATGGGGATATATTTGTAGCTATGCATGTACATCCTCATGTTTATGTGCATGCAAGTTTCTATGTGTGTTTATTTATCCATGAGTGTTTGTTTTTGTGTCTATGCGTGTATGCATGTGCATGCACATATGCATGTACATTCATGTGCATTTGTGTGCATGTCTATATCTTCATGTTCATATGCATTTATGTGCTTTTTCCATGTGTGTGTGTGTGTGTGTATGCATGTGTGGTGTGCATGCTTGTGCATGTGTATGTGTGTGTGTGCATTTGTTTGTGTTCTCAGTGTTTGTGTGCTTGTGCTTGTGTGTTTGTGCATCCATGAGTGTGTATGTGTGTATTTGTTTGTGTGTATGTTTATGAGCCTTTGTGTGTGCATGAGTTTGGTAATATGCTTGTCATGCGCATGTGTGTGTTTCCTATTCTTGCATACTTGTGTGTGTCAGAGTGCATGTCAAAGTTTGTGTGCACATCTGATTGCATGCATGCTTAAGTGTGTGTAAATGTGTGCATATGCACACATTTGGTCTTGTGTTTGTGGAAGGGTATGTCTGTGCATGTATGCCTTGCATGAATGCAAGCTTGTGTGCCTATGTTTGTGTATATACATGTGTATATCTATATGTATTCTTGTGTGTGTGCCTATGTTTGAGTGTGTGTGTGTGTGTATGCATTTGTAAATTTTCGTATATTTGTGTGCACGCATAAGTGTGTGCATGTGTTTGCACTATGTGAACTATATTTGTGTGTGTTTATGTATTTGCATATGTGTGGGCATGAATGCGTGTGTGTTTGTGTGTGCATGTGTTTTTATGCATGCTTGGGTATATATGAACATGCATATGGATATAGATGTGTGAATTTGTGTGTCTGTGTGTTTATGTTTCTATTTATGTGTTTATCTATGCACGTATGTGTGTGTGCCCATATGTAGATGTACATGTGTGTGTCTAGAAGTGAGTGAGCCTTTGTGCACATACAAAGGTACGTGTGCACATGTGTGTGCTTATGTGTGTGTGTGTGTACCTTTTGGTAATTTTTTTTCTTGTGTGTGTGTGTGTACCTTTTGGTAATTTTTTTTCTTGTGTGTGTGTGTGCATGAGTTTATGCATGCATTTTTGTACATCTAAGTGCATGTGAGTAGGTGTGACTGTCTATGAGTTTGTGTGCATGTGCATATCTGTGTGTGTACATCTATGTTTTTAAATGTGTATATGTGTGTATGTGTGTGTATGTGTGTGCGTGCTTGTATGTGCATACATGTGCGCACATGCGTGTAGTATGTGTGCGGGTGCTTGTGCATGCATGTTTATGTATGCGTGCTTGCATGTTCGTGTGCATGCATTCATGTGTGTATGCATTTGTGTGAGTGTGTGCATTTGTGTATGTGCCGATGTGTTTGTGTGTGGTTGTGTTTATACTTTTGCATGTGTATGAGTGTGTGCTCATTTGTGTATATGTGTGTGTCTGTGTACTTGTGTGTGCATATATGCATATGAATGTGTGTCTATTTGTGTATTTGTGAGTGTTTCATGCATGTGTTTGTGTTTTTTTGTATGTTGTGAGCATTTGTGTACATATATCTTTTGTTTTTTAAGTGTGTGTGCTCATACACCTGTGCACATTTGCATGTGTGTATGTATATGTGTGTTTGTGTGTGTGCAAGTGTCCAAGTGTGCTTGTTTGTTGTTGCAAGTGAGCACATATGTACATGTGTGTGGTTGTGTGTGTGTGTACATCTTTGTGTGTTTTTATTCTTATCTATGTATTTATGCATACATTTTGTGCATGTGGGGGCATGTGAACATGTGTGGGTATACATGTGTTTGCATGTGGTTGTGTAAATGTGTCTGTGATTGTGTGTATGTGGGTGCTTGTGCATTCATGTGTGAGTGCATGCGTGTGTGTGCTTATGTGTTGGCATGGGTGCATGCAAGTGTGCATGTATCTATATGTATGTGTGTATTTATGTGTGTGTGTGTGTATGTGGTTGTGTGTGTGCATAGGCATGTGTGTGCATGCATGTGCTTGCATGTGTGTTGGTGTGTACATGTATGCATGTGTGTATATGTCTATGTAATTATGGATGTGCCATGCACATGTTTATGTCTGTTGTGTGCATGTGTGCGTACATGCCTTTGGTTGATTGTGTGTGTTTTCATGCATGTGTGGACACTTGTGCATGTGTATGCAAGTACGTGTGTGTGTGTGCGTGTGCAAGTCTCCATGTGTTCTTTTGTGTGTCTAAATTTGAGTGCTTGTCCATGTATGTGTGTTGCATTATAAATTGTGTGTACGTGTTTGTGTGTTGCATGCACTTGCATGTGTGCACACATGTGTATGTGTTTGAATGCATGTGTGTGTGTGTTCGTGAGTATGGGTTTGTGTCTATGCATATGCATGAGTGTATGCATGTCAGTGAGTTTCTTACTAGAAGTGTGTGTGGGTTTGTGCACACACATGCATGTGTGTATGCATGTATGTGTGTATATCTATGTGTATGTGTGTGTGTGTCTGTGTGCGCATGTACATATGTTTATTGTATGTGTGCATTTCATATATGTGTATATATGTATGTGTATGTGGATATGCATGTTTCAATTTAAACGCATGTGTGTGTGTGTCTACCTATGTGCATTGGTGCTTACATACATGTGTGGGTTCATGTGTGTGCCTGTGCGGGTTTGTGGGTGTGTAATTGTGTTTTTGTGCATTTGCATGTGTGTGTGTGCATGTGTACATTATTGCATGCATGCATGTCTATGAATATTTATATAGTTTTTTGTGTGTGCACTTATGTGCATGTGTATGTATGTCTCCATAGGTGTGTGAATGTGTACTTATGTTTGTGTATACATGTTTGTGCATGTGCATTTATGTGAGTGTGGGCCTTTGTGGGTATGTTTGTACATCTATGTGTGCATGTGCATGTTTGTGTATATGTTTATGGGTGTGTGTGCATTTGTGTAAATACCTATGTGTGTTGGTGTATCCACATGTCTGTCTATGTGCATGAGTGTGTGTGTTTGCCTATGTCTATGCATACATTTGTATGTTTGAGTTGACACATGTGTATGTGTGTGCATCCATATGTGTGTATGCTTGTGCATGTTTGTGCATGTTGTGTGGTAGTCTGCATGTGTGTGCGCATGATTGTGGGTGTGTGTGCACATTCACATGTTGACATGTCTATAAGTCTGTTTGTCTTCGGGTGTGTATGCATGCATGTGTATGTTTGTGTGTACATATATGTGTATGTATGTTTATGCATTCCTACTTCTATGTAGGCATGTGCATGCGTGTGCACTTATGAGCGTGTGTGCACATATGTGGGTGTATATGTGTGTGTGCATGTTCTTTAGTGTGTATTTATATATTCCTACATGTGTGTGGGTGTGCATATTTGTGCATATGCATGTGCATGTGTATGTGTGCTTTTACATGTGAATATGCATGCATGTGTGATTAGGTGTGTGTGCTTGTACATATGGAAGTGCCTGTCTGTGTGTGTGTATGTCTATGTGTATGTATGAGTGCTTGGGTGCACATGTGTGCATACATGTACATGTGTGTGCATGTTTACATATGTATGCCTTTGGGCATTTGTGCATTTCTATGTGTGTGTTTGCATACATGAGTATGTCCCTAGGTATCCATGTGTTTGTGTTGTGTCATATTCGTGTGTGCTTTTACGTGTTTTTCTATGTGAGTATTTGCATGTACCTATGCATGTGTGTGCTTCTACGTGTGTGCACGTGTATGTGTGTGTGTGTGCTAGTGTATACCTATGTCAGTGTGTGCATGTGTGTGGTCATGTTTGTGTGTGTATATGTGCATATGCATACGCATGTGTACATGTGTATATGTGTGTTTGAGTGTTTTTCTATATGCAAGGATGTGGGTATGCATCTATACATGTATATGCGTGAGTGTGTGCCATGTGCATGCATGTATGGGTGTGTGTTTGTGTTTGTGTGTGTATGCAAGTGTATTTTTGTGCATAGGTGCATTGGTGTGCTGATGTGTGGGCGCTTGCATGCATGCATGTGCGTATGAGTTTGCATGTATGTGTGCAAGCATGCATGTCTAAATGCACATGTGTGGTTATGTGTGTGTTTTTGTAGGTGTTCATCTACTTTTGTGCAACTGCGTGTACATGTGTGGACATGTGTGCATGTGTTTGTGTGGTGTGTACATGTATGTATGCATTTGTGTGCATTGACTGGCATTCATGTATATGTGTTTGTGTGCATGCATGTGTATATGTGTGCATGTCAGTTTATGTGTTTGTGCATGTTTGCATTATGTGTGTGAGCACGCTTGTACTATATGTCTACATGTGTTTGCCTATGCAAACGTATCTAGCTGTGTGAAAGTATATTCATGTATTTGGGTGCTTGTTGTTTTTTGTGTGTGTATGCATGTGTGCACATGCATGCGTTTGTGAATGCGGACCTATGTGAGTGTGTGTGTGTGTGAGTGGATGCGCATAGGTGTGTTTGTGTATGGGTGTGTGTATATGTGAGTGTAAGTGTGAGTATGTGTGTACTTGTGTGTGTGTATGGGTCCATGCATGTGTGCTTGGGTGCATGTGTTCATATGTCTATGTGCATATGTGTGCATAAATGTATGCAAGTGCATATGCATGCATGCATGTACACGTTTATATATGTGGGAGTGTGCATGTGTGTGTGTGCACATGCATTTTTGTGCACATGTGTGTGTGTGTGTGTGTTCATGTGTGCATGAGCATGTATGGCTTTGAGTGCATGTGTGTGTGTGCATGAAAGTTTGTATGCATGTGTATGTGTGTTGAGCAGTGTGTGTTCGCATGTGCTTATATAGGTGTGTTTTGATTTGTGCAAGTGACTATTTGTGCATATGTGTGAGCATGTATGTGCGTGTGTATGGTGTGCATATATGCATGTGTGTATGCATGAGTGATTTTGTTTGTGTGCATTTACTGTTTTGCATGTGTATATGTGTGGTTGTTTATGTGATTACACATGCATATGTGCCTTTGTCTGTGTGTACATGGGTTTGTCTATGTGTCAGTGTGCATGTTTGTGCATCTTGGTCTTGTTTCTACTTGTGTGGATGTGTTTGTAAATGCATGTGTGCTTGTTTGTATGTCTACCTGATCATGTGTGTGCATGCCTTTACCTGTGGATGTGTGTGCATGTGTGGGAATGAGTGCACAGGTGTGTTTGTGTGCATGTACTTATGTGTATGTGTATATGTATGTAAGTGTGTTTGTGTGCATGTGGGTGCATGCATGCATACATGTGTGTAGGTTGTCCACATGTCATGCCAATGTGTGTGCATGAGTGCATGTCTTTGAATGTGCATGTGCATGTGTGTGTGAGTGTGTGCATGTATGTGTATGTGTGTGTGTGTACATGTGCATGTGCATATGTGTGTATGTGCATATATCTACATTCACGCATGTGTGTGTGTGTGTATGTGCATGTACATGCATGTTCAAGTGTTAGTGCTGGTGTGTGTGTGTGTGTATGTCTGTGTCCATGCCTATGTGGGTATGTGCAAGTGTGTGTGCATTCACGTGCAAGTGTGTTTGTGTATTTTTTCATTCATTCTTGTGTGTACACATGATCGTGTGTATGCACATGTATGTGATCATGTGTGTGCACATACCATGTATGTCTACGTGTGTACATGAGTGTAATCATGTGTGTGCATGTGTACATGTAATTGTGTGTGCTTGTGCATATGTGTGTGCATACATACAGGATTATGTTTGTGTGTGTGTGTGTTTATGTGTGAGAGCTTGTGCTTGTGTATGTTTGTGTATACCTGTGCTGGTGCATGTGCCTGTGTGTGTCTATATGCACGAGTGTGTATGTGTGTGTGTACGTGCATGTTTGTTTATGTGCTTTTATGTGTGTTTGTGTGTGTGTGAGCTTTTGTGGATATGTGTGTGTGCTTGTGTAGATGTATGTGTTTGCATGTGTGTGTGTGTGTGCATATGTATACTTGCATTTGTTTAAGTGTGAGTGTTTGTGCATTTGTGTCTGTGTAGGTGTGTTTTCTTATATATGTGCAAGTGTGTGCATGTGTATGCATGTGTGCATGCTAGTGTGCACTTGTGGGGGTGTGTGAGTGTGTGTGTGTGTGTGTGTGCATGTTTAAGCGCATGTGAGCAAGTTCATGCATGAGTATTTGTGTGCATTTACTCATATGTGTGTGTGAATATGTGTTCTTTGTGCAACTCTATCTATGTATGCAAGTATGTGTGTACATATGTGAATGAATGTAGGTGCATGCATGCTTGCATGCAAGCATATGTGTGTGTGTGTATGTGTATGTGCATGTGTATGTATTTGTCTGTCTTTGGATGTGCATGTGTGTGCATGCATTTTGAGTTTTCATGTGTATGTGCGTTTGGGTGAACGTGCATTTGTTTGTCAATGCATTTGCTTGTGAGCATGTGTATACCTGTGTATGTGTTGCGAGCAAGAGCATGTGTGTGCATAAGAATATGCATGTGTGTGTGCATGTGTTTATGTGTGTGTTCATGTGAATGTGTTTATGTGAGTGAGTGTATATGCTTGTGGGTGTTGGTGTGTGTGTACACTTATGTCTTTATGTGTTTCTATGTGTGGATACATGCATATGTGAAAGCAATTGTGCATTCACGCATGTTCATGCATATGAACACATGTGTATGCGTGAGTGTGACTATGTCCATGCATTTGCGTGTGTTTATGCATATGTACATGTGCGTTTTCTTGCGTGTGTGTTATAAGTGCCCGTATGCATGTGTGTGAGGGTATGTGAGAGTGTGGGTGTGTGTGAGTATGTGCATGCTTGTATGGTATGCATTTGTATGCATGTGCATGCATGCATGTGCTTGTGTGTTTGGGTTGTGCATGTGTGAATGAATGCTTGTGTGCAATTATGCATGAGTTCATATGTAGGTGCATGTTTCTGTGTAGGTGTGTGTGCATATGCATGTGTGTGGGTGTGTTTAAATGCATGTATGTGCATGTGTATGTGAGTGTGTGTGCATGCATATGCATGTGGTTGCCTATACAAGTGCATGTGCATATGAGTGCATGTTTTTTCTTGTGTATGTGTTTATGTGTGTGTATCTATATGGGTGTGTGTGTGTGGGTGTGTCTATGCATATGAAAATAAAAATGAGTGTATGTGTGGGTGTGTACATGCATGTGTGTGTGCATATGTAGGTTTGTGGGTATACGTGTGTGTGCATGTGTTTGTGTGCATGTGTGTATGCATGTATGCATATGGATGTGGGTGTATATATATGGGTGTGAGTGCACATGTGTGCATGTGCATGCTTATGTGTGTCTGTGTGCATGCATTCTTGTGCATGTGTGTGTGTGTGCACGTGTAAGTGCGTGCTTGTGTGTGTGTACGTGCATGTGCGTGCGTCTGTGTGTGTGTACGTGCATGCACATGTGTGTGTGTTTGTGCATTCATGTATATTTGTGACTATGTTTCTGAGTGTTTTCATGTGCACATGTGTGTATGCATATGCATGTTTGCATGTGTGCTTTTTTATCTTATTTGTATATGCATATGTGAGCTTATGCATGTTCATATGTGTGTGTGTGTGTCTCTACATATGTGTTTTGCACAAATGCATATGTACCCATTAATGTAAATGTATGTGTGTGTTTACATGTTTTTGTATGCATGTGTGCATCTCTACATGTGTATGTGTTATGCATGTGCATGCTTGTTTTTTTGTGTTTGTCTATGCATGCACATTTGTGTTCATGTGTGTTTGTGTGCATGTATGTCTGTGCGTGCATGTGTTTATGTGTGTGCAAGTGTATTTGTGCAATTGTGTGTGCATCTATGGTTTTGGGTGTGCATGCAAGTGTGAGCATAGGCATGTGTGTTGAGCACTAATGTTTGCTTGTGTGTCTATGTGTGCATGTGTGTGTGTGTGCTTATATATATATATATATATATATATATATATATATATATATATATATATATATATATATATTTGTGTGTGTATGTATGCATGTGTGCATGTGTGTATATGCATCCAAGAGTGTGCATGTGTGTGTAAGTGGATGCTACTTATGCATGTAAATGCAGGCACATGTGTATATATTAATGCATGTATGCATGTGTTGCTATTTGTGTGTATGCATGTGTGTGTGTGCTTGTGCTTGTGCATGTGAGTGTGTGTGCATTTGTGCATGTGCTATGCACATTTGTACATGTGCTATGCACATTTGTGCATGTGCTATGCACATTTGTGCATGTGTGTGAGCTTTTGCTCATGTACATGTGTGTGCATACGAGTGTGCATGTGTGTGTGTGTACATGTTGTGAGTGTGTGTTTGTGCATGCATGTGTGTGTGTGCATAAACTCAAACTCACACATATGTGCGTGTGCATAAACTCACCCACATACATGTTTCTACATACCTTCTTGTGTGTGTAAATGCATACAGTGCATTTGTGTGTGTGTATGTGTGTTCATGTGTGTATGTTTATATGTGCATGTGTGTTTGCATGTGTTTCTATTCATGTGTGTGTTCATGTGCACAGTCACATGTGTGTGTGTAAATTTGCTTATTCACACATATGTGCGTGTTTGTGGGCTTGTGCTTATGCACGTACATGTGCATATGTGAGTTAGTGTGCACGCATGTGTGTATATGCATGTGTATATGTGTGTTTTCATAAGCATGTGTTTTAACATGTGTGTGCTTATACATGCATGTCTATGCATGCACATGTGTGTGAGTGCATATGTGTGTGTGTATGTGTGCATGTACATGTGTGTGTGTGTACGTGTGAGTACATGTGTGCATATTTTTGTGTGTTTTCCTGCACATGTGTGCCTACACACATGTGTGAATGTGTGTGCATGTATGTGTCTGCATGTGTGTGTGTGTGTGTATGTGTGCTTATGTGCATGTCTTAGTGTGTTTGTGTTGTATATGTGTGTATGTATGCATGTCTTTGTGCATGTATACTTTTTTGTGTCTTTGTTATATGTATGTGGATGTTTGTGTATGTGTGTACATGCATATGTGTACGCATGTGCATACATGTGTGCATGCATAGATATGCTCTTGTGTGTGGGTGCTTGTGTGTATTTGTGTGTGCATATGTGTGTGTATGTTTGATTATGGGTGGGTGTGCACATGCAAGCGCATATGTGGGTAGGTAATTATGTGCCTATGAGTTCACATGTTTGTGTGTGTGTGTGTGTGCATGTCTATTCATTTGAGTTTATGCATATATATGTGCATGTATGCATCTATGTATGCATACGCAATTATGTGCATGTATGCATCTGTGTATGCATGTGTTAGTGTGTATATACATGTAAATTTTTGTATATTTGTGTGTTAGTGTGTATATATGTATTTGTGTGTATCTGTGTATGTTTGAGTTTGTTAGTTTATGCATGTGTGTATGTGCATGCACGTTTGCATGTGCATGCATATGTGTGCTTGTCTTGTTGTGTGCATATGTTCATGTGCATGTGCATATATGTGTACTTATCTATGTGGGTTTGTGCACGTGCACACATATTTCTGCTTGTTTATGGGTTTGTGTGTCTATGTAAGTGTGATTTAGCATTCATGTATGTATGTGTGCTATTTGTACATGTGTTTGCATGCAAGTGAATGTGTGTATCCATGTGTGCATGCATGTGTATTCCTGTGCATGTCTATGTGCCTGTGTTTTGAGCTTGTGTTCGCATTTTTGTGGTCCAATGTGTGTGTGTATATGTGTGCTTGTGGTTGTGCATCTACAAGTGTATGCATGTGCTTGTTAATGTCTGTATGTGTATGTGTGTGTGTGTATGTATTTGTACATGTGCATATGCATGTGGGTGCATGGGAGCACATGTTCTGTGTGTGCATGTGCGTGTTTGTGTATATGTGCATGTTTGTGCTTGTGCATGTTTTTATAATTCATACACATGTGCAAGCATGGTTGTAAAAGTGTGTGTGGGTGGGTGGATGTGTGTGCTTATGTGCACATGTGCATGCAAGCATTTGCATGGGTGTGTTTTTGTGGGTCAATATGTGTGTGTGCATGTGTGTGTGTGTGCACATGCATGTTTGTGCATGTACACATATGTGTGTGTGCATTTTCTCATGTGCATGTGCACATGTGTGTTTGCATTTGTGTGTTAGTGCACATGCGTGGGTGTGTATGTGTGTGTGTTGTGTGCATACAAGTATGCATATATGTTGGGTGTGTGCATATGCATGTGCGTATGGGTACATGCATGTGTTCGTGTGTGTGGATGTGCATACATGTGTGTTTTGGCATATGAATGCATGTGTGTGTGTGTGTGTATGTGTGTATGTATGTATGTGTGTGCTTGTGCATGCTTGTTAGTGTGATTGAGCATGTGTGTATGTGTTTGTGCATGAGTGTGTGTGCCTACAGGTGCAAGTAGGTGTTTGTGAGTATGGATGCATGCACATGTGCGTGTCTTCATATGTGTGTGCAAGTGTGTCTGTGTTTGAGCATATGTGTAGTGAATGTGTGCATTTTGATGTGCTTGGAAGTGTGCATGGCTGTATGCACAAGCATATGCATGAGCTTGTGAGTGCATGTGTGTGTGTGTTCAAGTGCTCACATATGCATTCACACAACTATTTTGTGCCTGTCTGTGTGAATGTGAATGTGTGTGTGTATCCATGTTATTGAGCATGTGTGAGTATGCACATGTGTGTATGTGTGTGTGTATGCATGAGAGTGCATATGTTAGTGTTGGGCATGTGTATGCATGTTTGTGTGTGTGTATATGTTAATGTGCATATGTGAATGTGTTTTTATGTTTGACCAAGTGACTGTATATGTGTGCATGCCTTTGTGTGTGAATGCGTGTCTATGTGTGCATGTCCATGCACGTGACTGTGATTGTTTATCTATATGTGTGAGTGTACAACTGTGTGCATGTGCATATGGTTGTGCATGAATTTCTCAATGCATGCATGGATGCCTACACATGTGTGTGTGATTGAGTGTGAGCATTTATGTGTGTGTGTGTGTGCATATGTCCATGTATGTGTATGCATTTGTGCATGTGTGCTTGTCCATGTATCTAAGTTGGATGTGGGCTTATGTGAATGTGTGTATATGTGTGTGTCTGTTTTTGCCTACATATGTGTGTGTGCATGTGCATGTATGAAAATGCAAGTGTGTATGTACGGATGTGTGGTTAAGTATGTGGGTGCATATGTTGTGTGTGTGTGTGCACAAGAATAAGTGCATACGTGAGTGTGAGTGCTTGGGTGTGTTTATGTGTGCCTTTGTGTGTGCATGTACTTGTCTGAGTGGGTGTGCACGTGTTTGCATGTGTGGGTGTTGTACATGGATGCACTTGTTTGTGTGTACATGAGTGTATGCATGTGTGTGTGCATGCATTAGTGTGCATGTGTGTGTGTAAGAGCATGTGTGCATTTGTGTGTGCATATTCTTGCATGTGTGTGGTATGTATAGTGTGTGTAAGTTGGATGTGCATAAATGCATGAGTATGTGTACATGTTCTTATGTTCATGCTTCCACTTGAGTGCATGTCTATGCATGAGTGTGCATGTGAGCATGCTTAAGGTAGTATGTGTGTGCATGCATATTTATTTGTGTGGGTTTGTGTGTGTGTGCAAGTGTGCATAAGTATGCATGTGTGTTCCTTCACACTTGTGTATATGTGTGTGTGAGTGCTTTTATGTATTTGGGTGCATGTGTGCATGCATGTAGACATACTTGTGTGAGTATGTGTATGTGGATGTATGCAAGTGTGTGTATTTGTGCATGCATGCATTACCATGCACATATGCATTTGTGTGTGTTCACTTGTGCATGTGCCTATGCATTTGTAAATGTGCATGCATGTTTATGTGCGTATGCTTGTGTGCATGTATATGTGTGTGCATATACATGCGTGTGTGTGTGTGTGCAAGCTTTCTTGCAAATGGATGCATGTTTTGTATGTGTGATTGTGCATGTATGAGTGTGTGTGCATGTGTGTGTATATGTGTGTCAGTCTTTGTGTGTGCCAATGCAAGTGTGTGCATTGGTTGAATGTGCATAGGAGTGCATGTGTAGTTGCTAAGTGCTTGTATATGTGTGTATATGCATGTGTGTGTGTGTGCTTGTGTTGATGTGTGCACATGTGTGTGCATTTGGGTTTTTTATGTTCACATGTGCATGTGTGTTCATGTGAGTTTGTGTGTATGGGTTCGTGCATCCATCTGTGCATTTGCATGAGTGTGTTTGTACATTTGTTTGAGTATGTGTCTATATGTGTGCATGTATGTGCATGTGCGCACGTGTGATTGCAAATATACACCTGCATTTATGTTTGTGTGCATGTGTGTATGCATGTGTGTGCATGTGCATGTTTGTGTATGTGCAAGTGTGTGTAGGTGTGTGCCTGTGTTTGTGCATGCACATGTGTGTGTACTTTTGTGTGCATGTGTGCAAGCATGTGTGTAGGTAAGTATGAGTGCACATGTGAGCACATGGTTTTGTGCATGTGTATGCATGAGTGTGTGTGTCTGTGTGCATGAGTGTGTGTATGTGTGTGCATGCACGTGCATGAGTGTTTGCATGTCTAAGTGCATATGCATATGCATGTGTAGCTAGATGTATGTCTTTGTGCATGTGTGTGTGCACCAATGTTTATTCATGTGCATGCACATCTATGTGTGCGCTTATGTTGGTGTGTGAGCATTTTTGCATCTATCAGAGTGAGTACAAGCATTCATGTCTATGTGTGCATGCATGCTTATGCATGTGTGTGTGTGTGTGTGTGCATATGCATGCAAGTGTTCCAATGTGTACTTGTGCTTCTATGTGTGTATGCATATTTGTGTATGTGTGCATATGTGTGTCTGTGTGTGTTCATGTTCATGTGTGTCTACATGTACGTGTATGTGCTAGTACATTTGTGCATGTGCAAGTTTGCATGTGTGCACATTTGTGTGTGTGTGTGTGCATGTGTGTGTGTAAGTGCATGGACATGTGTGTGCATGTGCATGCATATGTGTATACATTTGTGTGTATGTGTTTGTGTGTGTTTAAAGATGTGTATGTGTTGGTATAGGTTTACGTGTGTCTGTGTTAGTGTTTGTGGTTATACATTTATGTATACTTGTGGGTTTGTGTGTTCTTGTGTTTAAGTGGGTACTTTCATGTGTGCATGTGTTCCTGCATTTGCCCTTATGTGTGTGTGTTTTTTCTTATGTTCACTCAGTTGTTCTTACATGCATGCATGTGTGTCTGCATACATGCATAAGCATGCTTGTGCACACGTGTGAGTGTCGACATGTCTATGCATGGATGTGTGTGTGTGCATATACAAGTGCATGTGTTTGCATGCATGATTTTGCATATGTGCATTTTTGCTTGTGCACACAGCTGAGTGTGTGCGTGTGTGTGTGGAAATGTATGTACATTAGTGTCGGTGTGTGTCAACATTTGCGTGTATCTATATAAGTGTGAGTGAGTTCATATGTGTGTGTTTGTATGTGTCTATGATTCTATGTCTGGGTTGTGCACATGTGCATGTATGTGTGTTTGAGTGTATGTGTGCATGCATGTATGTCAATGTGTGTGCTTGTGTTTATGTGTATGCATGTGCATCCATTTATTTATGCTTGTGTGTGTGCTCATTTTTGTGTTTGTATGTCTGTACTTGTGTGCTTTTGTGTACATGTGGGTGGGTATGTCTAAGTTCATGTGTGCACGTGTGTGTTTGTGCATATCTATGTGTGTTTGTGCTTATGCATGTGGATGCATGCATGTATTTGAGTCCATGTGCTTTCATGTGCATGTGTGCATGCCTATGTGTAAAGGTGTGCATGTACATGTGTGTGCACAATTGTGTGTATCTTTGTGTGTGAGAGTGTGTGCATGTGAATGTGCATATGAGCATGCATGCGTATGTGTGCATGTGTATGTGTGTGCATGTGCACGTGTGTGCATGTGTGTGCTTGTATGCGTATGCGTGGACTTGTATATATATTTGTGTGTTTGCAAGTGTGTGTGCATGTCTGTGAATTTGCACATATGTGCATTTGTATGTGTGTTTGTGCATGTATGTGCATGTGCGTTTGTGTATGTGTGCATATGTTTGTGTTTGTGTGTGCATGTTTGTGCATGTGTGTGCGTGTGCATCCATGTGTCCGTGTTTATGTATGTAGGTGCATGCACATAAGAATGTGGATGGTCTTGTGAATGTGTCTATGTAAGAGTGTGTGTGTGTGTGTGTGTGTGTGTGCATTTGGTGCATTTGCATGTGTGTGTGAATTGTAGTGCATGTTAATATGCATAGGTGTTTGTGGTTATGCTTGTTTGTGTGTGTACAATGTATTTGTCTATTTTAGTATGTGTGTTGGTGCATGCTTGTATCAAGTATTTGAGTGTGTGTGCATACATTCCTGCATGTACTTTTATGCATGAACATGTGTTTGGGTGTATGTGTGTGTTTGCATGCATGAGTGTGCTTGTTATGCATTTGCATGTGTTTGTGCACATGTGGGTGCGTACGTCTGCTATGTGGTGTGTGTGTGTGTGTTTGTATGCATGTGCTAGTATGCATGTGCATGGACATACATGTGCTTGTGCATGCACAAACACATGCATGTGTGCATGCATGTATGTGCATGAAAGTATATGTGTGTGCATGTGCATTTGTGTGAGCATGTGTGTGCATGCATTTATGTGCATGTGTGTGCAACTGATTGTGTGTGAGCATGTGTTTACATATGCATGTGCATGTGTATCACTATGTTTTTGTTTGTGTGTATGTATGTGTGTATGCATGTACGAATTAATGTGTGTTTGTGTGTATGAGTTTGCATGCATTAGGAGTGTCGGTATGGGTGTGTGCATGTGCATATGTTTACACATTTGTGTGCACACACTTATACTTGTGTGGGTGCATATGGTGTGTATGTATTGGTGTGCTTGTGTGTCTATGTGTGTTTTCGCATGTGTGCATATGCATATGCACGTGTTTGTATGTGTGTGTGTTTGCATGTATGTGCATGTGAGTGTATACATGCTTGTGCGCATGTGCGTGTGCACATGTGTTCTTGTGCATGTGTTATGCACACTTGTGCATCTATGTGTGCATGAGTCTAGTACTGTGTGTATGTGTGTATATGCATGTGTGTCCATTCTTGTGTGTGTTTGCATGTGTCCATGTGTGCTTGTGCATGTGTGCTTATGTGGGCATGTGCACATTCCTATGTGTGTGTGTGTGTTGTATGGTTGCATGTTCTTGAGTGTGAATGTGTGTGTGGGCATGCATGCAACTTTATAGGTCCGTGTATGTGAGTCTATATGTGTATGTATATGTGTAATTATGTTAGTGAATGCATGTACATGTGTGTCTATGTGTGTGTGTTAGCATGTGTGAGTACGTTTGTGTGAGCATGTGCAAGCATGTTTGTGTGCACATATGTATAGAGGCTATGCACCCCATGCGTATGTTTGTATGCCTGTGTGCATGCATGTGTGTGTGCACATGTGTAGATGTTTGTTTGAGTGGGTGTGTGTGTTCATGTGTGCAGGTGTGTGCGCATCAATGTGCATGTGTGTGTGTGTGTGCGTTCATGCAAGTGTGTGTACGTGTGTTATTTATGCATGGATATGTTTGTGTGTGCAAGTGCACATGTTAGTGTTCTTGTGTATGAGTTTGTTTGTGTGTTTCTTGAGTGTGTGCATGTGTACATATGTGTGCACATGTGTGCTCTTATGTGTGTTTGAGTATGCATATATGCATGTGCGTGAATGTTTACGAGCTTAGTTTTTGTTAATTTACGTGAGTGCGCATGTGCATGATTGTGTAGGTGTGTATGAGTGTGCTTACATGTGTGTGCCTATGTATGCATGTGTGTGCATGCTTTTGTGTGTGCACTTGTATGTGCATGTTTATGCATGTATCTGTGTGCCTCTATTGTTGTGAGTCTGTAGTTGTACATGTGCATGCTTTTGCAAGTGCGTATGCATGCTTGTCCAAGTGTGTGTGCATGTTTGTGTGAGTGCATGTGTATGCATGTGTTTGTGTGTGTGTATGCGTGTGTGTGTGCATGCATGCATGTTCTCATGTTTGTCTATACAAATGCATGTTTGCATGCGAGTGAGCACGTGTGTGTATGCAAGTGTGTGTATCACCACGTTTGTGTTTGCATGTGTGTGAGTGTTTGTGTACATGGATATATGTGTGTGTATGTGTGCGTGATTATATGTGTGGGTCCATACACACATGTGTGCAAATGTGCATGAGTTCATTTATATGTGTGTGTGCATGATCATGTGTGTTGTTTGTATGAGTCCCTACATGTGTCTTTGTGCTTGTGCATGTGTGTGTATGTGTATGTGTGTGTTTACATGTGCATGAGTGGTCATGTGTGTGCCTATATGTGTGTTTATGCATGCTTACGTATAGGCGTGGAAGCAAGCATGTAAATGTGTATGCATGTGCATATGTTTTTGTGTGCATGTGTATGTTTGTGTGTTTATCTTCATTTATGTGTGTGTATGTGTGCTTCAGTGCGTGCATGTGCATGTGTGTGCATTTGTGTGCGTGGGTGTGCATGCATACATGTGTGTGTATGTATGCACGTGTGTCTTTATGTCAGTTCTTGAATACGTTTATGGCTATGTTCATGTGTGCTTTGCATGTGATCAAGTGCATGTGTACATGCATGCGTGTGTCTATGTGTGGGTCTGCATGTTTTTTTGTGTGAGTTTTTGTTCATGTGTATTTGTGTGTTTGTGCATGGTAGTGTGTGATTGTGTGTGTGCATGTGCTTGTGTGTCCATGATTGCATTTGAGTGTGTTGTATGCTTATGTGTGCATATGTGTGCTATGCATGCATGTGTGCATGTGTCGCTATAGTTAGGTGTGAATGTATGTGTGCCTTTGCATGTGTACACGTGGCATATGTATACGTTGTGTTTGTAAGTGTGCATGTATGCTTTTGTGTATGTGTGAATATGCATACATGATTCTATGTCAATGTGTGTGCATGCATATATGTGTTAATGTGGGTGTGTGTTTATGCATGTGTGTACGTGTGTGTATTTACGTGCATGTCATTTGTGCGTGCATGTGTATGTGTGCATGCATGATTATGTGTGGGCGTGTGTTCATGCACATGTGTGTTTGGGGGTTTGTGTCATGTTATGTGTGTGAGTGTACACACGTACACATGTCTATGTTTGTGTGCATAGGTTTGTGTTTTTGTGCATGCATGCTTGTGTGTGTGTACATGTGTATCTTCATGTGTATTTTCATGTGTTTTCATATTTGTGTGCATGTGTGCTCCTGTGTGAGTGCATGTGTGCATGTGTGTACATATATGTGTAAATGTGTTTGTGCAAGTGTGTATGTGTTCGTGTGTGTGTGTACATGTGCATGCATTTGCACATGCATTTGCACATGCTTTTGCATGCATGTGCATGTGTGCTTGTTTGCTTGCATTTGGGTTCAAGTGTGCATGCATGTGTGTGTTTGCATGTGTACATATGTGTTCTTGTGTGTTTATGTGTATGAACATTTGAGTGTATGATTTTTTGTTTATGTGTGAATGTGAGTGTGTATGTGTTTCCATGTGGGTGTGTTATGCTTGCGTGCATGCAACTATGTGGGTTTGGCTATGTTTGTGAGTATAAGTGCCAGAGTGTATGTGGTTGTGCACTTGTGTCTATCCTTATCTTTGTTTGCAAGTATTCATTTGTGATGTGTGTGTCTACATGCATGCATGTGTGTTTGTTTTTATGGATGCATGTGTGAGCATGTGTAAGTGTGGTTGTTTATGTGTATGTGTTGATGTATGCGTGTATCTACATGCATGTCTTGTGTGCATGCATGTGTGCATTTTTACAATTATGTGTAGGTTTGTGTTTGTGTACACATGAAAGCATGCATGTGTGTATGTGTGGGTGTAGGTTATATATGTTATGCAAGAGTTTGTGCAAGTATGTATGTGTGTGTACACATGAATTCATGTGTGTGTTTGTTAGTGCATGCATATGTTCAAGTGTATGGTTAGGTGTGTGCATCTATGTGTGTATGAATGCGCATGTCTATATGTGGCTGTGTGTGAAAGTTTTCCTATTCATGTGTGCGTGATTGTGTGCATTCATATGCTTGTGCATGTATTAGAATGTGTGTGCAAAATCTTGTGTATGTGTGTATGTCTTCGTGCAAGTGTCCATGTGTGTGTGTGTGTGTGTGCATCTGTGTGTTCTTGTGCCTGTAGGCTTGTGTGCATGTGCATATGCGAGCATGTGTGTGTGTGTGCATGGGTGTGTGTTGGTGTGTGTGCGTTTAAGTGCATGTGTGTATATGTGCCTGTCTGAGCACACACGTACATGTGTGTGTAGATGATTGCATTGGTGCCTGTGTGTGTCCATGTGCATGGGTGTGTGCATGTGTGTGTATGCTTTTGTGTGTGAGTATGCATGTGTATACAGATGCACATGTCTACATGTTGTTTGTGCATGTGTCTCTATTCAACTGTGTGTGTGTGTGTATGCATGTGTGTACATATGTGTGTTCATGTGAGCATGTGTCTACTTGTGTGCATATGTGCATGCATATGTTCATGTAGATGTGCAAGTGCATGTGCAATTGTGTATGCATGTGCTTGTACACACCTATGTGCATGTTTGCATGTGCATGTCTTTGCATGCTTGTCTATACATGTTCTTGTGTGTGTGTGCTTATGGTTGTGTTTGTATATGTGGATGTGCATGCATGTGTGTGTATGAGTGCATGTGTGTACATTTATGTGTACATGCATGTTTATCTACATGTGCATGTGTTTTATGCAAGTGTTTGTGCGCATGTGCATGTGTCTATATGTGTGCATGCAATGTGTATCAATGTGCATGTATATGTGTGCATTTGTCTTTGTGTATGGGCATGTGTGCATGTGAGCATCCATGCATGTGTGTGTTTATGTGTGTGATTGTGTGCTTGTGCCTATATATGTGCATATGTGTGTATGTGTGTGTATGTGTGGTTATGGCTATATGTGTATGCATGCATGTGTGGTGAGTGTTTGCATCTGTGCCAGTTTGTGTGCACGTATATGTGCTTGTGATTGTATTAGTATATACGAGTGTGCATGCTTGTGTGTTTGGGTATGTGTAGGTTTGTTTGCATGCATGTTTGTTTGTGCATGTAAGTATATGTGCATGCATATGTGTGTATATATGCATGTCTATGTGCTTACGTGTATATACATGCTTATCTTTATGTCTGTGTGCATTTGTGCATCAAAAAACACACTCAAACACAATTACACACAAACACACACACCCAAGTTCATGCACATGCACATGTTGACACACACACAAACACATTCAAACACTAACACACACATTCACATGCACTCATCCACACATTAACAAGAACAAATATACACAAACACATGCAGACACACATGAATGCATGCATGTACAAATACACACAAACATACACACATGCACATGCACACACATAGATACACACACACTCACACAAGCACATAAGCATACATGCACACACATTAACACAAACAAACAACTACACACACATATGTACGCACACACGTACACACACATGTAGACAAGCATACACACACTGGCCTGCACAACCAAAAACACCTTCACACACACAAAGACACATACAGACACACACGCATATGACCATGCATAAATATGCACAGACACACACAAGCATAAACATTTTCACTCACACATGCATGCACACATAGATACACATACACATATCCAAAGGCGTGGAGAAAAAACATGCATGTATATGCACATGCACGCACCAAATACACACACGCATGCACACACAAACACACATGTGCCCATGCACACGTACATGCACGCATGCAAACACACACTCACGTGCACATACACACAAGTGAACTAACATAGATACACACACACACACATGAAAATACAACACACACACACACACATACGCATGCCCACACTTGCATGAAAACACTCACGTGCACATGCACATGCACACACTTAAGTGAATAAGCATTGGCATTGACACATGTACACACATACACATAATCACAAACATATCCACACACACGTAAACACACACACAAATGCACATACATGCATAGCTACTTGCACACACACCTACACACAAACATGCATACAAACAGGTTTTATATGAATACACACAAGCTCACAGATACACTCACATGCACACACACAATAACACATACATACACATACAAATGAACACATACATACATGCATGCACACACACACTTATACACACATGAACAAATGCATGCACACTCACACAAACAAATTCACATATGCACACATGAATACAAATGCTCATGCAAACAAACACATGAATAAAAATATATTTACATAAGCACACACACACCCATGAACTCACATAAGCACACATCCACACATACACACACTTGCATGCACAAAAACTAAAACATGAACATACACATAGATATACTCCAAATAGCTTAAACACACACAAATAAACACATGCATGCACTCACATATACAAATAAGTTTGCATATATACACAATGGCATGCGCTAGAACACACACACAAACATGCACACATATGTAAACACACACACGTGAACACAAGCATGCACACACACATCCACATGCATGCACTCTCACATGCACACACAAACAAAGACATCCACTTGCATATATGAACACACACGAATCCTGATAGACACACATGTGCTCACGTTCATGCACAAAAGCACACACACATGCACTCAAACACACATACATGCACACACTTAGAAAGACCAACAAACACCCTCACACACATTTGTACCCACACACAAACATGTGTGCATGTACATATGCACACAAACACAAACAATACTTGGTGCACACACACACACACTTGCACAAGCACATACACAAACATGCATATGCCATCTACGTGCATTCATATACATGCACAAACTTAAAGACGCATGCATAGGCATAATGAGATGCACATATACTCTGATGCACACACACACCCCTACTTGCATAAGAACACACACATGCATGCATGCACAAACACACACACACACACATCTACACTAATGCATGCATATGCAATCGCACACACACATACACCTATATACACAAAGACACACATGCATAAACACACCCATAAGCATATACACTCACACACATGTAGAAATAGAAACACAAACACACACATATGCATGCACGAATACATGCATATGTGCACACATTAAGACACAAACAAACACACGCAAACACACACATGCAAATTCAAACACAAATGAACACACCTATATGCATACACAAAAACACATAAGCACACATACACATGCATATGCACATACAATTATATACAAAATTGCAAAACATACACACACATGCACACAAATACACATACACACTGGCTTTTAAAGACACCCACACACACACATGACTTACACACACATGGATGCATTCAAACATATTTTCACATGCACACAAACATGCCCACATAGGCTCATGCACACACTGTCATGCATGCACACATACATGCACAAGTGCATACACATGCATGCAATAACACAATAACATATGTGCAGACACACACATACACACATGACTACAAACACAGAAGAACACACGTCTACACATGCATGTACATGCATACGCCATCATTCACACAAGCACACACACAATGCCCATGCACACAAACACAAATGCATAAGTACACACACACCCATATAATCACACAAGAACACCGCAACACACACACACACACTCACATGCACACAAACATACACAAACACGCACACATGCACATGCACATATAGTTAAGCAAGTTCACACACATACACATGCACATGTATTGGAACACACACAAGCACATAGGAATACACACACATGTGCATACAAAAGCACAAATACCTACACAAATACAAACACACATGCAGACATGCACACACATGAAAATACACATGTACACATATGCACAAATCTATGCACACACACATATGTGCACACACACACACAAAAACACATGCACAATCATACACTTGAAAAATGCACATATGCACACACATACTTGAATACACACATACTCAGATCCACACACACATGTGTGTACATGCACACAGATACAAAAACACAAACATAAGTAGGCACATGCACACACATGCACACACAAAAATATTCACATGCATGCACACCCCCCACCACTCACATATGCACACACAAACACACATGCACACACATGCACCAAGACATGTAAACCCACATACACACAAACACACATACACTCACAAACACATGCATGTACACATGCCTGTTCGCACACACACACAAAGTCACACACATGTGCATAGAAACACACACACACAGACATACATATGCACACACAAACACATACATGCATAGGCATGCACACATACACACATGTAAACCCATACACACATAAACACATACACATGAACATACATATGCACATACACATGCATCTGTATGCAGTTTCATGCACACACAAAGACACATTTACATGCATAGCAATACATACAAATATAAACACACAAACAAAGGAACACACATGCAATAACACACACAATCACACAAAGACAAGAGCACATGCCATGCATGCATGTGCACATCTGTACGCACCCATACACATGCACATGCATGGATGCATAAGACACACAAAGATGCAAACACACGTGCTCACACACATAGACTCATGCACACATGCATGTGTGCACACACACACACACACAAATACATACAAATGCTCACACACACATGCACATGCACTCAAACACACATTGACATGAATGTACAAACATAAATACATGTGCATACACACATGCACATGCACACAAATGAACACAGATGCACATTAATACACACACATGCATATAAACACACTCACACAAATGTACACTCCCATTTACAAACAAAAGCTGACATGTAGTCACACATAAATACACTCACTTATACATGCATCGACACATATGCACACACATACATGCACACACTCACACGCGACCACGCATATACATTCACACACTTACACTTGCACACACATACACACACACACATGCTTGCAAGCATGCAAACACACGCAGATACTCAAACAATCGTGCACATACACATAAGCATATGAATGCAAACAAATAGGCACACCCAGGTGCTCATAGGCAAAGACAAAAAACATGCATACATATGACCATGCACACACACACACATCTACATACAAACCCACACATGTCCAAACACACATGTATATGCACAGACATAAATGCACATTCATACACTGAAAATGCACATATGAACAACATATAGAGGTGCATACAAACGCACACGCATGCACAAAAACACACACTTGAACAAGTACATGCACACATATTTTCTCGCATTCACACACATACACACACTTAAAAGCACATGCATAGGCACAATTAGATGCACACGCACACTAATGCATATGCACACCTACTTGCATAAGAACACACACATGCTTGCATCTACACACGCAGACACCAACACTGACAAATGCATATGCAATCGCACACACACATACATCTATATACACAAAGACACAAGCACATAAACACACCCATAAGAATATACACTTGCACACATGCACACAAATACAAACACAAACACATAAATACACATGCATGAATACACATATACGTACATACATTAAGACACAAACATAAACACATACACACACATGCAAATGCAAACACACACGCACACACATACATGCATACACACACAAATAGATGCATGCACACATGCACATGCACATACACAAGCATATACACACACATACAAAATTACAAACACATATACGCACACACATGTACATGTACGCACACACATACATATGCATGCACTTTCACTCACATGGATGCATTCAAACATATGCACACATGCATTCATACACACAGGCTCATACACACACTCCCATGCACACACACATACATGCACATATGCATACACACATACACAATAACACATGTGCACACACACACATGCATGCACACACACGAGCACACACATCTACACATGCATGCTGATGCACACACAATCATTCACACATGCATATGCACACACACACAAATGCCCAAGCACACAAACACATAAGTACGAACACAAACACATCCACATACTCACACAAGAACACATCGACACACACAAACTCACATGTATAAAAACTAATACATGCAGACACACATATAAAAATACACAAACATGAGCTCTAACACATGCACCCATACACAAACACACACACATGTAGATGCACACATACTTAGACAAGTTCACACACATGCCCATGCACATGCATTAGAACACTCACAAGCACATAGACATACACATGCACATGTGCATACACAAGCACAAAAACCCATACAAATACATACACACATGAATATATGCACACACAAAAAGATGTACACACACAAGAAAATACATGTGCACACACATAAATACACATACACATGCACAATTGTATCACACACACACACACACACAAACACATGCACAATCATACACATGAATATGCACACATGCACAAACACACATGAATACACACATTCATCTAAACACACATATGTTTGTGAATGCACACACATACAGAAACACAAACAGAAGGAGGCACACGACACATATGTGCACACACACACAAACATGTGCATGTACACACACATGGCCCCCCACAACTCCAATATGCACACACAAACACACACATGCATGCACAAATGCAAGCCAACACACACACAAATGCATACACACACTCACAAACACATGCATGAACACATGCCTATGCATGTAGTCTCACACACACAAACAAAGTCATGAACATATGCACAACAATACACACAAACACACACATACAAGAACAAACACGTGCATGTTGAAGCACACACTTGCAAACACATGCATTATCATATATGCACACGAGAAGATACACATGTTTGCACATATATATGCATATACACTCACCCACACACACACATGCAAATGCATGCAAGCATAGCACACAAAAGATTCATAGACACATACTCACACAAATAGACACAGATACACATATACACACACACACACATGCACAAACATACATGTAAATACACACACACACGTGCATGCAAACATATGCCCACACACACAAAGGTATATACGTGTGTGCATGCACATGCACAGACATCCACATATAAACATAAAACAAGTACACACATGCACACAAACATGCATGCACAAACATAAAAGCACATGCATAAACACCCATGCACACACATACACATGCATATATGCACATCCATGCATACACATACACCCATAATCGCACTCACACAGGTATACACGAACAAACATATGTGCCCAAACTTGCATAAATGCATTGAAACTTATATACACATACACACACACACACTCACGTGTGCTTGCACATGCACACAAACACACAAACATGCACACACACACACCCAAGGACACACACCTGCACGTGCACACAAGCTTGCACACTCACATGAAATACACATATGCAAGCACCCACACATGCACACACATAAGAACATAGGTGCATGCAAGTGCACACACACACATGCAAACATGCACACATGCACATACCTACACACACAAAAAATGTATGCACACACATATACACACTCACTCACACATGCACATGCACATGCATGCACAAGCACAAGATCATTCATGCACATCCACATTCATAGGTACAAATGCACACACAGACTCACAAACAAGCATGCACACACTCATGTACAAACAAACACATACACACTCATGCATGTGAACACACCCAATCACACACACATGCATGTGTATTGATGCACATAGACAAATGCATGCACTCATTCCCATGCATATACATACATAAATATGCACACACACACACACACACACACACACACACACACATATATATATATATATATATGTATATATATATATATGCATGTACATACTCCCACACCAACATACACACATAAGCACACACACTTCACACCTATACATATACAAATGTAAACAAAGACACACGTTAAACACACACACACACATGAATGCACACAAACACACATGCATGAGCATATGGATATAGACATACAAAGATACATACATACATACACCCATACACATAAGCATACGCACACACAAGCACATACATACACGTGTGCTCATACACAGACACACACGTGCACACACACATGCTTATATGTATAAACACAAGCCTACACATGCACATACCTACACACACACATGCAGGATCACACTCCCACACACATCCACACATGCATTCACATTCACATTAGACACAAGTAGGTAAATATGCACGTGCACACACGCATGCAAATGCATGCATAGATGCACACACATGCACATTCACACATGTCTATATACATGGACACACAAACACATGAACACAAACACATGCACATGAACACACACATACACACATGCAAGTTCACACACAAGCACCTATACACAAACACATGCGCACACTCATGCACACACATAAGTAGTCACATGCACTCAAACTTAAGAACACACACATGCATACGCATGAGTTAACATACACATGCACATAGGCACACACAAATACAAGCAAGCACTTACTCACACACAAACACAAATTAATACACATGCACACTTGCATGTAGAGATACACATGCATATGCATAAATATAATCATGCAAACCTTGCATAGTCACGCACATGCATATGAACACACACACACATACATTTACGTACAGGTACACACACATGCACGCACAAATATACACTCATGCACAAATACATATGCACACACAAACATCCACAGACACCCACAAACATGAACTTAAATAGATACATGCATCCACACACATATATGAGCACATGTGCACATATACATATAAACATATATATGCATACAAACCCATGCACCCACACATACACATTCATACCAATACACACATATGCACACATGCAAACACATGCACAAGTACACACATGAAAACCAACACTTATGCAGAAACACATACATGCACCTAGACATGCACACACACAATGCACAAACACACACATGTACAAAAGAATACACATGTCCAAAAAAATGCACTAGCACACATCCACACACACATGCAAATACAAATGTGCATGCATAGACATGAATGCACACATGCACACACACACACATGCACTACAAGGGCACACAACATGCACAAATACACAAACATACACTCACACACACATGTGCACACACATATGCATATGCATGCACATACATACACACATCCTCACACACATACCAACACATAACAACATAAACAAGCGTGAGTGCATGAAAATAAGCATACATACATGCACCCATCGCACACATATGCACACACACAATAACAACAACGCACACAACTATGCACGTGCAAGCACACATACATGCACACGCATGCGTGCACATGTATACACATAAAACACACACAAACACATATGCACATGGATAGACACACAAGCACATATGCAGATACAAAGTCATGCACATGCACACATACCTGAATACACAAGTGCACACATGGTGACACATGCAAGAATACACAAGCACACACATGTACATGCACACATTTGTGTGTGTATGAACACATGCACATGTGCATACACATCCACACGTGTGTACACACTCACACGTAAACATGTGCATACACACGAACACACATGCACACTCACACATGGGCATACATATACCACACACTTGCACTTGAATGTACATGCACATACACACATTGACACAAGCACAACCAATCCCACAAACATGCATACATGCAAGTAAATGCAAAGATAGCACTCACAACATAAACTACACACACACACCTACGCATACACATGTACACACACACACACACAAACTTATGCATGTACACAAGCATACACATACGTACATGCACACAAATACAAGCAAGCACACACACACGCCCATGCATGCTAGCACACGTGTATGCACCCATGCATACATAAGAACACATGTGCACACACATACATTGACACACACACATTCACCAACATGCACACTCATACAAACATGATGCATGCACACACCCACACACCCCTATACACATTCACACAAACATACACACACACACTTGCACTAGCACATGTCCACACACACAGATGCACAGGTGTAGACACACACACATGTACACACAAAGGCTCATAGACATGCAATACATATGTCTAGACATGCAAAATGCAACATGTATGTTTGTAGATGCTTGCACACACATGTGCACATGTAGGCACAAACACACATGTACACATAGATGCACTCACACATGAATGCACAAATAAGCATATATGCATCCACATACACACAAGCACAAACACACACACACATACACACATGAACATGCACACGACCAGACACATGTACACACACATGTATGCAAATGTACACAAACATGTATGCACATGTACACTTACACATGTATGCAAAACCACAAAAGTGCATACATCCATACAAATTGAAACAGGCATGAACACACACACATGCACACACACACAAATACATGCACATGCACATGAACACATGCACACATACACAAAGGTGAAGTCACACACATGCACATATGCACATATAAGAATGATGCATAGACATATATGCATAGGTTAATGCATGCACACAAACACACACATACCTACACACATGCATGCAAACATGTGCATAAGTACATTAACAAACACATGCACACATGTACACAAATAGAGGCACACACTCACACACATGTACGCACACATGCATGCTCACACACACTCACAATCATAAATGTGCACACACATGCACAAACACAAATATGCATACACACACACACATTCAGACACATGTGCATGTATGCATATAAAAACACAAAAAGCACATGCACGAAGACATAATCATGGAGAGACACAAGTAGACATATAGACATGTGAAATGCACATATACACACACATATAAGCACACACATCGACACACACATATGTGTAAGTGCACACATGCACACACACACACATACACAAAAGCACACATGCACACCAAGACATACATGCACAAGAACATAGTTACACGTAAACACATGTACACACATATAGACTTAAACACACATACATGTACAAAACCACACGCACATAAATCACACATTCACATACACATGCACACACTTAAGCACAAAAACACCTACACTCCTGACATAAAGACAATCATGTTTGCATGTGCACACAAACAAACACATATGCACATACACACATATATGCACACATACACACATTCACACACACACAATCACACCCCTCACTCATAGACACATGCACACACATGCATGCATGTAGGTGCTCGCATATACACAGACTCATACATGCTGACAAGCATGTAAACGCAAGCATAAGAACACAAAAACACAACCACACACATGCATTTAGGAAGTCACATCAACATTCATGCGCACAAATAGCCATGAACATGTGCAAACATGTACACTTGAACACAAAAAATTGCACACACAAATGTATGCATAGATGGGCATAGTTGTGTAGACACACATACGCACACATGCACACATGTACACACACACACATGGATGCACAACACACACACATACAAGCAAACAACACATATAAACTTACACATGCACAAGAAGACATGCACATGTGCACAGAAATGTACTTACACACACTTAAGCACACTCGTACAAAAACAAACACACATGGACATGCACAATGGCATGCACATGCATAGAGGCATTCACACACAAACACATGTGCACACTGATAAAAGTGCTAACACACATACATGCAAATATGCCCACACATGAACACATACACATGCACGCACACATGCAAAGAAATGCTCATGCATGCACACACACATAAACATGCATGCACATATATGCTTACTCATGCACATGCACACATGCACAAATGCAAATGTGCAAACATACCAAACACATGCACATGCATGAGGAAACACACACAATCACACATGCACATGCACATGCACACAAAAATGCACAACACATATATGTACATGAAAACATGCATGTAAACACAGACACACTTATGCACACAACCACACATGTGAACACAAACGCATGCACACACATAAATACACACATGCATACATTCATACATATGCATACACATGAATGCATGCACACACACCCACATGCACACACACAAATATGTACAACCACACATGGACATACACACAGGTACACACATGTTTATGCACATACAAGCACTTGCAAACGTACACACATATGGACATGCAAAGATAGAAACGCACACAAGCATAGGCACACACATGCACAAACAAACACATAAATACACACAAACATGCACACGCACCCACACGAATGCATGCACACTCATACACATGCACACACAAACACACACACACATATACAAATGAAAGCTCACAAAAACACATGTGCATATACACATGCACACACTAACATACACACCTACATACATGCACACACACACACACATGCTTGGTCATGCTCAATCATACAGACAAACCTACAAATAAACACCTGCATGAACACACACATGCACACACTCGTGCACACAAATGTGCACAATCACAAATACATGCAAAAACAAAAAGATGCATGGACACATAGACATAGATGAATGAACACATGCATATGAACACACACGAGCATGCACACTCACACGTAAACATACATGCATGCATATAAACAAGCACGTACACATACACATGCACACACATAAGTATGCACAACCACATCGACAAGCACAAAAAACCACACACACATGCTCGAACACACACACAAGTGCACACAAACACATGCACGCACATATGCATGCTCATAAACATGCACATAAAACATACACAAGCACGCGCACATGCACATGCACAGAAACAAGCACACACAAGCATACATTTAGGTACACTTGTAGATATACACACAAGGGTGTACACACACATGCACATAGCCATAAACACAGGCACATACACACATGAACTCACATACAAATGCACATGTAAATACATGCACACCCACTCACACTAATATGCATAGACATACATGCACACACCCAATCACACACATGCATAGACATTCACACACCCATACACAAGCACACAAACACACACTCATACACAAACACACACAAGCACAAACTAACACACACACACATGCATGCATACACATGCATGATCTCACATGCAAACACACATACAAAAATACACCACATGAACATCCATATGCACACACACGTGTATGCACACATGTTCATACACACCACAAATGTGCCCACACGTGCATGCACACATACACACAGACACTAGCAACGACACCCATACCTGCACATATGCATACATGCATAGACATGAGCACATGCAAACTCAACACCCACACATAGACATGGACACGCCTCCACGTGTGTGCACACAGATAAAAACATACGAATAGGTATATGTACTCACAAATTCATATGTGCATGCACACACACCTTCTTACATGCATGTTTCAATGCACAAAAAACACATGCACACACACTTGCACTGATTCATACAGTCACACAATAGAGTACATGAGCAAAAACATACACACACACATGTACATCCACACATGGATACAAACACATAGATGTAAATTCACATACACACATTTACATGCATCAACAGACATGTATTAATATACACACACATGGACACACTCACGCATGCAAGCACAAACACAAAAATAAACAAGCAAAAAAAGACACAGATATGCATGCATACACATAAACAAGCTCACACACATGATCACATGAGAACACATATACATGCACGTGCACATGCACACACACACATGCACATACACAAAAAAATGCACACAAGCACACAAACATGCACACAGATATTAACACAGGCATACACACACAAAAACATGCACACACTCAAGCACACATGCCCATGTATAGGAACACACACATACAGACACACACACATACACCCAACCACACATGCATACACACAGATAGGCACAAACATGCACATGCATATGCATAAACGCACACATTGTCACACTCAAAAATATGCACACACGTGTGCACGCATGCACACTCACATGCATAAGCACAAACACACGCACATAGAATCATGCACATGCACAAACAATACAAGCATGCACACATGCATATGCACACTCACACATATTCACACAAACACATAAATGCACGCACACATACACGTGCACAAGCATACACATATGCACACACACACAAGTGCACATACACACATTCATACATGCTAACAGATGCAGATATGCTCATGCACATGCATGCACACATAAATACTAAAACACACACGTGTATACATAAAAATTTATAAAAACACGTGTGCACACACACCAGCACACCCACAAAAATATATACACATGCACACACAAATGCACACTTGCACACACATGCACATGTGTCTATAGACATACACACACTTGCACTAACACATACATGCACACACGCACAACCATGCACACATGCACACATACATACACACACTTAAACACATAAATGTATGCATACAAGTACACACTTGAACATACATGTGCACATACATACACATGCACACATACATAAACACATGCAGGCACACAGACACCACTAACCACACATGTATACACACAAATTTAGACACACATATATGCACAAAGACTCACACACATGCAGGAACATGCACACAAACTTAATTACTACCACATATTTACTTGAACACACTTGAGCACACACACACACATGCAGGAACATGCACACAAACTTAATTACTACCACATATTTACTTGAACACACTTAAGCACACACACACACATAGACATGCATGCATGTAGTTACACATGCTCATGCACATGCACAAATGCATACAAGCACACATAGCCAGGATTACATATGCTCACGCACATGCACACATATATGCACATGAATACTCACAAACACCCTCACGCACAATTACACACATATGCACACAAACCCACAAACATGTCGACACACATGAATGCTCCTACATGCTCTCACACACAAACATACAAATGTACAAATAAGCACATAAATATACACATACCCCCATACACACATGCATGCATGGACACACACATGTAGACACATGAACCCACACACAGGCACACACAAACATGCACATGCTCAAGCATACACACACACACAACCACACATGCACACACATATGCATACATGCACACATACACACATGCATATGAACACACATAAATGCACAAACACATGCACTCACAAATAAAATACACATGCACACACACAAAACTACACATGCATGAACACACCCACACTTGCACACAGTCACATTCACACACATCTACATAAATGCATAAGAACACACATGAAGACACACACACACACACACGTACATGAACATGAACTTGCTCACATATGCATGCACACACACACATAGGCTCATACACATGTGGCCACATACAAACACATGCAAGCACACTTGCAAGAACAAAGACACTAAACCACAAGGGTGCACACACACATGCACACGTGCACACATAAATGCATGTACACACATATGCACACACATATATGCACTGACAAATAGACACACATGTATACACAAAAAAAGCACACATGCATATACATACACACATTCATAACTAAGTGCATGTACCAACAAAGAACACACATCCACACACATGTACATGCTCAAGCACACACACTCATATAACCACAAATGCATACACACACACACATATTAACTTGCACAAACTCATATCTACATATACACACACATATACATACATACAAACACATGGATGCACACACACACACACATATAAGAACAAGTACAAGCATGGACCCACACTTGCATTTGCATACACATACACACAAATAAATACACATACACACATATGCTTGTACTAGCACATACACAAATGCTCACATGCATGCACAAACAAGTACACTCACATGCACACACATAGGAAAACACGTGGACACACACACAAACATGTGCAACCATATATGCACGTGCACACGTACATAATCATACCTATACAATCACACATGTACACTCACATGAACACACACATGCATGCATCCACACACATGCATGTGTGCACTTGTATACACACATACACACATGAATGCACATAAGTACACATAAATGCATTCACAAACAAACACCCGCACCTATCCATACACTTGAACATGCACACACAGACATGCATGCACCTACACAAACACACATGTGCATGTGTGCACACACACACACTATGTACATAAGTGCATAAACACATGCCCACACATGCATACACACACATCCACACATACATACATAAACACAAACTTGCACATGCAGACATATCCAGAGGCACACATAAGCAAACTCTTACAAACACACATGAATGAATACTTGCATACAAAATTAAGCACAAAGACAACTACATGTGCACTTGCAAGATAACAAACAAATAAACAAACATACATAATAACACACATGCACACATAAGTATACACACACAATAACACACACAAGCAAACATACACACATGCACAATCACGCATGCATGCACACCGTGTACATTGATATACACACCAACAACCACACACATTGACACGGTCGCATGCATAGCACGTGTAAACAAATAAAAATAGATGCTCATACACACACTCATGCACACAAGTGCATAAACAAACACACAATCAGACTGACAGATACACATGGACACATACACATGCACATGTGCACATGCGCACATGCACACAGACACATATACACACATGCACAAGCACACACTATCTTATATACACAGCCACAAAAATCATGCATGCACATGCATAGAAACACAGATATGCACATACGAAAATACACACATGGACATGAATACAAACATACAAATACACATGCACATGCATGCACATATAAAAGCACATGCACACACACTTGTATATTGATAGACATGCACAATCATGCATGCACATGAAAACACATGCACGCCCACACACAGACATAAGCACCCAACTATATGCATAAGTATGCACACACACACAAACACATATACATGCATGCATGTACATGCACACATGTATGCATCTGCACACAAATTCGCACATTCATGCATAACCAAAATCATGCACTTGTGCATGCACTAGAACAAACACATATGCACTTGTGCATCCAAATGACGACACAAAGATATGCACACGTGCAACTGCACTCATACACACACACATGCATACACATATTCAAGTACTCACACACACACACATGCACAAGCATAAACACACACACATGTACACACACACACACACCTACACACAAGCACATACAACACACATACACATACACATACACAAATTTGCACATTCACACACATAAAGACACACTCATATGCACACACACTTGTAAGCATACAAATATGTACATGTATACCCACTCACATGAACTTGCACACTAGCAAATTTGCTTGAAATGCATACATGCACACACACATTAGAAGATACACACTAGAACACACACACCTACACACACATAGGTAACATATACATGCACACATACACAAATAGAGACACATGCATACACACACATATGAACATGCATGCATACAAATAAACATGTACATGTAGATGCACTCATAAACATGCACACATGTAATGCACACCCACACATATGAACTCACATGCTAGCAAACTCACAGGACACGCACACACATACATAGCAAAATAGACACACATGTATACATTTACACACAAACAAGAAGTAAACACAAACACACACACATACCCATGCACACACACATGCATGCACATAAATGCATAAGAACATGAACAAATACACACACACACGTGCACACACTGGGTCATAGATAAGCACACACAAAGGCATGTCCAGACACAAAGAGACACACATGCACATTCACAAACATACACGCATGAACACCACACAAACACACAGACACAGATGCACACAAGAACATAGATGAACATGCACACACACACAAAAACAGACGTATGCATGCATTCAATCACAGACATATCCATAATGTACACACATACACACACAGATGCACAAACATAGACACATATGCACACACATTCATATGGATACACACACAAATGCACATAGGCACACTAACATGCACACAAACACATGCATAAACAAGCACAAACACATACATGCATATGCACACATATGCATGCACATATAGACAAGAACATAAACATGTAAACATGTATACACACATACATGCATACACACACATGAACACACACACTCACACATACACTCATACACCCACACATACATGTACACACATGTAAATGCACGAACATATGCAAGGACACACACATATGCATGCATGCATGCATAGACAAGCACACACATGCACACATACATTCACACACATAGATATGCACACGCATATACTTGCACATGAACATTGACTTACACCCCTATACACAAACATATATGTATGCACAAACACACATGTACAAACAAGCACACATACACACATACACACACACACACATGAGTGCCTAAATGCACACATACATGCACACAAAAGCATGAACATAGATGCATGCATGCATGATGACCTACATAGGCACATCTATTACTGCACACTCAAACATGAACACATATGCATAGGCACAAGCACATGCACACAAATGCATTTCACAAACACTCACACATGCATAGATGCACACACCCATACTTGCACACACACAAACACACACATCCATACAAACACATATTCACACATGCACAAACACACACATATGCATGCACACACTCGCATGGATAGGCACACCACAAATGCATGTAAGCACACGCACACTCACATATACACACACCCTCATACATGCACACATGAACACACATACACATGTACGTACAAAGCCACATGTGCATGGATGCATACTCAAACACAAACATATGTACTTGGACACATATGCATAAGCACACATGCTCACACATACACATGTGGACACACTTATATGCACACACATCTGCATAGATGCATACATGCATAGACAAGCACATATGTATTCACACACAAAAAAATATGCTCTCACACATGCACACACTTATGCACAAACACACATACACATAAACACACACACACACACACTCATGTACATACTTCTATAAACACACATGTGCATGCATACACACCTACATATTCTTAGAAAAACAAGCACACATCAAAACATATACACGATCGCACAAATGCACCCAAGCACTTGGCCACACACACATAGGTGTGAATGCAAACATACACCCACACACCTATGTGCACAGAACACACGCCAACACACAAACCTTGATCACACATTTACACACACATAGAAATGCACACACATATACACACAAATTTAAAAATACATGCACACACACCCACATATAGATAAACCCACAGAAAACACACCCCACACACATATACACAAACAAATATAGGCACACACACACACATGCACATTCAATGCACACATATATACACAGACACTCGCAAATCAAAACATGCACACAGATATGCACAAGTACATACATGCAAAGACATACACATGCACATGTAAATATAAGTACGCAAACATGCATTTACATGCATGCTAACACACATACACATAAACATGCATAGACACACAAGTTGACATACACACAAACATACACACACACACACAAACATATACACATATGCACTAACATGTGCATGCATAAACACAAACACAAACAAATCTACATATGCACATATGCACACACCCACACATGCACACACAAATACAAGCATACACACATATGCATACACTAGCACATGCAAACACATGTAAAAACCAAAATTTGCATGCACACATGCAACCACATATGCACACACACACATGCACATGCACACTTATACACTCACACAAACTTGTACGTGGAGTTAAATAAATCACATGTGCACAGAAATGCACATACATGCACAGACAAATGCACATGCATGCAAACACATCAACACAAGTATAATCACACACAAATAGACACACACTCACACACTTACACAAATGTAAAGAGACATACATGTGCACATGAACATGCACACACACAAGTGTACACACCAGCACATATACCTACATGCTCACACACAAACACACATACATACTCACAGACTGGTATGCACACACACGTGTATGCATATGCATGCAAAATTGTGCACAAACTTTATGCATACATGTATAAGCATATGTATGCAAAAATATAGATGCATATACTCACACACACACACATGCACACACCATCACATTCACACCCACATGAACACACACATATGCATGCATGCACACACAAACACATGCACAAATGTATGTAGACACACATGCACACACACACACACACTCAAGCACACATGCACATACAGAGACACACATGTGTGTACATGTACACACACACACACACACCCACGAATGTTTACACACACACACACATGCATACACTTATACACATGCACACACACCCACAAATACCCATACACCCACATGCTCATAAACACATACACATGCATACACATACATAGGTACACACATGCACAAACTCTCGCACACACACATATGAATAAGCATGCATAATCCAACACGTGCATATAGATACAAAAGCAAGGACATTACACATGCACACATACTCAAATACACAAACACACACAAATGTCATGTGTGCACATACACTCACACGCACACATGCATGAACACAAACACATGCACACATGGACATAAACACACACAAGCACAAGATGTACACATGCACACACACATACACAGACGAACACATGCATATACATATACACAAATGAACAAATGTACACAAACACACACATGTGCATGCATACATGCATGCACAAGCACTAACATATAGACATGCACACATACATGCACACACACATGCGCTCACAATGACAAACACTTGCAAACGCACTCACATGCATGTAGACATGCATGCTACCCTATAAACAAACATATGTGCACACACATGCATACACACATGAAAAATCACATAAATGCACATGCACATATGCACAAACGCACACATGCTCCCACACATACAAGTGCCTACATGCACACACCAATATAAACACACCACGCACTAACATACATATACACGCACACTCACAGAAATACCCATATATGCCCACACGAACAAATACAGACACACACATACATACAAACACATGCATGGAAATGCACAAACACACACACAAATGTGCATGCATATGCACTCATAAGGACACACACACACTAACACACAACCCTAGGGCCACACTTGTATATACAAAAAAATATGCACATTTATGTTCATAACTATAAACACAGATATGAACATAGACACACACACAAGCATGCACACATGTACCAACACACACACATGATCACATATGCACACACATGCACATAGACTCACATGTGCCCTTACATGTAAGCACAGACATGCACATGCGTGCGCACAACACATGTAAACATGCACACAAACATGGGTGTAGACACACATGCTCATACATGGACACACATGCACTGAAGCACACACAAACACGTGCTTAGAAGCAAATATAGATATATATGTATGCACGCACACACATACATACATGCATAAACATGTACATGCATAAAAACATTAACAAACTCCATACCCACACAAACACACGCAAACATGCATACGAACACACACACATGCACATGAATGCATGCACACATTCGCACAAAAGTATGCACGCATGCACATGCCTATGCATGCACACAAGAACACACACATGCACATGCTCACTTGTCTATAAACATCCACAAACATGCATCCACACACACATGCAAATGCATACACCCATTGGCACATTCATTATACACACATGTACAAGCATATATACATAGACATAAAACATATGGACACACCCTTGAACAAGGATAGATAAACACACATGCACATAGAAACACATGCACAACCACACACACACATATGCACTTATATGCACACACATGCATGCACAAACACACAAACACACATGCTCACATGCATGCATATGTATACAAACTAAAACATGCATGCATAGGTACACATGCATGCACATGCACACTTGTTTACATGCATAAATACATACACACACATGCACACATGGTACATACACACATATAAAAACATATGCACAAACAAATGTACATGCATACACATGGGTGTAGACATATCTGCACATGCACATAAACACATGCATAATAACAACCACAAATGCACACCCAACCATACCCATAAACACACATTCTTAGACACATACACACATACATGCACACACCTAAATGAGAAAAACTATATACACACATAAACATAAACATGCATATAGACACACACACAGATACACGAACTTACATATACACAAACATATCACATGTACATGCACAAAAACACACATACACACATACACATAAACATACATACCAACACACATATGCACATGCATGCTAGCACACACATGCACATCATACTCTCCCACACACACACATACACACATAAGTGCAAGCACACAAACACACTTACACACATATGCACACTAAAACACACACAAACACACATGTACACACACATGCATCCACAAATGCACATGCACATGAATGCACAGACATGCACATAACCACATGTATACACATGTGCATGTACATGCATAGACATAGGCAAAGGCACACACACATACACAAATAGGATCATAGGCATGTAGACCCATATACAAATACATACACACATATGCACATACATGTATAAAAATGCATGCACACAAGCACACATCTACATAGACTCACAGATGCACACATACACATGTGCAAGCCTGCACACATACGCACCTATGCAAACACACACCTACTATCATATTAGTACACACACACATATATATATATGCACCTACAACAAAAAACATGCACATGTGCATAAACACTCATGCATACATAAATACAAAAATAAACACCTATGCAAGCATACACACATACTGAAACATGTGTGCATACACAAACAAAGGACAAAACACACAGATGAATGCTAATAACACACATATGTAGACACATATATAATAATATACAAACACACAAAAAACATATGCACATGCACACACCCATACATGCATACACACATGTACATACACATGTGCACACACACACATAGACTCTTGTGCACACACATGCATATATACACAAATAAGCACACAAACATTTACACACATGCACATACACACGCATAGGCACACACACACACACACAAACTCACACATGCATAAAAACATAGACATGTAGACGTACATGCACACACATAAAAACACACAAATGCACATAGTCGCACATGTACACATAGGTGCACACAGACTACCAATGCATACACACACACATAAAGATGTACCTACAAAAATACACACACATACACACATACACAAACACACATGCACATGTAAATGCTTGCATAGTCACACACATGCACACGTGCACACACCTGTGCATGAACCCACACACACATTCATACATGCACTTGCACACACAACAAACATGCACATGCACACACACGCACACACGTACATGTATACACACACCTAGAAACATTGACATGCACACACACATCCACACTTGAATACATGCACACACACACAAAAACATGCACAGGTGCACACACATACACACCCCCACAAATGCACACCTAAACATGTTTGCATAAGAGCATACACACAAAACAACACACACGAGGACACACATGTGCACACACACACATATGCTTGCACAAGTATATGCACACGCACACAAACACTCATATGCACGAACACACTTGCACACGCAAATGGACACACACACGCACACTCACAACCCACACACAAGCACACACATGAAGTTCCACAAACACATACACACACACACACAAATATGTGCATGTACATACATACATAAGTGTGCAAGTAGACACAGACACATGTAGACAGAAGCGCAAACACAAACACAAGCAAAACTCACACATACCAACACACATTAACACACATACACCTGCACACACACACACACGTAACTGTAGTGCACACACACACACACCACAAAAAACACACACACTTAAATACGTGCACACATACACAATCTTACACAGACATATCCATACGTGCATGTGCACACATATAGACAACCCCACATGCATACACAATCCCATGCACACACATGCATAGAACACATACATGCACACACATGCTCACAATCAAAACACATGTGCATTCACACACTCATTTGTACACACAAGTATTGTACACATACACACATGCACATGCACACACACGCTCATGCCCACACACATGCATATCGAGACACATAGACATATTTATTTATAAAGAAATGCATACATGAACACACACACACACATAAGCACACAAACTCATGCTCATATGCACACACATATGGACATCCACACACATACATCCACACCAACACATGCACACACATGCGCTCATGCCCACACACACACATTAATGCACACACACATATATAAAGAAAAGTAAGAACACATATATGCATAAGTACATGCATACACATTTGCATAGAATTGCATACACACACACACCCACACAGACACACACTTGTATACATGCACATAACCACACATACACATGTGTACATGTACTAACACACACATGTGAACACAAGCATGTAGGCACATGTGCAAAATCCTCACTCACATACAAATACATTAACACATACACATATGCACATGTATACAAACTTGCACAAACACACATGCACAATCTCACACACACCATTACACATGCATACCAACTCACATACATGCATAGATATGCAAAGACACATACACACTCATACATGTCCAAATATGCACACACGCACACACACTCCTATGTGCCTACATGCCCATGGATGCACGCACATACACACATGCACTTATTCATACACAAGAAGACACACACACCCATACACATGTTCATGTATAGCTACGAACACATGCAACCACACACATGCATACACATACACCCACAAGAATGTACACACACAAATGAAAACATGCACACACATAAGAACATATGCATACACGCACATCCATACACATGCATAGACATGCACAAGCACAAATGAATACATTCTAATATGCACATACATGCATGCATATAATAATTTGCACACATGCATGCATGTATACACACACACTCACATGCACAACACATACACATGCATAAATGTGCATGCACACACACTCACACTAGCAAAAATTTATGCACAAAGACATGAAAACACACTCACGCACACAAATACAAAACATTTATATAAGCATGTACAAACACACCCACATGCACACAACCAACCCTTGCTCTCACCCATACATGCAAACATGCACACTTGCATACACACATGCTCTCACACACACACACACACAATAACATACATGATCACACATGCACACTTACACGTATTCACACATGCACACTTATCCATAGACACTCATGATGTACATGCACACACACAAACACAAATACAACCACACCTGCACAAATGACACACACACACACACATACACATGTGCACACATGCACACTTACATGTATACACACATGCACACATACCCATAGACACTCATGATGTACATGCACACATACAAACTCAAATGCAACCACACATGCACTAAAATGCACACACACACACACACACATATACATGTCCACACATGCACATGCACATAAATATGCACACTCTCATGCACACACAGACACACATGGGCACACAAATAAACTTGTACTTGGACATGCATGCACACACAAATGACAATGCACATATGCACACATGCATGTACACATGTAAGAACATGCACATGCATGCACCCATAAACACAAACATACTCACATGCATGCACACTTGCCCATATGCCCACACTTCAAAACATGCATGCACACACACACACACACGTGCACAAACATGCAAATATCAAAGCATGCACATACAAATTTACATGCATATGTGCATACACATACACATGCATAGCCACACATGCACAAACAGACATGCAAACACACATGCACACACACACACACACTTGCACGCACAACCACATCCACACACACACATAAACATACACATGGACAAACACTAAGATAATCACTCACACACATGTACACACACACATACACACATGGGCATACGAATGCACACATGCACACACATATGCATGCATACACACATTCATGCACATACATGAGCATGAGCACACATGCACAAGCACATGCATAAACACATGCTTAAACACGCACTCATATACACACACACACACATCCAAATAGACATGTGTACAGACCTACACACATAAACTTTCAAATACATACATGTATGCACACACATACACACAAGTACACACACACATACCCACACATGCACCCACACAGACACATGTGCATAGATGAACATGCACAAATATGCACACACACAAACATGTGTACACAACTATACATACACACATGCGTGCTCACACGCACACACTCGTTTCTTCCACACACACACCGACACATGCATGCACACACATATACACACACATAAACATGCACAAGAACATGCATGCAAACACACACACACATACTCATGTACATACACATGTGCACAGCCATGCCTACACACTACAATAGATATACACATGAATACACATGCATAGACACACATAAGCACACACATGCACAACACACATACATATGCATACTTATGAACACACACAAACACAAATATCTACACCCACACACATGCATGAATAGAACACACAAATATGCACATGCATGCACACACAATACACACATGTGCACAAACACACATGCACACCTGCATGCAAGCATATGCACATATACTCATAGCACATACACACAAACACACACACATGTAAAAATGTCGGTACAACCACACACACCCACAATAATGTACACACATGCATGCAGAGACATGTGCATATACACACGAAAGCATGCATCCACACACACATAAGCACACCCATGCATATGCTTGTTCAACACACACATGCACATGCATAAAACAACACAATGAAGCACACAAACACATATAAATGCACGTACAAACACACATAAACTTAAGCATAAACACCCACATATACATACAGACATAAATATAGGCACACAAACACATAAACATACACACACACACACATGTACATGCAAACACATGAACACATACAAATATGGACACATACACACAACAATACACGTACACACTCGGATGCATTCACACATGTTATTCACATGAGCACTTGCACATATGCGTATGCATATGCACGTGTGCATATATACAATTGTACACACACAAACATAGACATGCATATGCACAAACACATGTGCACACGTATACAAACATGCATACATGCTGACACATGCACATATGCAAACATAGTGCACACACAGATGCACACACCCACATGTGCAAATACACATACACATGCACACATGCACACAAACATACACACCCACACACACAAAGACTTTCACATATATATGCACACACACACACACACACACACTAATGTAACCACAACCACATGCATATGCATGTCTACACACATGAAAAGTAAGCACACACACTCACACATACCCAGACCTGGATAGGTACAAGAACATACATGCACACACATACATAAACACACACACTCAAAACTACACACACCTACATGTAGAGATCCATAGACACCCATGCATGCAGCACACAAGCATGCACACACAAAAATACATAAATGCACACATGAATACACACACAGTCAAGCAAATATGCAGACACACAAATTTACAAATACACACACACATGCAAATACATGCACATATAATGACACATGCGTGCATGCACACACACACATGCACATATATATGAACACATGCAAACAAGCATGCACACACACATACACATGAAAACATGCAAACACGCATACATGCATCCATTTATACACAAATAAGACATGAACATGAAAGAACACATGCACCCATACACACACCTACATTTATAAGTATGCACATGTGCATATGTACATACACATGGCCATGCATAGTTAGACACATAGGCTCATGTATAAACATACACACATGGACACTAATATATACACGCGCACACCTAACCACATACACATATACACATATACACAAGCACACATCAACACTTACACACACAAAAAAAGCACAAATGCACACACACATTTACCTACACAGACATACGCATAAACATGCATGCATGCATGGATGCACGCATGCACACATATGCACATGCACATGCCACATACACACATGTACATGCACACATAAGTATAAGCACATGCATAGGCATACAAACACAAGGGCTCACAAACATGCACACACACACACAGATTTGCACACTCACACATGCAAACAAATGCAAACACAATTGCTTAAACAAACATATACACACGCTCACAAGAATGCATGCATAAACTAACATATACACACACATCCACAGACAAAATGCATAGACAAACACACTGCACATGAACATAAATGCACACATGCACATACAAACATGCAAGCCCTTGCTCATGTTTGTGCTCATGGATCCACACTTAAACAAACATGCATGTTCGTATGCACACTCATATAAATACACACACACTCATAGACACACATGCACAAACTCACACATAGATGCATGCATGTACATGCACATACATGCACACACACATGTACATATACTCACATACATGAACACACATGCACACATTGACACAGACACAAAAATGTACATATGCACACGGACATGCACGCACAAATACACACACAAAAATGCATGGTGATATGAACACACACCTTTACAGATATACACACACATAGATGCACCAACACATACAAACACGTAGGGTCACAAATGTACATGCACACACACGTGCACACATAAATGCACACATATATATGCATGCACATAAACACATGTGCACTCTCACACGTGTATGCATAGACGGGCACACTTATATGCCCACACACATGCACGCACATACACATGTATATGCACACACACCCACTCTCTAGTGCACATACAAGCACACTTGTACACTAACACAATCTTAGATACACACATATACACAAACACATATTCGCATATGCATGCATCCACACGAACACATACACATGAGCATGCACATAAACTTATGCACACACATGCACACTCACAAAAACATGAACACACATGCTAAGACACTCACACAAGCTCATAACCACATAGACATACATACATGGATGCATGCACACACACGTGCACAAACACACACACATGAACATGCTTGCACATAGATGCATGCACACATACACATACACACACACATGTGTGCACATACACTCATACACATACACATACATAAGCACACACACACACACATGCATATGCACACACAAGTACACACAACTATGCACATACTTCTGCACTCATAGCTACACACACACATGCACACAAACACATGCATGCACACACTCATAGACAAACACTCATGAATGTACACATGTGTCTATGTGCACATACAAGCACATACACACACACATGAATATACACACACCAACAAACACACCACCATGCAGAATTACACATTCATTCATGCGTGTATGCACATGCACACACTCTCAAAACTAGTTAGACAAATGCAAATACACTCACACACGTATGTGCACAAAATCACAAGCTGACATAGCACACTCACATAGACACACACACACATACACATATGCATGCATGAGCACACATGCATCCACACAAACACACATATGCATCCACACACACTTACAAACATACAATAACAAGCATGCACATGTGCACATACACATAGGTACACATGTAAACACACAAGCATATACACATGCACATGTGCACACAAAAGTAGACACACACACACATCCACATACTCACACTTGTGCGCACACAACACAAACACACATGCATACACACATACAAACATACAAGCACGTGCACACACATTTGAACCTACTTACATATGCTCATTACACACCCACATATGCATGCATGCACTTCCACACAAACATGTACACACATACACAAACATGCATACATAAACATCCACACACACCAATACAAACACACCTACACATGCACATACAAACACACACACATAGACAAACACATGGTACACATGCACACTTACACACGTGCTTAAACATGTTCATGCACACACATGCATCAGTACTTGCATATGCATGCACACATATTGCAACACACGCATACACATGTTCACACACATACACAAGTGTGAACATGCACATACACATGCATATGTACACACACACACACAAATTCACTCAAAAGAAAAAACACATGACATATACAGACATGTAAACACACCCACACATAAACACATAGAAACACACATAGGCATGTGCACACGTGTGCATGCACATGAACACATTCATAAATGGTCACACACATAGACACATGTGCACACACGCACACACTTGCACCTTAATAGACTGATGCATACATAGAGACACATACTCTTGTGTGGATCATCTCAAACTCGCACACACCCATGCTCTCATGAATACACACACACACATGCAAAATACACCTACACACACACTTACACTCAAAAACTTAAAGACACACACAAATAAGCCAACAAACATTCAAGCACATGCACAAACATATATATACACACACAAACAAGCACATGTGCACATACATAAACACATACATACACACATGTGCACAAATGTACACACAATTGCATGCGTGCACTCAGACACCTACATACATGCACCCACCCACACTCTAACAAGCACATGCACTTACAAATATATGCATGCACACCCAAATACACACACACACATACTAGTACACCACATGTATACAAATGCACATATCCACACACACACACACACTCATAGATGCTCATCCACACAAATGAACAAATGCACATGCACATGCACACATATACACATGGGCATGAACATATAAAGACACACACATAAGAACTCAGACCCATACAGACACAAATGCATTCATATGCACAAACACAGACAAATGCGTGTATGCATGAACAAATCCATACATACACATGCACTTGTACTCACATGTATGTGCACCCACAAAAGCATACAAGCATACACATGCACAAAAATAAAAAAATACATGCACATGAACACCCACACCCATGTGCACATAGAAAACATGCTCACACACATACATGGATAAGCACAAAAGAGCACTCACACATGAACGCATGCACACAGACACATGCATATGTACAAGCACACACGACACACATGCACAAACATACACTTGTTCACAAACACATATGCATGCATGCATAAAACCACACACATGATCATGCACAGACAATGCACGTACACATTCAAACATAGACACATGCACACACCCATATATGTGCAAGCATGCACATGTAAACATGCATGCACACACATAAACACACACAAGCCCACAAGTAGAAACACCAAAAAATACTTGCATATGCACCCATGCACACACATATGCATGCAAGAGCACAAACATGCACATGTGCATGCACACACACATACACATGCATATGAAAATGCATACACTCACAAGCACACATGTGCACAAACACACACACATGCATGCATACACATAGACACATACATGTATACCAATGCATACACATAAACATAAAAGCATATACCTATATGCACATGCATATGCACACATGCACTCTAATACATGCACATGGATGCACACCCACACACAAAAAATATACATGCACATGCACCAGCATGCACACAAATACATAGACATACACTCTTACATGCAGATGCACACAAACGCCTGCACACTTATGCAATCACGCATAGTCATGTACCCAAATAAACACACAAAAATGCACATGAACACGTCCACACACACACACACAAATGCATTAACACATGAACTAACATACACACTCACACATATACAAAAGTAGATCCCATGAACAATCATGCACAAACACTAAGACATATACACAAGCAAATCAACACACATGAAGACAAAAATACATACGCACACAATCACATATGCACAAAGACTCACATACGCATAAACACATGCACACACACATAAGCACATGCAAACACACACATATATATATATGCGCACACACCACCATGCACATAGACTAGCATACCCACCCACCCAAACACGTATAAACACATACACATTCACATATACATGCATGCACAGACAAGTACACACTCACATAGGCACGTAGACCCATATATGTCCATGCATTCACACATGCACACGCAAATACATGTAGCACATAGACATAGTAACACATATGCACAAATACATATGCACATGCTCACATGCACAATCACACAACACACATGCATCCACACAGACACACATTTACACATATTTGCAAGCACTCACACACATGCTCATGTACTTAAATTGATGCACACACACAGATGTACCCACACACTCACATAAGCACACACACAAACTAAAAACTCTCATGCACACAAACTCGCACATGCACACACACATAGGCACACATATACGCACATGTGCATACACACACACACATAAAAACCCATGCACAGGCACACATATATGTACACATGTGCACACACATGCACACTAAAACATGTGAGAGTTAACACATGCACACACATATACACACAAAAGCACACACTTGTACTTATACTCATATGCATGTGCTCAAACAAAAGCACACAAGTGAATACATGCACATGAACACACACACACCAATATCTACACACACAAACATGCTTACACACATACATGGATAGGCATACATGCACACACATAATCATATATAGATAGATGCACACATGAGCACAAACATACACTTGCATGCATAGACACATGCATGATAGTATGCAAAGGAACACACATGTATGCCAGCATGCAAAGGAATACACACATGCTCACACAATGCACATGCATGTGAAAACTTCACATGTACACACACACCCACACATATACATGAAAGAATGAACAAACACATAAAAGCCCAAAAGCATAGAAACAAAAAGGCATGCATGTGCACCTATAGACACACACACACATGGACCCATGCACACAAACTCATCTAGGAGTAGATAAATTTACATACACACATGCAAACATAAAAATGCACAAACTCATAAGAACACATGTGCATAGACATGCACAAACACATGCATGGAGAAAGACAAATACATGCATGCCCACTTACACATACACATAAACATGCATATGCATATATTCATACACACATGCATAGGCACACACATGCTCAAACACATGTACATGCATGCATACCCACACACACATGCGTACACATGCACACACACACACAAGTTATATACCTTACATTATTTATTTTTATTTATTTTATTCTATCTCTATCTCTATCTCATATGTTATATTACACACTTTACCAATCTTTATTTATTTTGCCTCTTTACTTCTTTTTTCTATTTGTATTACTCTAGTTGTTTAGCTTTGTTTTTGTTTCCTGATATGACTCTTCATTATCCATGACCTTCTTACCTCTTTCTCCTGAAACAACTTTCTTCTTATTCACTCATCCTTTCTCATTCTTTGCATTTGTGCATGGGTTTGCATGTGCATGTGTGTGCTTGTGCACATGTGTACATCTATATGTGTGAGTGCTTGTCTGTGTCAATTTTGCATGCTTGTCTGTGTGTGTGCATGTGTGCATGAACATCAATGTATATATGTAAGCACCCAAGCTCATTTGCATGTGTGTAGGTGCAAGCACATGCATGAGTGTGTGTGTGCATATGTCTAGGAGTGTGTGGACATTTGTGTGTGTATATGTGTTTGTGAATATGGTATATGTGTGTGTGGGAACATGTATGCCTTTTCATTTTTCTGTGTGTTTGTGCCTGTGTATGTGCTTGTGCATGCGTATGATTATTCATGTGTGTCATGCATGTGTGTACATGTATGTCTACATGCATGTGTGCTTGTGTTTGTGTGTATGTGTTTGCAGCATTTATGAACCTATGTGTTTGTCTGTGTGCATGCACACAAGCATATGCATAAATGTATGCATGTGTGCATGTGTGTGCAAGTGTTAGCATGTTGTATGTGCTAGTGTATGCATGTGAATGTGTCCATACATGTGTATGTATGTGTGTACATATATGTGAGCATGTACATGTATTTGTTCATGTGTATGCAAGCATATGTGTGTGTGTGTATGTATGTGTGAGCTTGTGCATAGTGCGTGAGTATGCATGTGCGTGTGCATGTGTGAGTGCTTGTGCTCATGCATTTGTGTACATGTGTGAGCACTTTTGCATGTGTGTGTGTAAGCATAGATGTGTGAATGTATGTGTGTGTCTGTACATGTGTGTGTTTGTGCATGCACATGTGTGTAAATGTTTGTCTACATGTGTGTGGTTATGTGTGTGCATGTGGGTGCATTCACACATGTGTAGGTGTATGTGTTTTTGTGTATGCATCTTAGTTTTTGTGCATGTGTGCATTTATGTGTGCATGTGCTTATATGTGTGTTTACATTCATAAGTGTTTGTGCACTTTTGGGTTTGTCTGAGCATGTGCACATTGAGTGTTTTGTGCATGTGTGCATGCATGTATGTTGGTGTGTGTGTGTTTGTGTGATTATGTATACATGCATGTGTGTGTGTGCATGCTTATGCCTACACATGTGTGTGAATATGTTTGTGCCTATATATGTGCCTGTGAGTGTGTGCTAGTATGTATGTGCATATTTGCATATGCGTGAGTGTGTATCCATGTGTCTGCTTTGTTATATGTGCATTTGTGTGTGTGCTTGTGCACATGTGTGTTTGTTGCATTGTATTTATGTGTGTGTGTATGTGCAATTATGTATTTATATGTTTTTATGTCTGTGCTTATGGAAGTGTGTGTGTGCATGTCTATGTGCACATGTGTGCCTAAGTGCATTTGCATGCTTTCATTCATGCATATGTGTGTCGTATGTATATGTGTTTATTCTCGTGTGCAAATATCTTTGTATGTGTATGCACATGTGCATGTGTGAGCACAATCGTTCATGTGTGTGAAAATGTGTACCTATGTGTGTATATACATGTATGCCTAATATGTGTGCACTTATTGTTATGCAAGAGTATGCATGTGTGCTTATGTTCTTTTGTGCATGTGTGTACATGTGTGTTCATGTGTGTGTGTATGAGTGTGTGTTTGTGTGTGTATGTGTGCCACTTTGTGTGTTCATGTATATGTGGGTATGTATGCTATTCAGATGTTTGTGTTCGATGTGTGTGATGTTTTTTGTGTGTGCATCTATGTGTGCATAAGTGCTTGTGTGTATGTGTTTTTGTGTGTGTGTGTGTATGCAAGTACATGTTTGTGTGTGTGTGTGTTCACATTTTGTGCATGGGTGCATATGCTTGTGTGTGATTGTTCATTATGTGTAGAAGTGTGTCTGCATGCATGTGTTCGTGTGCGTGTATGCATGTGTGCATTCAAGTTTGTGTGTACTCTTGTGTGTGTGTGTATGAGCTTTTGCACATGTATGTGAGTGTGCTTGCATGCCATAGTGAGCATATGTGTGTGCATATTTGCATGGATGTGCATGTGTGTGTGCATGAGTATGAGTTTGTATATGTGTGTGTGCACTTGCTTATGTGTGTGTGTATGTGCATGTGTATGAGTTTTTGTGCATATGTTTATGTGCATTTGTGCTTATACTAGTGTGTGGATCTGTACATGTGTGTTTATGAGTATGTGTGTGTATGTGTGTGCATATGCATGTGTGGTGTGTGCATGTTTCTATGTGTGTAAGCATATGCATGTGTGCAAATGCACATGTTTGTGCATGTGCATGCATGTGTTTGAGTTTTTTTGTGCCTTTGTGTCTGTGTGTGTGTGCACTATTGCATTTGTCTACATGTGTAGTTGTGTGTGTGTGTGTGTATGTTTATGCATGTGTGTGTGTGTGTGGCTATGTGTACATGTTTGTAATCATGTGCATGTGTGGTTGTGCGTGGGTGTGTGTATTCATGTGTTGTGTGGTTGTGTGCATATTCTTATGTGTGTCTGCATGGGTATGCATCAATGCATATGTATGGGTGTGTGTGTGCAAGTTTATGTGCATGTTTGTGTTTATGTGTATGCATGTGTGTGCACATATGTATTCATGTGTTTGTTTATATTTTTGTAAGCATGCATGTTTGTGTGTGCATGTGTGTGTTCACGTGCATGTATGCATATGCATTTGTGTGTGTATGCATTTGCATGTTTGTTTGTACGCTTGTTTATACATATGTTTATTGTGTGTGCATGTTTATGTTTGTGTATTTGCATGTTTTTCACGTTTGTGAGTTTGTTTGTAGGGGTGCGCATTTAATATGTATATGTGTATGTGGGTGTGTTTTTCTCTTGTGTATGCATTACATATGTGAATGTTTGTGTATGTACATGCATGTGTGTTTGTGTGCATGCTTGTGCATATGGGTGCCCAGGCTTGTATTTTCTTAAAAATTTGTGTGTATGTGTGTATTTGTGTGCTTGTGCATGCTTGTGTTCACATGTGGGTGTGCATGAATGTGTTTTTTCTATGCATGTGCATGTGTGTATGTGTGTGCATATGCATATGTTTGTGCATTGGCACATGTGTTTGTGTTTTTATGCTTTTATGTGTCATTTTGCACATGTTTTCATAAGTATACATGTGTATGTACTTGTGTGCATGGGTTTGTGAGTGTGTCCATGTGCATATACAAGCATGTTTGTGTGTCTAAGCCTATGAGCATGAGCATGCATAAATTTTTGTGATTTCATGCATTTGTTTATGCACACATGTTTCTATAGGTCTATTCACGTTCTTGTCTTTGGATGGTCATGAGAGAGAGAGAGAGTGTGTGTGTGTGTATATATGTATTTGTTTGGTCATGTATGTTTATATATGAGTTTGTACTTGTATTTGTGTGAGCATGTTTGTGTGTCTGCATGTGTGTGTGCATTCTTGTGTGTGTGTATATGGAAAACAATGCATGACAATGTGTGGGTGTGTTTGTATACGTGTGTGTGCATGTGTGCTCATGTGTGTATGTGCATGTATATATTTGTTTGTGTGCAAAAGTTCTATGTCTATACATATATATGTGCATGTGTATTAATATGTATTTGTGTGTAAGTGTCGTTGTGTTTTTATGTGTGAGAAAGTGTGCCTTCATGTTTGTGTGTTCATGTATGTGTGTATGTGTGTGCAATCATGTACAAGCATGTGTATATTGTGTGTGCATGCAAGTGTTTGTGCACATGTGCACATGTGCAAGTGTGTGCATCTGAGTGCATGGGTGCATGTGTGTGAGCATGCATGCATGTGTGCATGTGTATGTGCACGTGTGTGCATATGTGTATGTATAGTTAAGTGTATGTGTATATATGTTTATGTGTGTGTGCATGAGAGTGACTATGTCTAGGTGTGTGTGCATCTATGTGTATATGTGTGTGTTTGTGTATGTGTGTGTGAGCATGCATGCATGTGTTTGTCTATATGTGTACATGTGTGAGTACATTGGTATATGTGTATGTGTATGTGTGTGTGAGTTCAAGTGTTCATGCATGTGTATATGTATGTGTTTGTCTATGTGCATGGGCATGAATGTGTGTGTGTATACGTGTGTGTGGTGTCTATGTGCACACGCACATGTGTGTGGGTGTGCATATGAGTGTGTATTTGTTTGTAGGAGGGTGCATGTGCATGCGTACATGTATGTGTGTAACTGCATGCACATGCGTGTTTGTGTGTGTAAGCATCAATGTGTTTAGGTGTGTTTGTGTATATGTATTAATTTGTGCTTGTGTGCATGTCTATGTGTGCATGCACATGTTTGCACATTCTTGTGTATGTGTGTGCGTATCTACAAATGTATGTATGTGTGTGCACTTGTCTATTGGTGTGTGAGTGAAGTTTTGTGTGTGCATGTTTGTGTGCTTTGTGTATGTGTATATGTGTGCATGTGTCTGTTTGTGTGTGTGTGTGCATTTGTCCACCCTTTACATGTGTGTACATATGTATACATGCGTGTATTTGAGTTTGCCTACTTATCTGTGTGGATATGGTTTGTGCATTTGTGCATATTGTACGTGTGTGAAAGCTCACATGGGTGTGTATATGCATGTACATGTGTGTATGTGTGCATGCTTGTGATTGTGCATGTGTGTGTGGGTGTGTGCATTGGTGTGTGTGCTTTTTGTGCATGTGTTTGTCTGTATATGGGTTTGTGAGTGTGGTGTTGTGTCTGTGTGTGGGTATGCATGTGTATGCTTACATATACATGCATTTGTTTAAACATGTGTGTGTGTGTGTGCATGTGTGTACATAAATATTTGTACTAGTGTGTGTGTTCACATGTTTAGACATGCATGCATGTGTTCGTGTCCATGCACTAGTATGTGCATTTGTGTGTGTGTTTGTGTTTCTATGCATGACTTTGTGTCCATGTGTGTGTGTGCATGTTTGCATGTGTGTGTATGTGTTTGCGTAAGCAAGTGTATGTATATGTGTGCATGCAATAGTGTGTGTTTGCATGTAGATATATATTTGTGTGTCTATCTATGTGCATGTATGATTGTGTGTGTATTATGATTGTGTGTATATGTGTACTTATGTGTGTTTGTGTGTGTATTTTTGTCTGCATGTGGTTGTCTATGGTTTTGTGCCTACATTTTTGTGCACATGTGTGTGTGTGCTTATTTGTGTGCATGCCTGCTTATTCATGTGTGTCTACATGTGCATGTGTATCTATGCATGTGTGTATGTCCGTGTGTGCACTTATATATGTGTTTGCATGTGTCTTTGTCCATTTATATATTTATTCCTTCGCAGTTGTTTGTGCATGTGTGTATCTATGTGCATTGCATATGTTCATGCATACATATGTGTGTGCATATGTGTGGGTTTGCACGTGTGTGCATGTGCATGTATGTGCTTGTGTGCATGTGTTTTTGCATGTGAGTGAGTGTGTGTATGTGTATACATGTGTGTGCATGGATGTGTGCACTTGTATACATTTATTTGTGTGCACATATGTTCATGTGCATTTATGTGTGTGTGTGGGTGCATGTGTGTTTTTCTGTATTCATGTGCGTGGATGTGTGTGGATCTTTCTGCTGTGGGTGTGCATAAGTGCATGTTTGTATTCGCATGTTTGTGTATTTGTACATGGGTTAATGTGTGCATATGGGTGAGCACATGTGTGTGAGTGTTCATGTGTGTATGCATGAGTGTATGTTCAAATGTGCAATTGTACATGTTTGTCAACATGTGTGTGTATGTGCATGCATGTTTGTAAGTGTGGATATGTTTGCATTTGTGTGTGCTTATGTGCATGTCTATGTGTATTTGTGTGTGCTAATGGATGCATGTGTGTGTGTGCATGTGCTCATTTGTGTGTGTGCATTCTTATGTGCAAATGTGTGTGTATGTTCAAGTGTGTGTGTGAGAGTGTGTGCATGTTGGTGCTGATGTTTTAGTAATCATATATGTGTCTATGTGTGTGCATGTGTGAGGTTTTGTGTATGTGATTATATTTGTGCATGTATTTTTTGTTAGTGTGTGGGTGCATGTGTGAAAGCTTGTACATTTGTGTGTATGTGCATGTGTATATGTTTGTCTTTGTGTGCCTGAGTGCATATGTGAATGTGTGTGTGTGTGAGTGCATTTGTGCATTTATGCATGCCTTTGAGTGAGTACATGAATGTTTGCCTATGTGCGTCTGTGTGTAGATGCATGTGCAAATGTGGGTGTGTATGGGAGCATGTGTGCACGTGTATGTCCAAGTGTGTGCATGTATGCACAAGTGTATTTACATATGTGCAAATTGGTGCATATGCATATGTGTCTATGTGTATGGGTGTGTGTTTGTGTCTATGCATGCATCACTATGTTTGTGTCTGTGTTTATCTCTGTGTGTGTGTGTCCATACCTCTGTGTGTTTTTGTGCATGTGTGTATGTCTATGCATATGTCTTTGTGTCATTGTGCATATGTGTGTGTAGTTGCATATGCACAACTGTATGTGTGAGGGGAGGTCACTGTGTGTGCATGCATGTGCATGTGTGCATTCTTGTTCATGTGTGTGTGTGTGTGCATGTGTGGTCATGTGCATGAGTGTGGGTATATCTGTGTCCTATGTGTGTGTCCATATGTATTTGTGCATATGTGTATAACTATGCTTATATACGTGAGTGAATGTATGTATGCTTGTTTTAGCACAAGCATGTACATCTATGTGCATATGTGTGTGCATGCATGTTTGTTTGTATGCTCGAGTTTATGCAAGTTGTGTATATGTGTGTGTGTAGTTGTGTGCACGTTTGTCTTGTGTGTCTGTGTGTGTGTGTGTGTATTTTTGTGTCTATATTTGTGAAAGATTTTTTTGTGCAAGTGTTAGCCTTTGTGCATATCTATGTCCATGTTTGTCTTGTATGTGTGCATGTGTGTGCACCCATCTACACATTTATCTTGCATATGTGCATGTGTTGGTGCATGCATGTTCATGCTAGGGGATTGTTGAAGCATGTATAAATGTACATTTGTGTGTGTGTACGTGTTTATGTGTGTATGCATGTGCAAGCATGCCTTTGTGTGTTTGTATGTGTATTTAGGCTTGGAAGTATATGCACATATGTGTTTGTGCAAGTGTCTATTTATGTGTCTGTTTGCATGGGCATGCATGTGTTTATGTATGTACATTTATAGGTTTGTACATATATGCTTATATGTGTGTACCTATGTTTGTGCATATATGTGTGTGTGTATGCTAATGTAAATGTGTGCCTATGTTATTGGGTGATTGCACTGTGTGTGTGTATGTGTGCATGTGTGTGTGAGTGTGCACATGTGTGGTTGTGTGTGTGTGCATGCATTTGTGTGCATGTGGATGAGTGTGAGCCTATGTAGGTTTGCATTTGCTTGTGCAATACATGTCTTTTTGTGTGCATGTGTGTGTATGTGTGTTTTGTGCTTGCACGTATGTGTGAATGGCAACATTTGTGCATGTGCTTGTGTGTGGTTGTGTCTGTGGGTGTGTTTGTGAGTGTATTTGTGAGGACCATTTTGTGTGCCTGCTTGTTTGTGTGGGGTGGAAGTGTGCATGCATTTTTGTGTGAGTGTGTGCATGTGCATGTGTGAGCATGTGGCTTGTGGTGTGAGAGTTTGTGTGTACATGTTCATGTGCATAACTGTATATGCACACGTGCGTATATGCTCTCACACACATATGTGTGATTGTGTGTATGTGCAAGTGTGAGTGTGCATAAGTGTGCATGTGTCAATGTGTGTGAGCATATGTATGTGCATGTTTGTGTGTGCTGTGTGTATGTGCATGTGAGTGTGTCTGTTCATGTGCATGTGTGCATGCATGCAAGTGCACATGAATGTGTGTGTGCATGTGTTTAAGTGAGTTTTCCTACGTGTACTTATGTATGTGCGTGTGTATTCATGTATTCTTGTGTGTGTGAATTTATTTATCTATGTGTACATATGTATGAGTGTTGCTATTCATGTGCATGTTCTTAAGTGTATATGTATGTATGTGCAAATGTATGCTTGTGTTTCTGTTTATGTGTGTCTACATGTATGTATATGCTTGGTTGTGCATGTGTGTGTATGTGTGTGTGTGCATGTGGGTGTATGTATATACATGCGTGTGTGCTCTTACATAAATTTGTTGTCAATGTGCCTGTACACATGTGCACGTGTGTGTGCTTAGGTACATACGAGTGAGTGTGTGTGTTTGTATGTGTGGATGTGTGGGATGTTTGCACGTGTGCATGTGTGTATGATGAGTGCATGCATGTGTGTGTGTGCATTTGTGAGTGCATGAGAGCACATATATGTGTGTGTGGGTGTTTGTGTTTTGCGAATGTGTACATGTGCATGTGTATGACTATTCGTGTGTCTGCATGAGTGAATGTGCATGTGTGTGTATATGTGTGTCACATGTGTGTATTGTGTATGTGTATTTGCATGTGTGTGCATATGTGTGCACATGTGTGTGCATGTCTGTATGCATGTGTGTGTGCATTTGCACTAATGCATGCATGTGTGTATTTGTACATTCATACATGCCTGCATATGTGTGTGTGTTTGTGGGTATGTGTGTTCTTGTAAATGTGTGTATAGGTTTATGCATTTTCTTATGTGAATGTGTGTGTGTGCATGTGCGCTTGTGTAAGTGCATGTGTGTGCTTGTATGTATATGTGTGCATGTTTTTGCATGTGTTCATGTGTGCATGCATGTTTGAAAATATGTTAATATATGTGTGTGTGTGTATGCTTGAGTGTATGCATAGGAGTGTGTGTGTGTGTGTGCATGTGTTTTTGTTTGTGTGCATGACTGTTTGCATGTGTATGTTTATGTGCATGCATATCCGTGTATGGATGTGTATGTATGTATATTTGTGTGTGTGCGTGTGTTCACACATGTGTGCATGTGTCTATGCATCTATATGTATGTGTTTGTGCATATGTGTGCGCCTGTGTGTATCTATGCATGTGTGTGCTTATGTGTTCAATTGTGTACATATGTGTGCATGTCTGCATGTGTATGTGTGTGTATATGTGCATGCTAGTGTTTATGTTTGCATGTGTATGTGTGTGCACACACTTATATGTATGTATGCACATGCATGTTTATATGCATTCCAATGACTATCAGTGTGGGGGTGTGTGTGCACATCATTGTGTGGGGTGCATGTGGGTCTATGTATGTGTGTGTGTCCATGTACATATGTCCATGTGTGTTTTTTTTGTGTGTTCGTGTATGTGTGGTTGTGTGCTTATGTGCATGACATGCACGTGAACAAACATGCATGTGCTTGGGTGTGATTGTGTGCATATGTCTGTGTGTGTGTGTGTATATATCTTTATTTGTATGCATGTGCATGGGTTGTGTGTTCTTCTATGTGATTCTGTGTGTGTGTGTGTGTGCACATATAGATATTTATGTGTGCATACTATGTACATGATAGCATGTGTGCACATGTAGGAGTGTGTGTGGATGTGGGTGTGCATGCATGTGTATTTATATGTGCATATGTGTGCCTAAGTGAGCCTCCATGCATGTGTGTATGAGTGTGTGTGCTTTAGTATGTGTATACATGCCTATATCTGTGTGTTTGTGCATGTGTATTTGCATCTATGTGTGCATGCATATATGTGTGCACATGTGTGTGTGTGTGATTTTGCATTTTGGTTTGCATGCGAGAGTGTACATGTGCGTGTATTTGTTTGTCTGTGAATGCATGAATGTTAGTGCATGTGTGTGATGTTTGTGTTTGTGAGTGTGTGTCCAAGTTTGCAAGATTGTGTGTAGGTATGTGTGTATGTGCATGCATTTGTGTGTGTATGTGTGTGTGCATGTGGCAGTGTGTGTGTGTGTGTGTGTGCATGTATGTGTGTGTCTGCCATGTGTATATGTGTGAGTGTGTGCTTGTGATTATGCATGCCTGTGTACATGCTTGTGTGTGAGTATGCATGTGCATTTCTAATTGTGTGCATAGATAAGTGCTTATGTGTGCCTCGGTGCATGTGCATGTTTGTGCATGTGTGTGCAAGTGAGTGTTTGTGTGAGTGTGGATGTGTGTGCATGGTTGTGATGTTTTCTTGCATGTGTGTGTGAGTGAATGCACATGTGTATGCAAGTGTGTGTATGTATGATCATGTGTGCATACATGCATGTATGAGTTCGTGCTTGCACAAGAGTGTCTGTGGAATCGTGTGTATGCATATGTTTGTGTATGCATGGTCATGGGTGCATGTGCATGTGCATGCATGCTTGTGTGTGCATATTTGTATGTTTGTGTGTGCATGTGTGTGCATGCCTTATGCAAGTGTGTTTATTTGTGCATGTTTGCATAAGTGTGGGTGCATGTTTCTATGTGCTTGTGTGTTCCTATGTGCTTGTGCTCATATATGTGTGGGTGAACAAAAATTTTTGTATGTGTGTGTGTGCTGTTCTTACATGAGTGTCCATGTGTAAGTGTGTGCATGTTTGTGTTTGCATGTAGCTTTGCGTGTGCACATGATTTTATGCAAATTTGTGCATGTGTACATGTGTTGTTATGTATTTATGCATGTTTATACTTGTGCATGTATGCATGTGTTCTTGTTTATGCATGCACATGTATGCGCATGTGCATATTTGTGCATGCATGCATATTCATGCTTATGATTAAGTGTGATAACGTGTGCATACGTGTGTGTTTGGGTGATTGTGTGTATTCATGTGTATGTGTGCATGTGTCCATGTGTATGTATGTGCGTGTGTGCAGATATACATACGTGTGTGTTTGTGTGCATGTTTGTATGAGGGATGTGTATCGATATGTGTGTGTGTGCATGCATATTTATGAGCTTATTTTTGTGCATGTTTGTGAGTTTGTGTATATGCATGTGTGTTTTTGTGCTTGTGCATGTGAGCGAATGTGTGTGTGCTCGTGCCTGGGCATTGGTGTGGGTTAGTGCGCATGTGTGTGATTGAGTGTATGTGTTTTTATGTGTGTGCATGCATGTTTTTTGAGTGTGCATGTGGGCACGTGTGTTTGTCTGCATGTGTCTTGTCTTTGTTTCTGTGCATGTTTTTTCATTTGTGTGCATGTTTTTGCATTTGTGTGCATGTTTTTGCATGTGTATGCATGCATGTTTGTTTGTGTGTGCATGACTGAGCATGTGTGTATGTGTGCATGTGTGCACCAGTGTGTGCATGTGTCTTGTGTATGTGCATGTGTGGGTGCATGCACATGTTTACCAGGTGAGTGTGTAAGCATGTGTGTGCATGCATGTGTGTGTATGGGTGGGTGAGTATCTATATGTGTATACATGTGTTGACATGCATGTGTGTACATGTATGTGTATTTATGCTCGAGTTATTGTATATGTATTTATTCTTGGGTGCATGTGTACATGTGAGTGCATGTATGTATGTGTGTATAGGAGTCCATGTATGTTTATGCATGCACATCCATGGGTTAAGGTATTCATCTATATATGTGTGTGTATGTGTGTGTGTCTGCATGTGTGTGTACTTGTGTTTGTGTATGTGTCCTTTTGTGTACAAGTGTGTGCATGCACATTTATGTATGTGTGAATTTGTTTGTGCAAGTACATAGTGTGTGTGTGTGTGCTTGTTCATGTCTACGTATATTTCTATTCATTTGTGTGCATTTATGCATGTGTGTGTGTGTGAGTGTTCACATCTACAATTGTGTTTGTGTGCATATGTGCATGCAAGTTTGTAGGTTTGCATTTTTATGTGTAGTTTTTCATGTTTGTCCTTGTGAGTGCATGTGTACATATGTTTTATGAATGTTTGTGTGTGAATGGCCATTTTTGTGACTATGCATGTGTGCATGTGTATGCGTGTGGTTGTGTATGTGTGTGGGTGTGTGTGTATTTGTTCATGTTTCTATTAGTGTGCATGTGTTCGTGTGCATTTGTGCATGTGTGTGTGTGCATGAACGTTGGCTGTGTGTGTAGGTTTGTGTGCACATGTGTGTGCGTGGATGTGCATGCATATATATATGCATGCGTGTGTGTGGAAGTGTGAGTGTTCATATACATACATGTGTCTACATGTGCGAGCACATTTGTGTGCATGTTTGTGTGTGATGTGCATATGTTCATATGTGTGTGTGCATGCATGCATGAGCACGTGTGTCTTCTTGTGTCTATGTGTGCTTTTGTGTGTTTGCATGTGTGTGTGAGTTTGTCTAACTATGTGTGCATATGTGCATGTATTACTAAGCACATGCATGTGTCTATGCATGTGTGTGCATCTATCTACATGCGTATGCATGTGTGTGCCCACATATGTGTAGGTTTGCATGTGTGTGTTTGTGTGTGCATGTTTGTGTGTATGAGTGTATGTGTATGGGTATGTCTATGTATGTGCTTTTACATATGTTTGTATGTCTGTGTGCTTGTGCATGTGCACACGTGTGTGGGTGTTTGGATGCATGTGTGTGTGTTTGTGTGTATGGTTGTGTGGATGTTAGTGTGCTCGAGTATGTGTGTGTGTGTGTGATTATGTATGTGCATTTGTGAGTGCACGTAAGCACATATGTGTGTGTAGGTTCATATGTTTGTGTGTATGTGTCTGCAAATGGGTGCATCTGCATGTTTCTACATGTGTGTGTGTGTAGGGTGTGTGCATATGCATCTATATGTGTGTGTGTGCACAGGTGTTTCATATTGAGTGCCTATGCATGCATCTATGTGTATACATGTATGTGTGCACGTGTGTGTGTGTGTGTATATACGTATGCACTCATGTGTATGTGCATGTGTGCATGTGTACTAATGCATGCATATGTGTTTGTGCATGCATGTTTACATGTCTGTGTATGCATGCACATGTGCATATGTGTGCTTGTACATATGTGTATGTATGATTATGTGTATGTGTGTTTTTATATGTCTTAGTCTTTTTGCATGTGATGGTGTGTCTGAGTGTGTGAGTACATGTGTGCATGCTTGTGCATATGTGTATGTGTGCATATGTTTATATGCGTGGGTATGTGTGTGTATGTGTGCATGCATGAGTGCATGAATTTGTGTGTTTACATGTATGTGTGTGTCTAGTTATGTGTGTAGGTGTGTATGTATGCATGCATGCTTTTGTGAATATGTGTGTGCATGCATTTCTACACGTGTGTGCATATGTGTACATGCATTGGTGGGTGTGTTTGTATGAGTGTCTTTTTGTGTGCATGCATTTGTGTGCATGGGTGTATGCAAGTGCATGTGTGTGTGCATGTATATGTATGTGTGGTTGTGTGTACAAGTCTTTGTGTTTGTGCAAATGTGTGTGTATGTGTGTGTACATCTATTTATGCATGTGTGTGTGTCATGTGTGTGCATGTGTGTACATGTGTGCAAGTTTGTGTTTCTATATATATGTTTTGTTGTGCGTTCGAATGTTCACATGTTTGTGCATGTGTACTTATTTGTATGCATGTGTGTCTTTGTATATGCATGTTTTTGTATGTGTCTGCACATGTGTGTGTGTGTATGTGCATGTGTATGTCTTTTGACATGTGTGTGTATGCATGTACACTTTTATGTATGTATGTTCGAGCTTATGTGTGCACATTTGACTATCTATGTGTGTGGGGGCATCTATGTATGGGTATGTTTGGGTGTACATGTGTGTGTATACATATGTGCATATGTATTCTTATTTGTGTGTGTGTGGGGGGTACATAAATGTGTATGTGATGTGCATAGGAGCAACCATGCATTGCATGTGTGCTATGTTGGTTTGTGCATGTGCTTGTTTGTGTGTGCATGTGCACGTATGTCTATGTGGGAATGTATGTGTGTGTCTGTGTACTTATGTGTGTGTGTGTGTATGTATGTGGTGTGTGCATGTTTTTGCTTATACTATGTGAATGTCTACAAGTGTGTGCATTTAAGAATATGTGTAGGTGTGGTCTTGCATGTGTATGTGCCTATATGAGCATGTGAGCACTTGTGTTTGAGTGTGTGTGCATATGTATGTGTGTGTTTTCAGATGCATACATGTTTTTTCATGTGGTTGTGTGTGTGTGCGAGTGTGTATGTGTGTGTGTTTATGTTATGTATTTGTGCATGTTAGCATGTGTTTGCATGTTTATTGGAACAATATGTGTATGAGTGTGTGTGTGTGTGTATGTGTGTGTATGCTTGCACATTTGTGTGTATGGGTGCATACACATTACATGTGAGTGTTCATGCATCTGCTTATGTTGGTGTGTGTGGTTGAGCACGTGTGTGTGTCTTCGTGTGTGCATGCACATGTGCATTTTTGTGCATGTGTATATGCACAAGAGTGTGCAAGTGTTTGTGCTCTTATGTGTGTGTGTGTCAATGTGCATGTCTATACCTTTCCTTGTGTGCCAGTATGTGTGTGTGTGTGTGTGCACATGTTCATGTTTCTATGTAGGGGTTTGTGTGTGTGCATTTGTGCATTTTTATGTGTGTGTGTGTGTTTGTGTGTGAGTGGTGTGTATCTGCATACGCATGTGTGTATATGAATGTTCTTGTGTGTGTGTGTGTATGTGCTTGAATGAATGCATATGTTTGCACACTTGTGTTTGCATGTGTGTCTGCATATGTGGATGTGTGAATGTTTATTTATGTGTGTGTAGGTATGGGCATGCACATGTCCATGTGCATGTGTGCTTGCTTGCATTATTCTATTTGTGTGTGGGTGCATGCTCGTGTGTATGTGCATTGTTATGCATGTGTGTACTTGTTAGTATCTATTTGTGTGTGTATTGGTGGATGCATGCGTGTGCTTGTGCATTTGAGTTTGTAAGTGTGTGTGCTTATATATTTTTGTGGGTACATGTGTGCTTGCATGTGTGCATGTGTGTGTTTCTATATTTATGTTCCTATGTGTGGTCCACATGTGCATGTGTGTGTGTGAGAGTACATCTTCATGCATGTATATGCATTTGTTTGTGTGTGTTTGTGCTTGTGTATTTGTGTATATGCATTTATGTGTGTGTGTGTGTGTATGTACACATGTGTACTTTTGGGCATATATTCTTATATGTATATGTGTGCATTTGCCTTTTGTTGGTGAGTGTGTGTGTGAATGTGTGTTTTTGTATGTGTGCATTTGTGCATGCATGCATGTGTTTATTTATTGTCTCATATGTGTGAGCAGGTGTAAGTGTGCATTTTTGTGAGTATGTGTGTGCATGTGTATGTGTGTGTAAGTATATATGTGTGTATATGCAAATACATGTGCATGTGTGTACGTGCTTGTACATGTGCATGTTCTTTTGTGTGTGTCTGTGTGTGCATATGATTATGTGTACATTCATGTGTGTATGTGTGCATGTGTGTGCATGCTTGTGCTTGTGTCTGTCCACGTGTGGTGTCATTGAATGTACGTGTAAGTGTGTGCATGTGTACATGCATGTGTGTTCATGGGTGTGCATGCTTGTTTGCACATGTGTGTGCATAAATGCTTGATTATGTGCATGCATATAGGCATGTGTGCTTGCATGTGTATGTATGTGTGTGTTCATGTTTATGTGTTCATGTTTATGTGTGCATGAGCACACATACATGCATGTGTGCATGTGTGTGCACATGTGTCTCTATTTGTGTGTATGCATGTGTGTGTGCATGTGTATGTGTGTGTGAAAGGGCATGAGTGTTAGTGTGTATGTACCTATGCATGTGCATGTATGCTCATGTATGTGTGTGTAGGCATGTGTGCATTTATTTGTGTGTGTGCTTTTGTGCTTGTGTGGTTATGAGCATGTGTGTGTTCATGGGTGTGTGCATGGTTGCATTTGTGCATGTTTGCATGGACATATGTTTATGAGCTTCTTTGCATGCATGTGTGTAGTTGTTATTGTTCTTGCATGCATGTATGCTCATTTGTATGTGTTTTCATGCATGTGTGTGCCTACATTTGTTATGCATTTGTGTGTGTGTGTGTGTGCTTTTATTAGTGTGTAAGTGTGTGTATATGAGTGTGCATGCATGTGCATATGCATCAGTTTACATGTGTTCATGAGTATGTGCATTTGTGTTAATGTGATTATGCATGTGTATGCATGGGTGCATTTATGTGTGTGTACATTGGTGTATGCATGCATGTTTATTTGTATGTGTGTGTGGGGATGTGCATGTGCATGTGTGTGTCTGTAGTCCTGTGTGTGAGTGCATGTGGGTGTGCACGTATGTTTGCATGCGCATGTGTGTTCATATGTGCGTGTACATGTGTGTGTGCTCCTATGTGTGCATATGTGGATGTGAGTGTGCATGCATCTTTGAGTGTGCTGTGGGTGTGTGCTTGCAAGATTTTGTGTATGTGTGACTATGTGTGTGGTTGTGTACACATGTGTATGTATGCATCTGTGTGTTTATCCAAGGGTGTTTTTATTTGTGCATGTGAGTAAGTGCATGGATGTGTTTGTTTGTATGTATATGGGCAAGAGTGTGGGGATGTTTGCATGTGTGTGTGTGTGTGTTTCTAAGCATGTGCATGTTATTGAATGTTTGTTTGTGTGTTTGTTTGCATGTATGCATGTGAATATTTGTGTGTGTGTGCTAGAGTGTGTGTACATGTGTTTGTGTACAGATGTGGACGTGTGTGTTTGCACTCACTTTTTGTGACTACATTTGTGTATGTATTGTGTATCCATGTATGCATGTGTGTATTTGCATGTGTTTATATTTGTTTGTATGTGCATGTCTATGTCTATACATAACTGCATGATTGTGTGCATATGAGTGTGTGTGTGTGTGTGTGTGTGTGTGCATTTGTGCATGTTAGCTCGTTTGTGCATGTATGAGTGTGTACTTGTGCATATGTGTAGGTGGTCATGCTTGTTTGGGTGTGTGTGCTTGCATATACTTGTGAGTGCATGTGTGTGTGCCTATGTGTGTGCATGTTTGTGAACTTATGTGCACATGAGTGTGTGCGATGCAAATGTGAGTGCATCTTTGTTCATGCGCTTATGTGTGCATGTGCATGTGTGTGCATGAGTGCTTTTGTTTATGCACGTGCATGGTTGTTTGTATGTAGGTGTGTGTGGATGTGTGTGCATATGAGTATGTGTATGTGCGAGTACCTCTATGCACATGTGTTCATGTGATTCTACAAGCATGTTTGCATGTCATCCATGTGTGTAAGCACGCAATTGTGTGTGCATGTGTTCTTACATGTGTCTTTGCATGTACATGTGTTTGTTTGTGTACAAGTGCATATGTGCACATGTATTTGTGTCTCTCTGTGTGTGTGTGTGTAAGTGTCCATGTGGGTGTTTTCATTGTTTGTAGGGTCACTATGGGTTTGTGTTTGTGCATGTATACCTATATGCATGTGTGGGTTTGTGCATCTATGTGTATGCCTATGCATGCTCATGTGTACATGTGTGGATGTGTCCATATACATGTGTGTTTATGTGTGAATGTGTGTGTATGTGCATATGAGTGTACTTTTTTGTGAATGCATTTTTGAACAGTTTGCACATGTATGAGTGCATGCTCATGTGTCTGGGTATGCTTGCATTCATATGTGAATATCCATTTTGATGTATGTGTGTGTGAGTGTCTATGCTTGTACATGTGTTTATGTGTGTTCTTGTGTGCATGAATGCATGTGTGTATATGTGTATATTTATATGTGCTAGCCTATGCATGTGCATGCGTGTGCTTGTTTGTGCATGTGTGTGTCATGCATGAGTGTGTGTGCATGGGGCTATGCATGTGCGTGTATGCATGTGCAGGCATGTACCTACACACACATATGTTTTTATGTATGCATTTGTGTAGTTGTGTATGTGCTTATGTGTGTGTGAATGTGCATGTTCGAGTGAGCACCTATGTGTGTATATGTGTTGGTGTGTGCATGTGTGTGGCCCTGCACATGTATGTGTGTTTGTCTGTGTGTGTCTATCTTTATCCATGTGTATGTCTATAATTATGTGTATGTGTGTAATTACAAGTGTGTGTGAGTTTGTGGGCGTGTATATGTGCATGCATGATTGTATGCTCATGTGTGTATGTGAGAATGTGTTTGTATGTGTGTGTGCATGTGTGCATGTGTATATGAGCATTGCATGCATGTGTGTACCTATGTACCTTTCTGTACATGTGCACACATGGATTTGTGCATGATTATGTGTGTGGGTGTCTATATGTATCTGTGTGTATGTGAGTATGTGTGTGTTTTTTTGTGCCTGTAGACACACATATTCTTGTGGGTGTGTGTGTGTGTGTTAGTGTGTTTGTGTGCATGTGTACTTGTGCATATATGTGATTATGCATGTGCATGTGCATGCATGTGTGTGTGTATGGATGTGTGTGCATGTGTGTCCATGCATGCAAAAAAATGTATGTATTTGTAGTTATGCATAGGTGTGTATGTGCATATTTGTGCATGCATGTGTTTGCATATGTGTGCTCTTACATGTGTGTGTATGTGTACACTCATTGATGTGTTCATTTATGAGCTTGTGTGCATATGTATGAGCATGCAGACACATGTATCTGTGCATGCATTTGTGTACATGTTTGTATTTGCATGTGCACGTGTTTGTATGTATATATTTACCTGCACATATGTGTGTATGTGTGTGCATGCATGCACATGTGCATGTCTGACTTTGTGTGCATATGAGTGTGTGTGTGTGTATGTGTATGCATGTGTGTTTGTGTGCTTGTATGGGTGCTATGTGTGTGTGTCTATATGCATGTCTGTGCATACATGTGAGTATGTGTGTGTGTGTGGGTGTGCGTGCTTGTTGCATGTATGGGTGCATGTGTGTATTTAAGTGTTTGTGTTCTTGTGTAGGTTTATGTGTGTGTGCATGCATGCATATGTGCATGTGTGCATGCTTGTGCATGTATTTGGATGCATGTGTGTACATGCAAGTTCATGTACATGTGTGTGCTTATGCTTGTGTATGTGTGTGTGTATATATGTGTGTGCATCAGCACACATCAGTGCGTATGTGCATGTGTGTGTGTGTGTATGCATTTTTGTGCATGTGCAAGCATGGTTGTGCCTATTTGTCTGCAAATGAATGTGCCTTTGCATGTCTATGTGTGTATGCATATGCATGTGTGCATCGATATGCACGTGTGTGTATGTGCATGTGTTTGCATGGAAACACTTGTGTGTGTACATGTGCATGTGTATACGTGTTCGTGTATGTTTGTGGGCATTTATGCAACTATGTATGCATGTGCACATGTGTCTGTTTGTGCATATGCATGTGGGTGTACATGTGTATGTATGCTTGTGTGTGCATCATTGTGCATGTGATGGTGTACATGAGTGTATGTGTGTGCATGCATGCATGTGTGTGTGCGTGTATGCTTGTGCATGAGTGCATGTGTGTGTGTGTATATTTTTGTGTGTGTTATTGTGTTTGTGTTTGCATGTGTGCATGTGTGGGCATGTGTGTGGGTGTGGGTATGTACATATGCATGTGCATTTGTGTATGTGTAATGGCACATGTACACGAGTACATGTGCACATGCATGTGTGTGTGAGTACTTATGTTTGTAGTTTTGTGTGTTAGCATGTTTACGTGTGTGTTGGGAGATGAGTGTGGGTGTGCATACTTGTGGCATATGTCTATAATTGTACATGTGTGCATGAGTGTGTGTGCATGTATTTTCATGTGTGTGTACGTGTATACTTATGTGTTTGTGTGCTGGCTTGCATGTGTTTGTTTGTTTATTTATGTGGGTGTGTGTGTGTCTACACATGTATATTCATGTGCACGTGTGCACATGTATATTCATGTGCACGTGTGCACATGTATATGTTTCATGAGTGCATGTACATGTGTGTGTACATTTGCATGGGTGTTTATGCAAGTGTGTAAACACGTGTGTGTGTGTGTGTGCACTTAAGTGTTCCTATGTTTATGTGTATGTGTCTGTGTGTACATTTGTGTGTACCTATGCACATTAGTTTAGTGCGTATGCATGCTTCGGTGTGTGTATTTGTGCAAGCGTGCATACATGTACATGTGTTTGTAGTTGTGTGTATGCTTAAGTGTGTGTGTGCATTCATGCTTGTGTTTATGTTTGCATGTGCAAGCATCTATGTGTGTGTGTGTGTGCATGTGGGTGTGCATGTGTGCATGAATGCACAAGTGTGTGTATGTGGGTGTGCATACATGTATGAATGTTTTTGCATTTTTAAGTGTATATGTCCATGTGCATGTGTAGATGTGTATCAACATGCATATGTTAGCATTTATGTGTGGGTGTGTTCATATGTATACGTGAATTTGTGTGTCTATGTGTTTATGTGCCTATGTTCTCATATATGGATATCCATGCATGTGTGTGCATGTGTCTGAGTGTGTTAGTAGGCACATCTACATGTGTTTACTTGAGTGATTGTGTGTGTGCTTGTCTAAGGGAATTTATGCGTGTGTGTTTGGATGTGTTTAAGCCTACAAGTGTGTGTGTGTACTTGTATGGGTGCTTATGAAAATATGTACCTATGTGGGTGCTTGTGTCTATGTATGTGTGCGCATGTTTATGCAATCATTGGTATGCAAATGTGGGTAAGTGCATTTGTGTGTGAATGTTTGTGTGTGTGTGCTTGTATGTGTGTGTATGTGTACACATCCACATGTTTGTGTATGTGTGTGTTCTTGTCTGTGTGCATGCTTGTGCATGTGTGTAGCCATGTGTGTGCATGTGTTTATGTGTGTGCATGAGTGTGCCAGTGTGTGGGTGTGTTTGCATGTATATATGCATGTGTGAGTTTGCTTGTACATGTGTGTATGCATATGTGTCTATTAGTATGTGTGCTTGTGTGTGTGATTATGTTTATGTGCATGCATGTGAGTGTATTTTTGGACACACCTATGTGTATGTGAGTGTTCATGATTATGTGTCTTTGTGTGGGTGTGTATGCATGTGTGTGTAGGAGTACATGCACCTGCATATGTATACTTGTGTGCCAACATGTGTGTATTTGGGAGTTTGTGCATGGTTTGGTTTGTTTACATGTATACGTTTCCATGAGTGTGTGTGTGCGATTGTGTGAGTGCAAGTTTGTGTGAACATTTGCATGTGTTTGCATGTATACAAGTGTGTGCATTGGTGTTTGAACATTTATGTGTATGTTTGTATGTGTTTCTTTATGATTATGCATATGTGTCTTTGTGTAGTCCTATGTGTGCATACAAGTGTGTGTAGGTATGCATGTGTGTGCATGTGTGCATGTCTCTATGTGTGCATGCATGTGTGTGTGTATGGATGTGTGTGCATGTGTGTCCATGCATGCAAAAAAATGTATGTATTTGTTGTTATGCATAGGTGTGTATGTGCATATTTGTGCATGCATGTGTTTGCATATGTGTGCTCTTACATGTGTGTGTATGTGTACGCTCATTGATGTGTTCATTTATGAGCTTGTGTGCATGTGTATGAGCATGCAGACACGTGTATCTGTGCATGTGTGCATGCATTTGTGTACATGTTTGTATTTGCATGTGCACATGTTTGTATGTATATATTTACCTACACATGTGTGTGTATGTGTGTGCATGCATGCACATGTGCATGACTAACTTGGTGTGTATATGAGTGTGTGTGTGTGTGTATGTGTATGCATGTGTGTTTGTGTGCTTGTATGGGTGCTATGTGTGTGTGTCTATATGCATGTCTGTGCATACATGTGAGTATGTATGTGTGTGTGTGTGCTTGTTGCATGTACGGGTGCATGTGTGTATGTAAGTGTTTGTGTTCTTGTGTTGGTTTATGTGTGTGTGCATGTGTGCGTGCTTGTGCATGTATTTGGATGCATGTGTGTACATGTGTGTGCTTATGCTTGAGTATGTGTGTGTGTATATGTGTGTGTGCATCAGCACACATCAGTGCATATATGCATGTGTGTGTGTGTATGCATTTTTGTGCATGTGCAAGCAAGGTTGTGCCTATTTGTGTGCAAATGAATGTGCCTTTGCATGTCTATGTGTGTATGCATATGCATGTGTGCATCGATATGCATGTGTGTGTATGTGCATGTGTTTGCATGGAAACACTTGTGTGTGTACATGTGTAGGTGTATACGTGTTCATGTATCCTTGTGGGAATTTATGCAACTGTGTATGCATGTGCACATGTGTCTGTTTGTGCATATGCATGTGGGTGTACATGTGTATGTATGCTTGCGTGTATGCTTGTGCATGAGTGCATGTGTGTGTGTGTGTGAGTATATTTTCGTGTGTTATTGTGTTTGTGTTTACATGTGTGCATGTGTGGGCATGTGTGTGGGTGTGGGTATGTACATATGCATGTGCATTTGTGTGTAATGGCACATGTACACGAGTGCATGTGCACATGCATGTGTGTGCGAGTACTTCTGTTTGTAGTTTTGTGTGTTAGCATGTTTATGTGTGTATTGGGAGATAAGTGTTGGTGTGCATACTTGTGTGCATATATCTATAATTGTACATGTGTGTATGAGTGTGTGTGCATGTGTTTTCATGTCTGTGTACGTGTATACTTATGTATTTGTTTGCTGGCTTGCATGCGTTTGTTTGTTTATGTATGTGGGTGTGTGTGTGTGTCTGCACATATATATTCATGTGCACGTGTGCACATGTATATGTTTCATGAGTGCATGTACATGTGTGTGTACATTTGCATGGGTATTTATGCAAGTGTGTAAACACATGTGAGTGTGTGTGTGCATTTAAGTGTGCCTATGTTTATGTGTATGTGTTTGTGTATACATTTGTGTGTACCTATGCACATTATTTTTGTGCGTATGCATGCTTCGGTGTGTGTATTTGTGCATGCGTGCATACATGTACATGTGTTTGTAGTTGTGTGTATGCTTAAGTGTGTGTGTGCATTCATGCTTGTGTTTATGTTTGCATGTGCAAGCATCTATATGTGTGTGTGTGTGTGCATGTGGGTGTGCATGTGTGCATGAATGCACAAGTGTGTGTATGTGGGTGTGCATATATGTATGAATGTTTTTGCATTTTTAAGTGTATATGTCCATGTGCATGTGTACATGTGTATGAACATGCATGTGTGAGCATTTATGTGTGGGTGTGTTCATATGTATATGTGAATTTTTGTGTGTGTGTGTGTTTATGTGCTTTTGTTCTCATATATGGATATCCATGCATGTGTGTGCATGTGCTTGAGTGTGTTAGTAGCCACATCTACATGTGTGTGCTTGAGTGATTATGTGTGTGCATGTCCAAGTGCATTTATGTGTGTGTGTTTGGATGTGTTTAAGCCTACAAGTGTGTTTGTGTGTACTTGTATGGGTGCTTATGAAAATATGTACCTATGTGGGTGCATGTGTCTGTGTATGTGTGTGTGTGTTTATGCAATCATTGGTATGCATATGTGGGTAAGTGCATTTGTATGTGAATGTTTGTGTGTGTGTGCTTGTATGTGTGTGTATGTGAATGTGTGTATGTGTGCACATGCACATGTTAGTGTATGTGTGTGTTCTTGTCTGTGTGCATGCTTGTGCATGTGTGTAGCCATGTGTGTGCATGTTTTTCTGTGTGTGCATGTGTGCCAATGTGTGGGTGTGTTTGCATGTATATATGCATGTGTGAGTTTGCTTGTACATGTGTGTATGCATGTGTCGATTAGTATATGTGCTTGTGTGTGTGATTTTGTTTATGTGCATGCATGTGAGTGTATTTTTGGACACACCTATGTGTATGTGAGTGTTCACGATTATGTGTCTTTGTGTGGGTGTGTATGCATGTGTGCGTAGGAGTACATGCACCTGCATATGTATACTTGTGTGCCAACATGTGTGTATTTGGGAGTTTGTGCATGGCTTGGTTTGTTTACATGTATATGTTTCCATGTGTGTGTGTGTGCGATTGTGTGAGTGCAAGTTTGTGTGAACATGTGCATGTGTTTGCATGTATACAAGTGTGTGCATTGGTGTTTGAACATGTGTGTGTATGTTTGTATGTGTTTCTTTATGATTATGCATATGTGTCTTTGTGTAGTCCTATGTGTGCATACAAGTGTGTGTAGGTATGCATTTGTGTGCATGTGTGCATGTCTCTATGTGTGTATGAGTGTGTCTATGTTTGTTCTTGTGCATGTATGCGTTTGCGTGCATGCATATCTTCGTATGTGCACATGTGTCTACATGGTTGCAAGTATGTTTGTGTGTGTGTGTGTGAGCCCTTGTGCATGTGTGTGTGTATGCATGTGTAAGCCTGTGTCTATATGCGTGTGTGTGGGAATGCTGGCATGCATGCATGTATATGTGAGCATGTGGTTTGCTCATGTGTATATGTGTATTTATATGTGTGTGTGCTAGTGTATACCTCTATACGTGTGTATTTTTAAGTGCATGTGCATGCAAGTGCATGTATAAGTATGCTTGTGTGTGCATTTTTTTTTGGGTGTGGGTGCAGTGCATGTATGCATGTTTGTCTTTGTTCATCTGTGTAAGAATGTGAGAGCATGCATGATTGTGTATGTGTGTGCAAGTTGGTGTGTATGTGTTTATAATTATGTGTGTATTTATGACTATGTGTGTGTGTGTTTGTGTGTGTGTGCATGTATATATTTGTTTGCTTGAGTTCCTATGTGCGTGCATGTGTGTGTCTTATGTGTGTGTGTGTATGCGTGTGCATGCGTTTAGTCATGCATGAGTGTGTATGCATGCATGTGCATGTGTATATAAGTGTGTGTATGTTTTTGTGTGTGAGTATGCTTATTTGTGCGTGTGTCCGTGAGTGAAAATTGATGATATTGGTATGGGCGCATTTGTGAGCTTGTACATGTGTAGGCATGTGTGCACATACATGTGTGCTTGTGTGTGAGTGCCAATATTTGTTCTTTTGTGTACACTTGTGAGTGTGCGTGTGTGTGAGCACGTGCTATTGTATGTGTGGTTGTGTGGGTACATGTGACATAGCTGCATGTGTGCAAGCATGTGCACGAGTGTGTGTATGTCTACATGTGCATATATGTGTGCATGAATATGCATTTGTGTATGCATAGTTGTGTTTGTGCATGTGTGCATATGTTTTTGTGGGTGCATGTGGTTGTGTGCATGCATACATACTTGCATGTGTGATTGTGCTTTTGTGTAGGTGTATGTGTGCATGTTGTTGTGTAGGTGTGTATGTGTGCGCCTATATGTGTGCATATGCATGTGCATTTTTTGCTCATGTATGTGCACATGAGATTTTGTGCATATGTGTGCCTATGTATATATTTTGTGTTTGTGTGTTTGTGTTTGTGTTTTTGTGCATGTGTGCGTGTTTGTGCATATTTGTGATTACATTTGTGTGTGCATGTGAGCGTGCATGTGTGACTATGTATATGTGTGTGTGTGTATAGGTGTGAATCTACTTTTGTGTGCAAGTGTGTGTGTGTGAACATGTCTATGCTTATGTGTGTTCTTATGTTTTTGTATATGAGTTTATGGTTGCCAGCATGTTCATGTGTGTTTTCTTGTGTTACTATGTGTGTATGCATGTGTGTGCATGCATGTGCATTTGTGTGTGATTTTTATGGGTTGGTTAATGTGCATATGTGTGTGTGTGTGTGCAAGTGTGCATGTGAGTATGTGTCTTTTTGCATGTATGGGTGGGTGCATGCATTTTTGTGTGTATACATGCATTCGTATGAATATGTCTGTGCATGAGTGTGTGTGTGTGTGTTTGTGGGTGTGAGTGCGTGCACATGCATGTGTGTGCTTATACATGTGTATGTGTGTGTCTGCACTTGCATATGAGTGTGTGTGATTGTGAGCATGTATGCTTATGCATACATGTACATATGTGTGTGTATATGTGTGAAAGCATGCATGTGTGTGTCTATATATGCATGCACATATGTGTGCATGCTTATGCGTGTACTTTTTTGTGTGTTATGCATGAATATGTGTGCATGTGTGCCGAAGTGGGTATGCGGCTATGTGAGCATGTGCATTTGTCTATGTGCACACGTGTGTGTTTGCATGTGTGTTTGTACTTATGTGTGTTTAGTTTGTGTGCATGTATATGTGCTTGTGTGTACTTCTTAGTGTGTGTCTTTGTTGTTATGTGCTTGACTGTGTGTGCATGTGTGTGTGTGTCTCTATGTACTTGTGCATGTGTGCTTGCACGAATCTATGTGTTTGTGTGCTTGTGCATGTGCATGAATGTGTGTGTGTACACATGCATGTGTATAGGAGTGTGTGTAAGTGTGTGCATGTATGTGTGTGTGTGCCTTTTTATGTGTCTATGCATGTGAGTATTCATACATGTGTATGCATGTTATTATATGGTGTGTGGGTATTCCTATATGTGTACATGATTGCATGTTTGTGTGTGTCATTATGTGTGTGTGCACACAGGAATGTGCATGCTAGAGTGCATGCGTGTGTGTTCATGTGTGTGTATGTATATATGTGTGATTGTGCATATGTGTGTATATGTGTATATGTGTGCTTGTATTTACATATATATATGCTTGTGTGTTCTTATTTTTGCATGTGTGTGCTTGTTCATGGTGTGCATGCATATGTATGTGTGATGCATTTGAGCTTGTGTGTGTGAATATGTGTGTCCAATCTTGCATGTGTGTATGTTTGCATGTTCATGCATCTATCTGTGTAGGTGTGTAGATGTGTGTGCATGTGCACATGTATGCCCAAGTGTGTGTACATTTTTGTGCAAACATTACTGTATGTTTGTTTATTTATACAAGCATGTGTGCATATGCACGTGCATGTATACATGCATGTGTGAGTGTCTGAGTTTATATGTATGCATTTGTGTGTGTAAGTATGTGTGCATTTGTGTGTGTTCGTGATTATGTGTGTTTGTGTGCGTGTGCTTATATATGTTTGTGTGCATTTGTGAGTACGTACGTATGTGTGTGCATGTGCTTGAGTGATAGTGTGTGTGCATATGAGTGTGCATGTGTATGTCCATGTGTGGGCACATGTGCCTACAAGTACCTATTTAGGTGCATGTGCATATGTGTGTGTTTGTGCCTTTGCTTGTATGCAAGTGTGAGTATGTGTTTCTGCAAGTAGGGTTTTGTGTGTGCATGTTTGTGTGCATAATTGTATGTAACTGTATGAATGTGCATGTTTGTATGTGTATGTATGTGCTTTTTTGTATATGTGTACTTATGTGAGTGCATGCTTATGTGTGCATGTGTGGGCATGTGTGTGGGTGTGTGTGCATGTGTTTGTGCATTTATGCAAAAGTGTGCCTATGTGTGGGTGTGTTCGCATGTATATATGCATGTGTTTGTGTGTGTGTGCATGCATGTGTACATGTGTGTGCATATATATATTTGTGAGATCATGTGTGTGCATATGCATTTTTGTTTGTTTGTGATAGTGCATTTTTGTATGCATGAGTATACATGTGTTTTTTGCATTAGTACCTGTGACTGTGCAAGTATGTATGCACGTTTGTGTGTGTGTGTAAGGCACACATTTGTGTATGTATATGTGTGTGTGTGTATAAATTTGTTTGTGAGTTCGTGAATGTGTTTGTTCATTAGTGTGTGTTTTTGTGCCTGTGTGAGTACATGTGTGTTGGTGCAAATTTGTATGTGCTTGTGTGGATGTGTTTGTATGTGTGTTTGCATGCATACAAGTGTGTATGTGGGTGTGCATGCATGTGCACAAGTCTGTGCATATGTGTTTGTTCATGACTGTGCGTGTGTGTGCATGCTTATGTGAGAATCCAAGTATGTGTGTAAGTGTGAATTCTTCTACTTGTGTGCATGTGTAAGGGTCTATGCATGTGTATGTATGTACATGTGCATGCATGTTGGCATGTGTGTGTGCTTATGTGTGTGCATGTGTGCAAGTGTATGGGTGTGCATGTGTGTAAGTGCAAATGCATGTGCCTATGTGGCTATGCATACACAAGTGTGTGTGTATGCATGAGTATGTGTGTGTATGTGTGCATGCATGAGTGTGTCTATGTGTGTTTGCTCATTTGTGCATGTGTGTTCATGTGTGAGTGTGTGTACGTTTATGTGGATGTTTGTGTTTGTATGTGTGTGCATGCATATGTACGTGTGTGTGTGTGCTTGTGCATGTGTGGTTGTGCATGCATGTTTGTACATGTCTTTATTTAGAGTGTTCCATGTGTGTGTGTGTGTTTAAGTGTGCATGTGTACATAGTGCATATTGGTCTATGTGCATGTTTTTGTGTCTAAATGCACATGTGTGGGTGTTTGTGTATGTGTGTTTGTGTAGGTGCAAGTGTATGTGCCTTCATGTTTGCTTATGAGTCTATGCATGTGCTTGCATATGCATATTCAAAGGCATGTGTGTTTATGAATTTGTTTGTGTGAATTGGTACACACATGTGTTTGTGTGTGTATATGAGTATGCACGTGTGTATGAATGAGTGCACTTGTATGTACATCTGTTCATGTGTGTAGGCATATGCATGTGCATGTGAGTGTGTATTTGCATGCATCTGTGTGAGTGTGGATAAACGAGTGCGTAGGTGTGTTTGTGTGTGCATGTGAGTTTACATGTATTTATTCATGTATGTGTGTGTGTTTATGTGTTCAAGTGTGCTGTTGTATGCTTGTGCATATGTGTGTATGTGTGGATGCACATGTTTGTGTACATATGTGTGTGTATGCATGTTTGTGTGTCAAAGTGTTTGGGCATGTGTGCATGCATGTGCATTTCTATGTGTGGGTGCATCCACGTGCATGCTTACAAGTATGTGTATGTGTTTGTGTATGGGTGTCTCTATGTGTGGGTGCATATGTGTGCGATTGTGTAGTAATGTGTGGGGAAGAGCTATGTGAATGGCTATGCACGTGCTTATGTGTGCATGTGTCCATGAGTGTATATGTGTGTACATGTCTGTGTGTTTGAGAGTGTATTCATTTGTATGTGTGCTTGTGTGTGTGCGCATGTGTGCATATTTATGAACTTATGCATACAAGTGTATGTATGTGTGTTCATATGTGTGGGTGTGTGCAAGTGTATGCTTGTGCGTGTGTGTGCATATAGCCACATGTGTGTGTGTGTGCTTTGGAGCACATGCATGTGTGTCTACGTATGGTCGTGCATGCCAGTGTGTATTATTGCATTTCTTCATGCATGTGTGTCTACACAAATGTGTGGGTGTGTTCGTGTGTGTGCACGTGTGTTTGTGTTGTTTGTGTGTATGCATGTGTGTATGTGTGTGTGTTTGCATACATGTGCATGTGTGCAAATTTATGCACGTGTATGTTTGTGCCTGTGTGTGAGATTCCATATATGTGCATGTTCTTACATGTATGTGTACATGTGCATGTGTGTGTGTGTGAGTGCATGTGTAGGGGTGTGTGTTTGAGTATATTTTTGTAAGTGTGTCTGTGTCAGTCTTTGTGTGTGTGTGTGTGTGCATGTGCATGTGTATGTGTATGTGCATGAATGCACGAGTATGTGTGCATCGATGGCATGTGGGTATACTTTTGTGTGTTCATGGGCATGTGAGTGTGCTCATGTGCATGTGCTTGGTAGTGGATGTGTGTGTGTGCATGTGCATGCATGTATTTACGTTCACGAGTGTGCATATGTGCATTCATATGTGTGCATGTTTGTGTATGTGTGCATGCTTATGTGTTTGTACATGTGTATATGTGTAAATACTTGTCTGTAGTATGTCTGGGTATGTGTGCATATATGTGTATTGATGTATGGCATGTGCATGTTTTTGTACATGTATGTGTCTGCAAAAAAATATATGTTCTTCTATGTGTTTGTGCACAAGTATCCATGAGCTTGTGTACATGTGAGTGCATGTATGCACATGTTGTGTGCATATGTGCATGTGGGCATGCTTGTGTGTATGAGTTCATGATTTTGTGTGCATATTCATGTTGGTGTGTGTGCACATAACTGTGTCTATTTTCATGTGTATTTGTTTATGTGTGTATGTGTGTGTTTGTGCATGTGTGTGTGCATGTGCATCATTATGTGTGTTGCCTACATGCGATGCATGTGTGTGTGTAAGTGTCTTTGGATATAGCTATGCATGAGTGTTTGTGTACAGGTGTGTTTGTTTGTGTGTGTGTGTATGGCCATGTGTATGTGCATTTGCACGTGTGTCCATGTGAATGTGTGTACCTATGTGTGCCAGTGTTTACATGCACGTATATATGTGACTGTGTGCTTATGCATGCCTAATTTTGATTTCATGTCTGTATGCAGTTATTCCCATTTGTTTGTCCATGTGTCTATTTATCTGTGACATGTTTGTTTATGTGTCTGTACGTGTTTGTACATGTATTATGTACATGTGCATGCGTGCATTCACACACGTGTGTGTGTTGTTTTTGTGCATGCATCACTGAGTTGGCTCATGTGTGTGTATGTGTGTGTGTGTATATGTGTTCTTTTGTGCTTTTATGCATTCATGCCAGCATGTATGAGCATGTGTATTGGGCGAGTGAGTTTGTGTGTTTGTGTGTATTGTTTTTGGTGCATGCATGTCAATATGTGACTATACATTTGTGTGTGTGTGTGTATGTATGTTCTTGTTTTTTTATGTAGGTGTACATGTGTATGTATTTGTGTGTGTGTGCGCATGTGTGTCGATGTGCATGAGAGTGTGTGTGTGCATGCACCTATGAGAGTGCTTATGTGTGTATGTTGTGTGCCATTGCATGTGCATGTGAGTACATGTGTGTGTGATTGCTTCAACTTTTGCATGTGCATTTGTATGTCCATAGGTACTTGCACACATGTGTGTGTGCTTATGCATGTGTCTATATGAATTCACATGTGTGTGTACATCTGCATAAAATGGTTTTGAATGTGTGCATGGGCATTGGCAAGCATGCATACACGTGGGTGTGTGTGTGTGTGTGCATGCATATGCATGTGTATGTGTGTGTAAGAGTGTTCATGTTTGTGTGTGTAAATGTGTGTATGTGTATGTGCTTGTGTGCTTTTCTATGTGTGTGAGTCTATCTATGTGTGCATATGTGCATGTGCTGTATGTGTGTGTGTGTGCATGCATGCTTATGTGTGCATGAGTGTTTGTCTATGTGGGTGTGATTATGCATGTGTTGTTTTGTTTGTGAATGTTTATGTACATATGTGTGTATGTGTGTGCCTGGGAATGAGTGCCTATGGGTGTGCAAGTGCATACTTGTGCATGTGCATATGTGTTCTTACCAGAGGGTGTGTGTGTGTATGCATTTGTGTGGATGTGTGTTTATGTGTATTTGAGCATGTGTGTGTGTGTGTGTGTGCATGTATGCATGTTTGTGTTTGGGTGTGTATGTGCTTACTTGCATACATATGTGTGTGCATTTGTGCATCCATGCATTTGTGTATGTGTGTGCTTGTATACAAATGTATGCATGTGCTTGTGTTCATGTGTGTGCTTTTTTGCATCTATGTTTATATAGTTGTGTCTATTGTGCAACCATATGTCTATGTATGTGTTCCTAGATGTGTGCATGTGCCTACATGTGTGTGCATGATTGTGTGCATGTGTGTTTGTTTGTTTGTGTGTGTGTGTGTACTTGTGCAAGTCCTCACATGTTTATGTGTGTTCTTGTGCTATGTGCATGTGTGTGTTTGTGTGTGCATGTATGTGTATGTGTGTGGTTATGTATATGTGTAGGGGTGTGTGTATGGCTATGTGCATGCAGATGTTTATGTGTGTGTGTACAAGCATGCATTTGCATGTGTACATGCATAGGGCTAGGGGTCTATATGTGGGTGTATGTGAATATTTGTTTGTGTGTGAGTATGCATGTGCATGTGTGTGTGTTTATGCATACATGTACATGTGTGTCTAGGTGCATGCATGCATGCAAGTGTGTATGTGTGTTACAGTGTGTGAGTTCCCATATGTGTGTATACAAATAAATTTGTGTATGTTGAGTTGCACGTATGTGTGTCTTCCTATGTGCATATGTGTGTCCGTGTGTGTGTCATGCAAGTGTGTATGCATGTGTGTGCTTTTTTGTGTGTATGTGTGTGCATGTTTGTGTGTGTATGTACTTGTGCATGTTCATATTTTTGTGCACGTCTATTCATGAGCATGTGTGAATCTGTCTGTGAGTGTGTGCATGTGTGTATGTGTACATGTGAAAGTGTTTTCTTACATGTGTATGTGCATGTGTTTCAATGCTTATTAATGTGTGTGCATGTGTGCATGCACGTGTGTGTGAATGTGTGTCTATGCATGTGTGTATTTATGTTGGTATGTGCATGTGTGCATGCATGCTTGTGTGTGGATGTATGAATACATGCATATATTTTAATTGTGTGTGAGCATGACTTTATGTGTGCATTAGTGTGTGTTTGTGCATGTGTTGTTATGTGTGTGTGTGTTTGCTTGTGTCCTTGTGTGTGTGCATGTATATGTGCTTGTTTTTGTGTGTGTACATGTGCTTTTTTGTGTTAATACATGTGTTTTTTTTGTGTTTTGTGTGTTTGTGTGTTTATGCCTTCATGTGTGCGTGTGTATATACATGTTTGGGCATGTATATGTGTGTGTGTGATTATGCTGTGTGTGAAATTGTGTGTACACACATTTGTGTGCATTTGTGCATGTGTGTGTGTGTGTGTTTGTGCCTATGTGTATGTGTATGTATGTGTGTGGGTTATCCTTGGGTTCGTCATGCATTTGTGCATGTGTGCATGAGTTTGTGAATGTACATGCACACATTGTTTTCTTATTTGTGTGAGTGTGTTTTCAGACATGTGTGCATGCTTTTGTGCATGTTGAGGGTGTGTGTGTGATTGCTTATGTGTGTGTGAGAGGGAGAGTGTGTACATGTGCATGTTTGTGTGTGCATGCATGTGTGTGTACATGCATGTGTGTGTTTTTTTCTACATGTGTGTATCTATCTATGAGTTAATATATGTATGTGTCTATCTATGCATATGGTTGTGTGTGTGTGGATGTGTATGATTTTCATGTATGCATGTGTGTGTGAATGTGATTGTGCACTTGTTGTTTCATTTGTCTTTGTGTTTCAGTGCATGTATGTACCTATGTATATGAACTTGTTTTTGTGTATGAAGGTGTGTGTGCTCAGATTTGTGTGGGTGTGGGTGTTTGTATGGCCACATGTTTGCATGTATATGTATTGATGTATATGTGCTTACTTGCATGCATGTGTGTGAATTTGCATGCATATATGAGTGTATGTGTGCTTGTGTGTGCATTCACGCATGTGTGTGTGTTTGCATGTGTATTTTTATGCAGTTGTGTGTTGTGTATCCATGTTTGCATGTGTGTGTTTGTGCATGTGTGTATGTTTATATATGTGTGTGTGCATGTACATGCATGTTTGTTCATAATTGTGTGCATGAGTGTATTTGCATTTGCATGTGTGTGTGTGCTTGGGTGTGTATAGTCTGCTTGTATGTGCTCACATGTTTATGTGTGTGCTTGTGCATGTGTGTTTGTGTGTGCACGAATCTCTAAGGGGGTGTGTGAGTGTGTGTGTGTTTGATTATGTATGTGCATGCATGCACATGTGTGTGTGTGTGAGTTCATGTATGTGTGTGTGTTATGATGTGTGATCTCATCTGCATGTACATGTAAAAATATTTGTGTGTGTGTGTGTGTTTGTTTAGGTTTGCATGCACATTGTGCGTGTTTGTGCGTATGTGTATCTATGTTTGTGTGTGTGTGGTTATGCAAGTCCATGTGCATTTGTTTGTACCTATGTGTCTATGTGTAAACATGTACTTACATGTATTTATTCATGCAAGTTTGTGTGTACCTATTTCTATGTCTACATGTTCATATTTTTGTGCATGTGTTTGCTTAGGCATGTGTGAATATGTGCATGTATACATGTATGTGTGTTTGTGTGAGTGTGTTCATATGTTCATGTTCAATTATTTTCTTGCATGTGTATGTGCATTTGTTTTTGTGCTTATTCATGTGTGTGCATGGGTGCATGCATACTTATGTGAATGTGTGTCTATTAGTGTGCATTTATGTTGGTGTCTACAAGTGTGAATCCATGCCTAAGTGTGGCTATGTGCAAGCATGTGTGAGCACGTCTATATGTGTGCATACATGTGTGTGCATGATTGACTATATGTGTGTTCATCTGTGGTTGTGTGTGTGTGTACATGCATGTTTTCATGTTTGTGTGTGCGTATGAGCATGTGTGTGTTTGCTTTTGTGTGTGAATGTATATGCAAATGTGAGTGTGTATGTTTGTGCATGTGTGGGTGTGTGGATATGTGTGTGTGCATTTGTACATATGTGTAGGCATGCATGTGTTCATATGTGCATGTGTGTAGGTTATCCTTGCATTTGTGCATGCATTTGTGCTATTTGTATGAGTTCATTGACATGAATGCACGAATTTTTTGCTTGTGTGTGTAAGTGTGTTTGTATGCATGTGTGCATGTTTATGTGCATATGGTTGCATGAGTGATTGCTTATGTGTGTGTGTGTTTGTGCAACTATATTTTTACTTGCATGTGTGCCTCCACATTACATGTCAATGCATGCATGTTCATATGCATGTGCACATGTGCATTGAAAGTGCATGCATTGGTATGCACATATGTGTGCATGTCTATGTGCATGTGTATGCATAGATCGATGTTTGTTTGTATGCATGCTTCTATGTGTGTGGCCATGTGTGCATATGTGTTTGTGTGTGTGTGTTCATACTTCCACATGGGTGTATGAGTGCATGTGCATGTGTATGGGTGTGTGTGTGTGCATGACAATGTGTGTGTGTACAAGTGTGCATATGCATTTGTGTATTTATGCTCGTGTCTGTCAATGTATATATGTGTATGTCTATGTTTGTGATTGTGTGTCTGTGTTTGCATGTGAGTGTGTGTGCATGTGTGTGTGTGTATACATATGGGTGTGCATGTCTGTTAATGTATGTGCATGTGTGTGTGTTCCTATGCATGCATATGTGTGTGTACATGCATGTGTTTGTGTGTATGCAAGTGAGTCTTAGAGTATGTGTGTGTTCATGTGTGTGCATGAATTTGAGCATGCTTGCATCCATATGTGTGTGTGTGTTTACATGTGTGTGTTTGTATGTATGTGTGTCAGCATGTTTTGTATGTGTGTGTGGGTAGGTTTGTGCATGCCTGCATCCTTGTGTGTATTTGCATGTGTGTGAACGTGTGTGCATGTGCATATGTGCAAGTAGGTGTGTGTGCGTGTGCCTACTTGTGTGTGTATGATTGTGGGAATGTGTCCATGTGTATGAATGTTTGCATTTGTCTATGTGTGTGTATGATTGTATGTGTTGTTGTGTGCGTGCATGTGTTAGTGTTTTTGTGTTAGTTTTTGGGTATATGTGTGTGGCTGTGTATATGTTTTGGTGTATATGTGTGTCATTAGTGCATATGTGCACATGTGTGCATTCATATGTGTGTGTCTACTGGTGTGTGCACAATTGTTTGAATGATTGTGCGTGTGTGTCTGCATGTGTTCTTTGTGTGTGCATGCATGCTTTTGGGTGTTCATGTGTACATGTGTGTGTGTTATTGTATGCAAGCTTGTGCCTATGTGTGTGTGGGTGTCTGTTTATGTATGCATAAGGGCATGAGTTTGTGCATGCTGGCATGTAAGGCATGTGCATATACATATCTAGTGGGTATGTGTCTATGAGTGAGAGTGGTTGTATATGTCCATGTGTACATGTTTGGGCATTTATGTATATGTATGTTTCTGTGCAGGTTAGCATGCATGTGTGTGTGCATCTATGTTTGTGCATGCACACATGCTTTAAGTGGCATAGGTATGCACATGTGTAAAAGTGTGCATGAGCATGCTATTTTTGTGTGCCTATGTGTGCATCTATTTTTGTGCATGTGTGTGTGTGTGTGTGAGTTGTACCCATGTACATGCATGCTTGTGTTCATGTGTGTTAGTGATCATCCATGCCTAGGTAAATATGTATGGTAGTGTGCATGTGTGTATATGTGTGGCAATATGTATGGGTGTAGGTGTATATGTGTAGGTATGTGTAAGTGTGTGTACATTTGTGTGTGGGCATATGTGTGTGTATGTTAGTGCATGCATGTGTCAATTACTTCATGTGCTTGTGTGGGTAAGAGTGTCTGTGCACATCTATGCATTAGCATGTGTGTCTGTGCTCTTGTTTGTGTTCATGTTTATGTGTGCATGCACAAGTATGGGTGCATGTGTGTCTAAGTGTTATGCATGCATGTGCATGCATGTGTGAGTTTTTTTGTGTAGTTTTGTTAATGTGTGTATGTTCATGTGTACTATGCATGTGCACAAGTGGGTATGCTTGTGTGTGTTTGCATGTATGCGTGTATACTTGTGAGTGTGCTTTTGTCCATGTACATGTTTTTGTGTGTGTGGGTGTGTGTGTGCATGCATGCATATACGTGCATACCTACATGTGTGTTTACATGTGCACATGTGGTTATGCATTTTTACAGGCATGTGTACGTGCATGTGCTAATGCATGTGTGTGTGTTCATATGTGTGTGTGTGTGAGTGTGTGCATGCATGGGCATATGTTTGTGCATATGCACACATATGCATTTATGTGTGTGTGGGTGCATCAGTGTGTTGGTGTGTGTGGGTTTCCTTTCTATTTGTTCATGGGTATGTGTCCTTACGTGCAAGCTTACAAGTATTTGTTAGTACTCATTTGTGTGTGCATGTTTCTATGTTTGTGCATGTTTGTGTGCATGCATATATGTGTGTGTGTGTGTGTGTGTGTGTGTGCATATGTGTGTGTGTGTGCATGTATGTGTGTATGTGTATGCACATCCTTGCATATGTATGTTTTTGTGTGAACTTGTGCATAGATGTGTGTGTGCATGTGCATGTACATGTGTATATGTATGTATGAACATGTTGGTGTTTGTGTGCACATGTGTTTGCTCATGTGTGCATGCATGTTTGGGTGTGTGGGTGTGTTTCCTTTCATGTGTGCATGTATGAATGTGAATGTGTTCATGTGCATGTCTTTGTGTGTGTGTGTGTACATACACTTGTGTTTTCTTGTGTGCAAGTGTGTATGTGCAAGTGCGAGTCTCTGTGAGTGAGCGTGCATACATGTATGTCTCTATGTGTATGTGCATGTGTGTGTATGTGTTTGTGTATGTGTATATGTATGTGTGTGCATGTGTGTGTCCGTGTGCATTTGAGTGTGCAAGTGTGTGTGCATGGTCTATTGTTTGTGTGTTTGTGTTAGCCTGTGGTCTTTGAGTGTACATGTGTATGTAGGTTTTTGTGTGTTCAAGATGGTGTGTGAGTGTTCCTATATATGCATGTGTGTGCACGTATGTGTGCATGGGTTTGTGTTTGTGTTCATTATTGTGCATATGAGATTGAGCATCGAAGTTTGTGCTTGTGCATGTAGGTGCTTGTCTGTGTTTGTGTGTACATGTGTGTCTATTTATGTATTCATGTTTGTATGTAAGTGTGTGTGTGTGTGCATATGCATGTGCATATGTGCATGTGTGTGTATGTCTTTTTGTGTGTGTGTGCATGTGTGCATATATGGATATGTGTTTGTGTATGTTTGTGAGTGTGTGTAGTTTTGTGTGTCTGTACGCATGCATGTGCATGTGTACATAAGTGCACATGTGTGTTCGTATGTGTATGTGTGCATGCATTTGTGTATGTTTATGGATCTGTATGTGCATTGGCATAAGTGTGCGTGTGTACATATGTGAGTGCATGCCTATGTGCATGTGTGTATGTGTGTTTATGTTGATGTGTGTATGCATGTATGTTTGTGCATTTGTATACACATGTGTGTCTACATCTGCGTATGTTTGCATTTCTAGGTGTACAGGCACTCCTGTGTGCATCCTATATTGGAGTAGGTATGTGTTTGTGGGTGTAGATGTGTGTGCATGCATGTTCTTATGCATGCATGTGTTCATGCTTGAGCATGTGTATGTTGTACATTCATGTGTATTTTTATGTGTGTGGTTCTTGTGTGCGTATGTGTTAATGTGCCTGTGCCTATATGTGTGTGTATGGGTGTGTGTATGCATGTGTGTATGTGCATATGCATGCACATGTTTGTGTGCCTTTGTGCTTTCGTGTGTGTGTGCTTGTGCAAGTTTTTTTGTGTGCATGTAAGTGTATTTGTGTGTATGTGTGTGTGTACACATATGTCTTTGCATACATGCATGTTTTCATGTGTGTGTTTAAGCAAGTCCATGTATGCATTTGTTTCCATGTTTGTGTGCTTGTGTGTTCTATAGATAAATGTGCAGATGTGGGCATGCTTATGCACATGTACATGTGTGTGTGTACACATGCATAATTATTCTTGTGTGTGCACTTTTGTGTGATTGAGTGTGTATGTGTGCATGCATTTACATGTGTAAGCATATGTTTGTGCTTGTGCATGTGTACATGTTTTTACACATGTGTTTGTGTGTGTGTGTCTGTGTGTGTTTGTGTCGATATTACTATGTGATTATGTGTGTGTGTACCTGAGAATGTGTATCCTCATGCATGTGTAGATTTTGGTGTGCCTTTGTGTTTGCATGTGTATGTGGTTGTGCATGTATGTGTGTGTTTGTATGACTACACGTGTGTGTGTGTGTGTGTGCATGTATGTGCATGGTTTTCCATTTATATGTGTGTTTGTATATTTGCATCAACATGTGCATGTTTGTGTCTGTGCATGTGTATGCATGTGTGTATTTATGTGTGCATGTGTCTGGGTGAGTGTATACTTTCATGAATTTGTGTTGGTATGAGATGTTGTGTGCATCTACCTATGTGTATGCATACGTGTTTGTGCATGTGCATGAATGTTTGCAAGTATGTGAATTTGAGTGTATATGTGTGTGTTAGTGCATGTTTGTGTACATATGTGTGCTTACATATGACCATGTGTTTGTGGTACTTTTTTATGTGTTTGTGTTTTGTTTATCTATGTGTGCTAATGTTTTTGTGCATGTGCATGTGTGTGTGCATGTGTTCCTCTATGCATGTGTGTTTCTATGTGTGGGTGTGAGACTGGGTGTGTGTGGGTATGTGTGATTGCTTATGCATGTGTGTGTGTGTGCATGTGATTGTTTGTGTGTGTAATGAGTTAGGTTGTGCTTGTGTGCATGTGTTTGTGTGCACATGTTTGGGTGTGTGATTATGTGTGTATAGGTGTGTGTTTTGGTATTTGTGTGTCTGAATGTGTGCAAGCGTGTGCATGTGTGTGCATAGCTGCATGTGTATTTATGTGTGTGAGTGTGTGTGTGTATGGGCATGGATGATTGTGTGTACATACATATGGGTTTGTGTATGCATTCACATGTGTACATAAGTGCATATGTGTTTTTGTTTGTATTCACATGTGTTTGAGCACATCAACATTTGAATGCTTATGTGTGCACATGTGTGTGTGTGTGTATACATTTGTATGTGCATTTGTGTATACGTATGTTTGTGTTTATGTGTGTGCATGCATGTATTGGTGTGTGTGCATTTTGGTGTGCATGTGTGCATGTGTGCATTTGTGTGTGCACATGTGCATGTGTGTGTCTATGTGCATGTGTGCTTTTGTGCATGCATGCATGTAGGTGTGCACATTTGTAAGGGTGAATGTGTATTTTTATTCAAATATATGTATGCATGTATTGGTGTATGCATGCATGTGTGTGGTTGTGTGTTTGTGTGCATGTGCTTGTGCATATGTGTGTGAGACTGTGCTTTTGTGTGCATGTGTTTGTGCATCTACGAGCATACATTCATGTGTTTATGCTTGTGTATGCACATGCATGTTTGTGTATTTGAATGCATGTGTGTGTGTGTGTGCATGCATGTGTGTGAGTTTGAGCGTGAATGTTTATGTGCATGTTTGAGTGCGTGTACATGTTCATGCATGTGTGAGCATGTTTGCATGTGTATGCATATATGTTTGTGTATCTATACATGTGTGCATGCAAGTGTTTATGCAAGTGTTCGAGTGCCTAGGCATGTGTGTGTCCATGTACCCATGTGTGAATGTGTGCAATAATGTGTTTGTATGTGCACATGCATGTTGGTGTGTGTGCATGTGTGTGAATGTATGTGGGTGTTCATGTGTATGTGTGTATGTGTATGGGTATCTGTATGAAGTGTGTGCTTGTGTGGTTATGAGTGTGTACCTATGTGTGGACATGCCCATGTGCACCTATGTATATGCATGTGTGTGTGTATGTGTGTGTGGTTGATCGTGTGTGTGCATGTGTTTGTCTGTGTGTCTGCGTGTGCATGTGTTTGTAAGGACATGTGTTCATGTGTATGCATGTTTGTGTTCATGCATGTGTGCACATGCATGTGCTTATGTGTACATGGGAACGAGCATATGTGCATGTGTGTCCAACCATTTTTATGTGTGTGTGTGTGTATGTGTACATGCATGTGTGCTTGCATGTATTTGTGGTGTGTATGCATGTGTGCATGTCTATGCATGTGTGTACAAATGTGTGGGCATATGTGTGTGTGCATGTGTGTGTATGTATGTGTGCATGTGTTTTTGTTTGTCTATATGTGTGTGTGTGTGTATGTGCATATGTGTGCACATCTGTGTGTGTGCATGTGCATGTGTGTTTATGCACGTATAAGTGCATGCGTTTGTGCATGCACACACATGTCTACGTGTGTGCTTGCATACATGTGTGCATGTGTGTGTGTTTGTGTGCTTATATGTATGTGTTTGAAAGTATTTATGTTTATGTGTGTGTTTCAAAGAGTACATTTGTGTGTACATGTGCATGTGTATGTTCATTTGTGTGTCCATATGTCTGCATTTGTGCATGTGCGAATAAGTGTGTATGCAGATGTGTGCAAGTGTGTCTGTGTCGATGTGTGAATGGGTGTGCATGTATGTGTGCTTGTGTGTGTGCATCTGTGTGCATACATGTGCATTGATTTGTGCATGTGATGGTGCATGTGTGTGGCTGAGTGTGTGCATGCATTTGTTTGCGTGGATGCCTCTATGCACTTGAGTATGTGCATTTGTGTGCATGCAAGTGTGCATGTGTATGTATGCATGTGCATCTGTGCAAGTGGTTGTTTGTGTGGGTGTGTGAATGTATCTATGTGCATGCATTTTATATATATATGTGTGTGCATGGGGTGTGCGTGTGTGTGTGCATGTGTCTATATGTCTGTGTGTGATGCTTGTTTTTGTGTGTATCTACATGTGTATGTGTGTGTGTATTCATGCGTGTGTGTGTATAAGTTTGTAGGGACATGTGTGTGGGTACTTGTGTGCATGTGTGTTCATGTGTATGCTTGTTTGTGTTCATGCATATATGTGCATGCATGTGTTTGTGAGTACAAAGGCATGTGCATCTTTGTGCATGTGCATCTTCACATGCATGTGTCTCCAAGCATTTTTATGTGTGTGTGTGTATGTGTACATGTATGTGTGCTTGCATGCCTTTGTAAGTGTGTGTGCATGTGTGTGTGGCTATGTGTGTTTGTACAAATGTGTAGGCACAAGTTTGTGTGCATGCATGTGTATGTGTGTGAATGTGTTTGTGTGCGTCTATACATGTGTCTGTATGTGCTTATCTGTGCACATTTGTGCATATACATGTGTATGTGCATTTATGCATGTATATGTGCATGTGTGTGTACATGCACACACATGTGTATGTGTGTGCTTGTATACAAGTGTGCATGTATGTGTGTGTGTTTTTGCTCTTGCATGTCTTTATAGGTGTGTATACATGTGTGCATGTCTATACGTGTGTGTACAAATGTATGGGCATATGTGTGTGCAGATGTGTGTATATGTGTGTGCATATGTGTGTGCATGCGTTTGTGTGTATGTGTGTGTAGTGCGTATGTGTGCACATCTGTGTATGTGCATGTGTGTTTATGCATGTATAAGTGCATGTGTGTACATGCACACACATGTGTATGTGTGTGTGTGTTTGTGTGCTTATATGTTTGTGTTTGTAAGTGTTTATGTTTATGTGTGTAGTGTATTCATGTGTAAATGTGCATGTGTTTGTTCATTTGTGTGTTCATGTGTGTGTTTGTGCATTTGTGAATTAGTGTGTGTACACATGTGTGTATATGTGTTTGTACCAATGTGTGCATGGATGTGCATGTATGTGTGTTTATGTGTGTGTGCATGTGTGTGTGTGTGTGTACATGTGCATCAATTTATGTATGTAATGGTGCATGTGTGTAGCTAAGTGTGTGCATGCATGTGTTTGTGTTGATTCCTCTATGCACATGAGAATGTGCATTTGTGTGCATGCATGTGTGTATGTGTATGTATGCATGTACATGTCTGTAAGTGATTGTGTGTGTGTGTGGGTGTGTGCATGGGTCTATGTTCATGCATTTATGTGTGTATGTGTGCATGTGTGTGCATGGGGTGTGTGTGTATGCTTTTGTCTATATGTCTATTTGTGTGATGGTTATTTATGTGTGTATCTATATGTGTATGTGTGTGGTTGCATGCATCTTTTAGTTTATGTGTGTGTGCATGCATGCTTCTGAATGTGTATGTGTGTGTGTGTGCATGCTTATACATTTGTATGTGTGTGTATGTGGGTGTGCATGCATGTGTACATCTGCATGCATGTGCATGTATTTGTGTGTGTGCACATGTTTGTCTGAATGAGTGTGTGTGTGTGCATGTGTGTGGGTGTGCTCTTATGGGTGCATACAATTTTTGTGTGTTCATGTATGTGTGTATGCACATATAAGTTTTGTGTGTATGCATGTGTGTGCCTTTACGTATGCATTTGAGTGTGTCTTTGTGAGTGTGAGTGTGTGTGTGTGCATATGTGTGTGTGCATGAGTGTATGTGTATACATGTGTACATGCATGCATATTTGTGAGCGTGTGTGCATTTGTGCTTGTGTGCATGCATATGTGTGTCAGTTTGCATGCTTTTGTGTGTGGATGCATGATGGTGTGTGTCCATGTGTGTGTGCATGTGTATGCAAGCATCTATGTATGTGTCAATATGTATGTGTGCTTATGTGTACGTGGTTGAACATGTGTGTCTGTACATGTGTGTGTGAATGCATGATTGCAAGTATATGTGCATATGGGTGTGTGTGTGCTTGACCATGTGTATACCGACATATATGTGTATGTTTGTATGTGTGGGTGTGTTTGTGTGTGTGGGTGCATGTGTGTGCTTATGGGTAGTTATGTGTCTATTTGAGTTTGTGTAAATGGCTATGCACACTCGAATGTGTAGGTATTTGTATGTGTCTACTTGTATGTGCATGTTTACATATATTTGTTTATGAGTGTGTGCATGTGCATGCATGTTTGTGAGTCTATGTGTGTGTGCGTATGCATGCATGTGTTTGTGTGTGCATGTGTGCATGTTTGCTTGTTTATGTTTATGTGAGCATGAACTCTAACTTATGTGTGTGGGTGCATGTGCATGTGCATATTTGTGTGTTCATGTGTGTGGGTGTGTGCGAGTGGGAGCATGTGTTTGTGTGTCTCTGTGAGCACGTAGTCACATGTGTGTGTGTGTGTGTTCGTGTGTGTTTGGGTTAACGAATTTGTATGTGTCTTCATTTATATGTGTGATGCATGCATATGGGTTAATGCATTTTTGTATGCATGTGTGTGCATATTTGTCTATGTTGTTTTGTGCATGCTTGCGTGTAAATGTGTGATTACATACATATGGAAGTGTGCATGTATGTACATGTGTGTATGCATATGTATGTGTGTATCTGTGTGCAGATGTGTGGATATGTGTGAGTGTGAGTGTTAGTGTGTGCACACATGAGTATTTGAGCATATGCATGCACACATGTATGGGAGTTTGTGTGTTGGTTTGTGCTTACGATTGTTTCTATGCATGTGCATGTTTGTGTGTGCGCATTCTATTAGCGTACAAAAGAACACGTATGTCTATGTATGTGTGGGAATGCATGTTTGGCACAATGGCACATGTGATCATGTGCATTTTTATATGAGCGTGCCTATACAAGTTTTGATTGTGCATGTGTGTGTGCATCTATGCAATTGTGTGTGCTTGTGTGCATGTGTGTATGTGCAGGTGTGGTAATGCATGCATTCGAATGTGTGTGTGTGCATATGTGTGCATGTGAGTTTTCTAGTGCACGTGCATGCATGTGTAAGGGCACATGCATATTTGTGTGCATACGTGTCTTCATCTATGTGTGTGTGAGTGCCTATGTGTGTGAATATGTGTGTATTTGTGTGCTTGTTTATGTATGCATGCATGTCTTCATGTGAGTGCATGTGTATGTGTGTGTGCATGTGTTGTGTGTCCATGTGTGCATTCTTATCTACATGCTTGTGTGTGTCCATGTCTTCATGTGTATGTACATGTTGGAGTGTGCATGCATTCATGCATGTTTGAATGTGTGCATGTACATACATGTGTGTGTTCAAGTGTGCTTGCCTAAATTTGTGAGTGTGTACATGTGTATTTGTGACATGTTTATACCTATGCATGTGTGTGTATACATGTGCATTCTTCTATGTGCATGTGTGCATGTTTGTGTGCATTCATGTCTATGTGTATGACTGTGTGTACATGTGTGTGCATAAATGTTGTTATGTGTGTTTGTGTGCATGTATGTATGTAGGTTTGTGGGTGTGTGTGTGGGTGGACATACTCATCTGTATGCTCATGTGTGCATGCATATGTGTGTGTTCATGTTTGCATTCATATGTATGTGTGTATGTATGTTTACATGCTTATGTGTATAGAAGTGCACGAGTGTCCATGTGCATGTTTCTATGTGCATGTGTGTTTTTATATGTGCATATATGTGTATGTTTTGCTTCTTGTTTGTGTGTGCATGTAGACGTGTACCTGTGTCTATTCATGCGTCTGTGCACATGCATGTGTACATTCACATATGTTTGTGTGTGTATTCATCTTTGTGCATGTATGCTGGTGAGTACAAGTGTGTGTGCATGTGTGTTTTTTTATGCATCTATGTGTGTGTGTGTGTGTTTTGTTTTGTGCATGTTTATAGGTGCTTACATGTGTTTGAGTGCATGTGTATGTGTGTGTATTCATGCCTATGTGCCTATACATGTGTATGTGTGTGCATATTTATGTACATATGTGTGCGCTTTTGCATGTGCATTTGGGTGTATGCCTGTGCTTGTGTGTGTGCATAAGTGGGCATATGCTTGTGTTTGCCTAACTGCATGCATGTGCATTAGCATTTGTATGTTGGAAAACATGTGCATGTGTGTGTGTTTGTTTATTTATGTGCATAGATGCATGTGTGGGCACACACATACACACATGAACTTGCATGCCTTTAGATGTACATACACAGTCATAGGCACTCACACCAAGAACACACATGCACACACATGCACACACACACATGCACGCACACTTATACTCTTGTAGAAACACATATGTAGACATACGTGCATGCCATACATAAACATGCATATGCACACACACATAGACATGTACTCATATAAGCACACACATGCATGGATACACAAACATGCACCAGTCCACAAGCACACATGCATGCACGAACACACTCACACATGTGTGCATGGACACATACACAAATATAGAAATACATATATGCATGCACACATACACTGACACATACACAAGTAAAGTCTCCTTGTCTCACACACACACATGCAAAATAACACATGCACACAGATTTACACACACAAGTACATCTTTACACACATGCACACACATGTATGCACATGCATGAACACACTCATAAAAGCTCACAAGCATGCACACACATGAGTACAACCAGCACACATATGCATACATACATATACAGAGATAAACACATGCACGTACGTGCACACATGTATATATACAAGCACACACAGAAGTAAGTGCAAGCTTATCATGTATACCTGAACCCACACCCACAAGCTTGCACACAATACACATGCATGCACACAAAAACAAATGCATAGATACACAAATGCATGTGAACATGCACACACACACACACACATACACATGTACACACATAAACACATAGACCCATCCACCCACCCACACACACACACAAACATGCATGCATGCACACACATATAGGTATAAACACACACAAAAATGCTTGCACACATGCAAGCACCCATACACACACACAAGAACATCGAAAAATGCATGTACCATGCACACACACAAATGTACATTCTCATACATGTAGACACATGCATGCACATGCACATGCATATGCACACATACACACACATGCAAACACATGGGCACAACCATGCACACACATACACATGCACACACACACCAACATGCATACGCACATACATGCATGTGAACACACACATGCATGCATGTACACACACATGTATATGCATACATAGGCATGCATGAATGCATGTATACACAAATATGAACAAACTCTAACACATACCCACAAAAACCCATTTGCTGACAAACACATTTATGCATATGCATAGTAATTCAAACATGCAAAGCTGCACACACATACACATGCACATTCATGCACATGCATGCACATGTATGTACATGCACCCATGCATATGCAAAGGAACATATACACAAACAAACAATGGCATATAAACATACATGCATGCACATGCACATGCATAGGCACTCTCACGTGCACTCATACACACATTCTCACGTTTTTATGCTCTCACACATACCCACATGCATACTTATGCATAAACACATACACAAACAAGAATGGACACACACACACACAACAGCACATAAACACACACACACACAAACACATGCACACATACATGCATGCACACACACACAAATGAACACACACACACATTGCAGACACATGCAAAGACATGTAGAAACATAGAAACACACACAAATATACACACACAAGCATAAACACACACACAAACATGCTTACACATAGACACATAGATGCATGCATGCACAGACTCACACACACACATGCAAATGGACACACAGAGGCACATATACGCATGCTTTCTCACACACACACACATGCATGCTCATTCATGCACAAACTCAAATAAATCCACACATATACATGCACATGAATGGATGCACACATGCATGTGCCTGTGCATACACACACATGCATGTGCTTGTGCATACACACACATGCACATACAAAAATGTGCCTAGATTCACACACATGCACAAGCACAAAAATATGCATAGACATGCACAAAGGTGTACACATGCACACAAAAAAGCACACATACATAGACACACATCTACACAAACATGCACATATGTGCACATAGACACATGCATACATACAAAAACACGCACAAATCTGCTTACACACTGATGCACACACATGTACAGCCATGCACAGACACACATGCACACAAACATGCACAAACACATGCACACACACACGATCACATATGCACTTGCACACACACACTCACACACACATGTACATGAACACACCTATGCATACAAAAACATACCCCCTCACAAGAACACAAAATTATTTACATGCACACCCACACACGCATGCACACATATGCACATATACATATAAAATTACACGCACACATACCCACATATGTGCACTTACACATACATAAGTGCATGTGCTTGCTTGTACAAATGTATAAACACACACATGTGCATGCACATACACACACATATACACACACTCGTGCATGCACACAAATATGCAATCACATATACCAGTGCATGCACACGTGCACATACCCATAAGTATGAAAACACAAATATATGCACACACCCATGCATAAGCATATGCACATATGCACACGCACACATACATGCACACATGCAAGTGAACATGCTAGCACACATGCACAAACACACAAACACGTAGACACATATACTACACATATGCATGCACACACACGTGGACAACTACCACACATATACATATACATACACATGCATGCATACATGCACGTACATTCACAAACAAAAATGACCACATACACACATATGCAAACACAAAGACAAACAAGTATTCCCTTAAACATATGTGTGAAGACATACACACTCTCTATCACATACACACACATATGAACACATGAACATTTGTACATACAAGCACATACACACATGCACACACACATGCACATAGAACCATGCGAGCAAGTGCGCACACACATGCATGCATGTGTGGACCTACTTTCACATAGACATGCTTGTAGACACCCACAGATGCACATGCACAAAATGTGTAAACACACATGCACATATGTGCACACACTCACATGTACATATTCATAAGTACACACAGGCACATAAGCACACTTATACACACATACACATGCATGCACACGCACACACACATGAACACACACATGTACTTGCACACCAAGAAGCAGACACATGTGCACACCCACACACACACAGATGTGCATGCATACAGACAAGCACATATGCACATGCATACACAAATGCACACCAACACACATGAATACACATATGCATGCATGCTCCCACATAAATAGACATATGTACCCATTCACACACATACACATGCACACACACCCCAAGAAAACACATACACATGCACTCAGACACATGCCACACAAACATAAATGCACATGCACACACTCACAAACAAATATAGACACACACAAACACATACACATATACAAAAAGGAGACATGTGCATACACTTTTATATTTACTCATCTTCATAGCCACACACACACTCATGCACACTTGTTATCTTATGCACACTCACTCATGCACCTACAAAAACACATGCATGCATGTACATATGTGCACACACACACACATGTACATGCATGCTCATGCATAAGCACACTTACACACACACACAACACTTAAGCACACACACATGAACACAATCATTAACACACATACACCCATGCACATGCATACATAATATATACACAAGAATACAAAAATAAGCTTGCACAAATGCACATGCACACAAGCACATGTATGTGCACATGCATGAAAATAGAAGCCCACACACTTATATAGTCTCACATAAATACACCAATGTACATATAGGCATGGGCATGCAAACACACATGCACACTCATAATCAAGAAGAAGAAGAGTAGGACCAGGATTAGGAGGAGGAAGAAGAAGAAGAAAAAGAGAAAGTAGTAGAAGAAGAAAAAGATGACGACAACGAAGAAGAAGAAGAAGAAGAAGAAGTAGTGGATGGAGAAGAAGAAGATAGAAGAAGAGAAAGAAGGAGAAGAAAAAGAAGAAGAAGATGATGATGATGAACAAGAGGAAGAAGAAGAAGAATAAGAATAAGAAAAAGAAGAAGAAGAAGAAGAAGAAGGAGGAGGAGAAGAAGAAGAAGGAGGAGGAGGAGAAGAAGAAGAAGAAGAATAAGAATAAGAAGAAGAAGAAGAAGAAAATGAATGAGAAGAAGAAGAAGAACAAGAACAAGAACAAGAAGAAGAAGAGGAAGAAGAAGAAGAAGAAGAAGAAGTAGAAGAAGAAGAAGACAAACACAAAGAAGAAGAAAAACAAAGAAGAGGAATAAGATGAAGAGGAAGAAGAAGTGGAAGAAGAAGAAGAAGAAGAAGAAGACAAAGAAGAAGAGGAAGACGAAGAAGAAGAATGAGAAGAAGAAGAAGAAAAGAAGAAAAAGAAGAAGAAGAAGAAGAAGAAGAAGAATAAGAAGAAGATGAAGAAGAAGAAGTGGACAAAGAAAAAGAAGACGAAGTAGAGAAGTAGATGATGAACAGGAAGAAGAAGATGAAGAAGAGAAGGATGAAGAAGAAGAAGAGGAAGAAGAAGAAGAATGAGAAGTAGAAGAAGAAGAAGAAGTAAAAGGAGAAGAATAAAAAGAAGAAGAAGATGAGGAAGAGGAGAAGAAAGAAGAAGAACAAGAAGAAGAAGATGTTGAAGAAGAAGAAGAAGTAGAAGAAGAAGAAGAAGAAGAAGAAGAAGAAGCTATAGGATGAGGAGGAGAAGAAGGATAACAAGAAGAAGAAGAAGGAGAAGGAGAAAAAGAAAAAGAAGAAGATTAATATTAAGAAGAAGAAGAACAACAACAACAACAAGAAAAGGATGGGCAAGAATAAGAAGATGAAGAAGAAGAAGAATAATAAGAGGAAGGAGAAGAAGAAGAATAAGAAGAAGAAGGGGATGAAAAAGAAGAAGTAGAAGAAGAAGAAGGATATGAAGAAGTTGAAGAAGAAGAAAGAAGAAGAAGAAGTAGACAAAGAGGAAGATAAAGAAGAAGAACAAGAAGAAGAACACGTAGAAGATGAAGAAGAAGAGGAAGAAGAAGAAGAAGACGAAGAAGAAGAAAAAGAAGTAGAAGAAAAAAAAGGTGGAGAAGAAGAAGAGGAAGATAAAGAGGAAGAAGAGGAAGAAGAAGAAGCAATTGAAGGAGAAGAAGAAGAGGTTGAAGAAGAAGTTGAAAAAATATGAAGAAGAACATGAAGAAGAATAAGAAAAAGAAGAAGAAGAAGAAGAAGAAGAAGAAGATGATCAGGAACCAAAAGAAGGAGAAGAGGAAGAAGAAGAGGTTGAAGAAGAAGAAGTTGAAGGAGAAGAAGAAGAAGACGAAGAAAAAGAAGATGTAGAAGAGGCAGAAGAAGAAGAAGAAGAAGATGAAGAAGAGGAAGAAGAAGAAGATGGAGAAGAAGAAGGAGAAGAAGAGGGAGAAGAAGAAGAAGGAGAAAAAAAAGGGGAGGAAGAAGAAGAAGAAGTAGTAGAAGAAGAACAAGGAGAAGAAGATGGAGATGATCAAGAAGACGAAGAAGAAGCAGATGATGATCATGATAAAGAAGTAGGATTAGAAGAAGAAGAAGAAGAAGAAGAAGAAGAAGAAGAAGGAGATGGAGAAGAAGAAAGAGAAGATGATGAAGAAGAAGAAGTAGAAAAAGAAGTGAAAGAAGAAGAAGAACAAGAAGCAGAAGAAGAAAATGAAGACAGAGATGAAGAATGTTAAGAAGAAGAGGAAGAAGAAGAAGATGAGGAAGGAGGCTAAGAAGAAGAAGTTGAAGAAGAAGAAGTGTGAGGAGAAGAAAAAGAAGATGATGAAGAAGAAGAATAAGAGGTGGAAAAGAAGAAGGAGAAGAAGAAGAAGAAGAAGGCAAAGAAAAAGAAGAAGAAGAAGAAGAAGACAAAGAAGAAAAGAAGAAGAAGAAGGCGAAGAAGAAAAAGGACTAGAAGAAGAAGAAGAAGAAGAAGAAGAGGAAGAAAACAAAGAAGTTGAACACCAAGATGAAGAAGAAAAAGAAGAGGAAAAGGAAGAAGAAGAAGAAGAAGAAGAAAATGAAAAAGAAGAAGAACAAGAACAGGAAGAAGAAGAAGATGATGAAGAAGAAATAGAAGAAGAAGAAGAAGAAGAAGAAGAAGAAGAAGATGTTAAGAAAAAGAAGAAAAGGAAGTGGAAGAGGAAGAACAACTTGATGCAAAAGAAGAATAAGGGGAACACGAAGAAGAAGAAGACGAAAAAGGAAGAGAAGAAGAAGAAGAAGTAGAAGAAGAACAAGAACAAGAAGCAGTAGTAGAACAAGAAGAAGAAGAAGACAAAGTAGAGACAGAAGAGAAGAAGAATAAGAAGAAGAAGAAGACGAAGACGACGAAGTAGAAGAAGACGAAGAGGAAGAAGAAGAAGGAGAAGAAGAAGAAAAAGAAGTATGAGAAGCAGGAGAATACGAAGAAAAAGAAGAAGAAGAAGAAAAGAAGAAAAAGATGAAGAAGAAGAAGAAGAGGAAGAGGAAGAAGAAGAAGTAGTAGTAGAAGAAGAAGAAGAAGAAAAGGAAGAACGAGAAGAAGAAGAAGTAGAAGGTGAAGAAGAAGAAGAAGATGATGAAGAAGGAGAATATTTTAAAAAAAGAAAAAAAAAAAAAGAAGTGGTAGAAGTCGATAAATAAGAAGAAGGAGAAGAAGAAAAAGAAGAAGAAGAAGAAGAAGAAGAAGAAGACGATGAAGAAGCAGACAATGACGAAGAAGAAGAGTGAGACGAAGAAGAAAAAGAAGAGGAAGAAGAACAAGAAACGTAAGAAGAAGAAGAAAATGACGAAGAAGAAGATGAAGAAGGAGAAGAAGAAGAGGAAGAAGAAGAAGAAGAAGACAATGAAAAAGAAGTAGACCAAATAGAAGAAGAAGAAGAAGAAAACAAAGTAGAAGAAGAAGAAGAAGGCAATGAAGAAGGAGAAAAAGTAGCAAAAGGGGAAGAAGAAGAAGAAGAAGAAGAAGGAGAAGTAGGAGAAGAAGTAGAAGAAGAAGAGGAAGAAGAAGAAGAAGATGAAGAAGAAGATGATGGAGAAGAAGAAGAAGTAGAAGAGGAAGAAGAAGAAGAGGAAGAAGAAGAAGAAAAAGAAGAAGAAGAAGAAGGAGAAGAAGAAGAAGGTGAAGATGGAAGTGGAGAAGAAGAAGAAGGCGAAGAAGACGAAGAAGAAGAATATAGAGAACAAGAGGACATAAAAGAAGTAAAAGAAGAAGGGGAAGAAGTAGAAGAAGAGAAAGAAGAAGAAGAAGAAGAAGAAGAAGAAGAAGAAGGAGAAGAAGAAGAAGAAGAAGAAGAAGAAGAAGGAGAAAAGGAAAAGGAAGAAGGCAAAGAAATAGAAGGGCAAAAATAAGAAGAACAAGAAAAATAAGAAGGAGAAGAACAAGAGGAAGAAGAAGAAGAAGAAGAAGAAGGAGAAGATTACAAAGAAGAAGAAGAAAATAGAAAAAGAAGAAGAACAAGAAGTGGAAGAATAAGATGACTAAAAAGAATAAAACGAAGAAGAAGAAGAAGAAGAAGTAGAAGAAGAAGACGGAGAGGAAGAGGAGGAGGAAGAAGAAGAAGAAGAAGGAGAAGAAGAAGAAGTGGAAGAAGACGAAGGAGAAAAAGTTGAGCAGAAGAAGAACAACAACAACAAGAAGGAGAAGAAGTACAAGAAGGTGAAGGAGATGAAGAAAAAGAAAAAGAAGAAGTAGAAGAAGAAGGTGAAGAAGAAGAAGGAGAAGAAGATAAAGAAGAAGAGCATGAGGAAGAAGAAGGCAAGAAGAAGAAGAAGATGACAAAGAAGAAGAAGAGGAGGACGAAGAAGAAGAAGACGAAGAAGAAGAAGAAGAAGAAGAAGAAGAAGGAGAAGAAAGAGAAGGAGAAGAAGAAGAAGAAGAAGAAGAAGAAGAAGAAGAAGAAGAATTAGAGGAAGAAGAAGAGGAGGAAGAAGAATAAGAAGTAGAAAAGGAAGAAGAAGAGGAAGAAGAAGTAGATGACAAAGAAGAAGAAGAAGAAGACGAACAAGATGAAGAAGAAGAACAGGAAGATAAAGAAGAAGGAGAAGAAGACGAAGAAGAAGAAGAACATGAACAAGAAGAAGAAGAAAAAGAAGTAGAAGAACTAGAAGAAGAAGAAGAAGAAGAAGAAGAAGAAGAAAAAGGCAAAGAAGAAGAAGATGAATAAGAAGAAGAAGAGGAAGAGGAAGAAGAAGAAGAAGTAGAAGAAGAAGAAGGAGAAAGAGAAGAAGAACAAGAAGAGGATGTAAAAGAAGAAGAACAAGAAGAATAGAAAGAAGAAGAAGAAGAAGAAGAAGAAAAAGAAGAAGACGAAGAAGAAGAAGAAGAAGAAGAAGAAGAAGAAAAAGAAGTAGAAGAACTAGAAGAAGAAGAAGAAGAAGAAGAAGAACTAGAAGAAGAAGAAGAAGAAGAAGAAGAAGAAAAAGAAGAAGAAGAAGAAGAAGAAGAAAAAGAAGAAGAAGGAGAAGAAGAAGAAGAAGAAGAAGAAGAATAAGAAGAAGAGGAAGAAGAAGAAGAAGATGTAGAAGAGGAAGAAGGAGAAAGAGAAGAAGAAG